>JAKIJQ010000142.1:360000-445000 GCA_023373905.1 Rhizoglyphus robini | reverse complement strand
CGGTGCCGCCGAGTTTGTTCGATTTAGACATTACTATCTAACTACACACTAAAGGCAAAGCGAAAAGGCTCGATGTTGCTTGCGCGCTCTCTCGTTGGCAACTGACCGTTGAGTTTGAATTTGTCGGTTGGTGGTTGGACGGCAAAGTGCTGCACTGACTGTGCCTCGCAGAGGGCGAGGCTTGTGGGTCCAACGGCTTGGTGCTACTACTCACACTGAATGTAAAACGAAGGAAAAGTGTGGGTTAGTGAGTGAGTGAGTGAGTGAGTGAGTGAGCGACTGTGTGACTGCATAACAATCACCACTGGCCGAACCACCAAGCCCCAGTCTAAAAACATCTGACGTGGCATACCAATTCCAGCTAAATGCCCCATATACTTCGTTTCATACGAATCGTAACGTGATATCTGCACGTTCATTAATTTTACTTCAGACTAACTTTCCAATAATGCCCAACTCAGTGAGTTGTTCTAACCGGCCACGAGTGGTGCCCATTCAGGGTGCAATCAAGTGGCAGTGTCAATTGCTAATTACCTTCTTCTTAGTTAGAAAGTGGTGTTTCACTTAAAGTGAACAGAGTGGACAAGATTATTTTTAGTCTTGGCAAATGAACGAACTTCTGTGATGGTCTATGGAATGTTTAATGTTTATTACCGAGCTTAATTGAATTAGCTGGAAATTGTAGTGTTCGGGCGAATGCTATTGGCACACTGACGAACAGAATCGACATTTCTCAGTGCTCAATTCCTGGAATGAACCAAAATAGATTGCGTTTATCTTATATAGTAACTTCGAAGGATCAGGCCGAGTGGACATAATTCGTGGCGCTTCAAGCATTTACGCAAGACAGCTGAGCGGTGGTACCGAACAGGGCCCAATTGATAGTTTCTCAATGCCTCGTTCAATGCTATTGTACAACATGTCTTCGAAGCAATTCTCGTCTGCAAGTGCAATTGGACTTTCCAAAACATCGATTACAACCTTAATTGCGGGAATGACTTCCACTTAAGTATCATTTACAAAAATGCTACTTAGCTTACACTTCAAGTATGGCAGCTTCAAAATTTGGTAGTAATCGAGGCATAGCCTCTCAGCAATCATCAAGCCAAAGTTCTTCACTATCCGTGACCTATGGCAGCGCCAGAGCCCAACAGTTGGCCGCAAGTCAACAAGCCAACAATCTCCAACAGTTCTCGTACACTGCCTGGTCACACGCCACTGAGCTGTCACCAATACTCGATGTGCCACCTTCGGTTGAGGCGGCTGAAGCCCAGGAGATCATCGACAGACTTCGAATGGTAAGTGACAAACAAAGTAACACAAAATGATAATCAATAAATTCGCTTGACCGTGTCAACAGGAGGCCGAAGGAAAGTTGGGCACAAATTTGGGCATACCACGCGCGACCAGATTCACCATCCGTGGCATGATTGATGACTTTAATCGTGCAATTGAGACACTCAGCCTGAACACCAATCCCGACGAAATGGAATCGAACATTCTGAACAAACGATCTCTGAGAAGCAACGAGAGTCAAAGTAAAAAGGCAGTCTTGAACGAAGTCCAGCCCGTGGAGCACTGTCCCGTCGGACGTCTACTGGCCAGGTGGACAGTCTCGAACACTATCGAGACAACACTCGACTGGCCAACAAACTGGCCGCCAAGCAATCGAGCTTGACTGGCAGTGCCATTGGCGATCAGCTTGGAAGCCGAGTGGAAGTGGCCACAAACCCAACGAGTGGACTGGCCCAGGTTACGGCCACTGGTCAGCAGGAGAACAGCCTGGACACCGTTCTAAAGACAGGCAAAACACTGGTGGCCGCAAACTCGGCCATTGAACAGCAACAGCAGAAGCAGCAGCAAATTCTCATTCAACAGCAGCTGCAGTTTTTGCAAATTCAACTTGAACAACAGCGACTGCAGAGTCAAATGCACGATCAACTGTCCACCGCGATGGAGCAGCAGAAGTTGGCCGACGAGAAGAAGGCAATTGAGGTGGGACAGTCGATGTATCAGCAGACAGCAGCATCCCAACAGGATCATCACCGGCCGGGAGATGTAGTGACCAGATCTTCGGGTGTTGGACATATGACTCGCAAACAGGAAACAATCGAAATAGCATCATCACAACATGATCTGAACATGGACCGTGGCGACGGATGTGGACAGAGTGGACACGTCCAACGGGATAAGTATGGCCACCCGGTGAAGCAAGTGGACAAGCAGGTGTCCACCTCGGCCACGCCGCCACCCTCTTTGATCAACTCGACCCAAACTTGTCAGATGGAACGGCATGGACCATCGATTGCCACCAGTATTCGAATGTCGGGTGTGGTGGATGATGCGGACTCGATGCGTACCCAGGTGGCCTCCGCTTTGTCGTTCTCCGCTTCGTCACAGTACCGACGCCTGCTCCAACCGATGCCCGAGGAGATCAACAACATGCCCAACAGTGTGACGGCGTATCATCAGGCACAGCAGCAGTAGGCAGTGCGACCCGGTTCCTCGATCACCGCAGTCATATCACAGGGATCGGGCTCGCCATTGTTCAATCGTAAGGGTCAACAACAACAACAGCGAAACCAGGGTGCGGTGGCAACCTCAAAAGGATTGATTTCCACCATGCAGGCCACGTCCGCCTATCCATCCTCGATTCTCATCAAAAAGGAGCCCAACACCCGAACTATCGCGCTTGGCAACCCAAACCTGTTCAACAGCTCGCTCGGTTATCTCGACTTGGACACGAAGAATGTTACATTCGAAAATGACAAAAAGCGTCGCCTACTGTGCCTAAGAACGAAGAGCCCATCTCGTCCATGATGGCCACCCAAAAGTTGATCAAGGAGAGAACGGACTCGACTCCAGGTACAGCCACAGCCTGAATCGACGAAATGCGTCCGAGACGAGACTTGGCAACAATTTTGGAGATAAGTACGGCGTCAAGAGTTCGCTGCCTTTCAAGTCATACGAATACAAGTGACTGAATCCGGTACGGTATTCGGATACCAAGCACCGGCAACAGCGGCCTATGTCGTCCGTGTCCTTCTATGAGAATGATCTCCGTGAGTCCGTGATACCGAACTATATGAACAGCAGCAACCAAGACGACATGAGATATGGCTTGGTAAGTGTTGGTTGAGCTATCAGGTAAATTAACGTTCTAACGTGGACACGTTTTGGTCACACAGTTTGGAAGTAAACGCCGCTTCCTGGACAAGACTTGATGGAAGGTGGTTCGAGCGCCAACAAGTATGACCGATTTGACTCACTGTACTCTAAGTACGATCTCGCAACCGGACTGGGAGAGACGGGCAGTCGCTACTCGCGTCACTTGTTTGGCCGCAATCCATCCCGCTCCTGGGATCTGTCCCGGTACGTGTCCGACGTGTCCGAGGACGAGGACCTGGACGCCGATCTGAGTGTGGAGGAGAAGGCGGCCAAAGTTCTAGCCGAAATCAAAGACGATAGCGGTTGGCCGACTGTATCGACACTATTCTACTAAGATTCCGTCGATGGGTCATGATGAAGATGATGAAGGGCGACGTGACGGTTACGGCCCGATCGGATCGAACCGATCGATGGCTCGCCTCACAGTTGCTCGCCTCTCTCTCTCTCTCTCTCTCTCTCTCTCTCTCTCACTCGAGTTGAGTCACAATGATGATTATGCGACTAACTCCAGTGCAGTCTCACTCACATTCACACAACTCACCCACAACTTCACTTTCGATTGTTTTGTTTTGTAGGCGACGGACTTGGGCTGAAGGTGGTCGGTGGCCGGGACATTCCCGGCACCAACATGATTGGCGCCTACATCCAGAAGATTCATCCCAGCCTGTCGATAAACAAAATACGATAAGGTTTGTGTTGTTGTTACCATTTGGAGGCCTCAATAATACTCACCATACCTCTTCATGTGTTACTGTTCTGCAGGGATTAAAGTGATCGAGTGGAACGGCATTCCCCTTACTGGCATATCCCACAACGAGGTGTCGCGCATTATTGAGAACCAAATGGGCGACGAGATTGAGGTGGTCATTCGGACAGACATTAACATACTGCTGTACCAGTACGGGAATTATCCAGGACACAACCCGCCCATGTCCGCTGCCGGTTACAGACCCAATCACCCGAATCACTCATCATACGGCTTCAACCAGTCTGCCTACGGTTACGGACCTGAAGCGGGAATGGCACTACCACCGCCGCCTGGTAGTGGCTTTCCTGGTGGCTACTATGGTCCACAGCATGGTCCAATGGGCGGAAGCGGTGGTGATGGTGGTGGACACATGGGATCAGGCTATCAAGGCCCACCAGGACCACCATCACTGCCAATGCATCACATGAACTCATCATTTCATCATGGAGGTGGCCCGATGTTGCAGTCCCAACAGCAGCAGCCACAGGTGATCCTACAGCACAACCACCCAGTGGACGATGGTCTAATGTACGACCAGTACAGTGGCAAAATGATGCCACCATCATCATCCAATGGCCATCATCACAGCGGCGACGGCGGACCAATGATGCTCCCACCATCGCAACATTTTCAACAGCAGCAGCAGCCGATGCAGCAGTCTCATCATCCATCGATGCAGATGGGTCCCTGCAATAGTCACCAGCACCACCAGCAGTAACCAATGGAGAATCTATACTACCCCCACTAAACGAGTCGAGTGTGTGTTGTTATTGCCTTTGCCCATAATCATAATCGAATCCAAATAGATCGATTAGATACATAATAATAAGTGATATTAACCCAGCAATACAAATAACAAATACCTAGCCCAAGCCAAAGCGACCAGGTCCTAAGCGTTCGGACCGTTCCATCTCTCTGTGTACAAGTACCCACCCAAATGAACGTCAACTTAACCTTAGTGTTAACCCCAAAATCCGAAATGATGAGCATTACGAGCCACGGTAGAGCTTGGCTTAATTGTCAGTTGTTGTTGTTATTGTGGTTGTGTCGCATGTATCGCTTTCTTCTCCCTTCTTCTCCTCACAAACCTAAAAAACAAACATTTGTTTGCATTTGATGATAATTTAAAATGCTTTCCATGCTTTGTTCTATTCTATAATTCTCAAATTCTCTCTTAACTATCTCTCTTATTCGATTGCTTGTTCTCTCTCTCTCTCGCCCTCTCTCTCCCTCTCTTGCATTGCATTCTGTTAGCATTCGATGTCCCGAGCCCAGTCGAACACAACCAACCAATCATTTGCATAATCATCAGCAGGCACAGACCAAACCGAATAGACTCTCGTGATTGTGATCAAAATCAGCCACTAGCGACTCAATCACAGCCACCACTAACAACAGCACACATGCACACACCTGCCAAAGAGTGTGTGAGAACAAAACACTCGAATGCGAAATTACTATGATGAAAGCCAACAGAGCACTGGGTGCGAGTGAGTGTGTCGCCTTGGTCTACTTCTGTTTGGTGCTGTGGTGGCAACACACAAAGCAAACGAGAAAGTTCGTTCTATTGAGTGGCACTCTACTTGGCTCAATCAGTTTGACTGTGGATTGGCTTGGCGAGGCAGAGCACCAGTGCCAACCCGGAACCAGTGAAACGACTGTCGAGATCTGTCTTCACTGGCACAACCGAGCCAACCACTGTACGAGTTCCTGAGAATACGAGACAGAACACCAGTGCCATTACGGAACCTGTGAAACGACACACACACACACACACACACACACACACACACACACACACACACACAGTCTTCGGAGTTGAGTGAAGCTGTGTGATTGTCTGTTCATTTGCTCTCCTTTATTGGCCCTTTGCTCACTATCTTGTCACACAACTCTCTTCTTAGTAATAATACTAAAATTCATTTATTGTTCTAACAAAAAATATTACATAAATCATAAAATGTCTTTGTTGGATAAGTATAACAACATTAGCATTTATAATAAGAAATATTGCATGTACGATGTATGTATAAAGTGATATGTGGTTATGAATGAAGTTGTAAAGGTATAATTTGATGGGAATTAGTAATAGTAATGCCTAATTGTTAATGGATGATAAAATTATAATATTTTATAGATTGCGTAAGGTGAAATAAGTTGAGGTCCAACCAGATTACTAACAGGAAGGTTCACCATGATCAGGTTCAGAACGCATTCAGCGTGCTAAGATACTCGATGGGCGTGGATGGCACGCACAAATTAAATTACATTAAATGTCAACCAGATAGGCTTCGGAGGCTTCGTGGAGCGCCTCCAGAGCGGCGACCAAGAACATTAAAATGTTTTGTAGTCGAGCGCAACCTCCCGAACCACACGTTGGAACGACATTCGTACCAACATGTGGGTTGTCTTTCGGCCCCCAGATAGTCCTCGGGAGCTTGGTGCAGCGCCAGATCAGGCACTGGATTCTCAGTGTTTCCTTGTTGAAAGCGTAACAGCTAATCACCATTTTCAGTCGATGATGATCAGGTATAGAGTGAAGCAACGGCTGCCGAGAGTGTCCTCTTGTTGCAGTTGCTGTCCTGACAATGTCTTGTTGGGTTTGTCAGGCACAGGATTCTCAGTGTTTCCTTGTTGAAAGCGTAACAGTCAATCACCATGTTCAGGTATTCGTGGCACCAACATGTGGGTTGAGTTTCGACCAAATAGGTTTCGGATGGCAATGTTCGGTTGCCCCAGCTTTTCCAGAGTTTGGGGGGAAATTCGCCAACAGATTTACGAAATTGTCGCACCTTTGTCGGAACCATTGTCTCAAAACATTTAGGTGCAAAGCGACGCAGGCTTGCATTGCTTCTAGATGGTTAATGTAAACAAATAAGAACAGAAAAAGTATTAACCTTTGAGAAGGTGGTGAAGGTGATGAAGGTGGTGAAGGTGGTGATAGTTAGTTGGTTGGTGTAGTCGTTGAGACGAATGGATGAATTGGCTTGGCGATACAATACAAGCTGGAGAAGTGCCAGCTGAGAGAGAAGAGGAGACCAGAGAGGGAGATTCATCCAGAACAAAGAATAAAGAGAAGGAACCATCTGTGGTCAGAGATGTAAAGTATCAGGGAGAGGCGATACACAACCAACCACGACGTGTGCTTAAAGGCCAAGAGCAACAATGACCATGGCCACCACGTCTCAGTCTCTGTTGATGATGATGGAGCGTGTTCGGCCCGTGTGTGCAAGTATTCTAATCGATGAGTCATCTCAAACTCATTTCACATAAGTTCAAATCGAACTTTGCTGTCAACTTTCTTCTGCTCGCACGCACAGATAAGCTGAAACTATACTCCTCGTGGGTTGATAAGAGTTGATGCTCATCTGTTTGAAATCATCTTCATGATCTGTAAAATAGTCAATTAATTAATTAGTTTTAGTCGAACCGAAGTATATCTAAAAACATTATTCCCAATTCTAGTGCTCAATCTAATGAGTGATCAGTGATTCATTACGGCTCACACTGAACGGCTACAGTGCCGGACTGATAGTGTATCAACCATGCACACCTCGATAGAATGTCACTCAATTGGCCATTCGAATATATCAATGGTCCGAGTGTAGTCTGACTTGTTTGTGCAAACAATAAGCAAGCCACCAAGAATGGATTAGACAGATTTCGATTTTCGCTCGACTGATAGTGTATCAACCATGCACACCTCGATAGAATGTCACTCAATTGGCCATTCGAATATATCAATGGTCCGAGTGTAGTCTGACTTGTTTGTGCAAACAATAAGCAAGCCACCAAGAATGGATTAGACAGATTTCGATTTTCGCTCGACTGATAGTGCACCAACCATGCACACCTCGATAGAATGTCACTCAATTGGCCATTCGAATATATCAATGGTCCGAGTGTAGTCTGACTTGTGTGTGCAAACAATATACAAGCCACCAAGAATGGATTAGACAGACCCTCAAGCAAATTCTCTAAACATTGCTTTGCATAGCGACACTGACATCTAGTCTATGTAAACGAATAACAACAGAAAAAGTACAAACCTTTGATGATGATGTCTGAAGGTGATGATGGTTGGTTGGTGAAGTGGAAGAGGCCAATGGATTAGATGGCTTGGTGGGACAAGCAGAGGTGGAGGTAAAGAAGAGCGATTGTGGAGAGAGAACTAGGAAGGAGAGGGAGGAATGGAAGGAGCCATCAAAGTGTCAAGGATGGTGTGGAGTAAGGGGGAGAAGAAAGAACCAACCAAGATGAGAGCTGAAGAAGAATGCCACCATGTCGCTACGTCTCATCTCCTTATAAAGACGAAATCGATCGATGTGATTGGTCGAGGTGCAGCGCCACACTAATTATACGGTCGAATTAGGAGACAGTCCTAGAGTAAGGCACATTGGACGAACGATGCTGTGATGTATGCGATTGACTTACACGGGACGACAGCATGGTGGAACGCATTCCTGTGCACACATGGCACACACAAAGCCCACTCACACACGCTCACACATAGTAAGAGAGCCCCTCTGCCAATGTCTGGAAATATTAATGGCAACACCCGTGTCCGAGCCAATATCAACAAATTCACCACCGGGCCAAAGCCATTTTCATCAGCATCATCATCATCAACCGACTTCGTTGCCGTGGACAAGCGCAACCGAGAGGACAGTACAGTACGGCAGCAATGCCGACAGTCAAGAGATTATCATCACTGGAGGATTATACGACAGTCGAACGAAATAAGACCGACTGACTGCTCCACTTGGTCAGACTGGCCACTGCCGAGTGCATCACTGATCGATTCGGCAATGAGGCCACTGCGACACGATGACCAAACAATGGCTGCCTAGTGGACTGACACGCTCACTTTCGCAATCCATTCGATCGAGGCTCGTATGCGCAATGATAGATCACAGCCAGTTGTGCCACTGTCAAAAGTCACACGAGTTGGTGTTGTTGAGGTGGACCGATAATGGCCTGACTAATCATCACTTAAACACGAGTCACATTGAAAGTGACATGTGTTTGGTGGTGGCGCACTTTTGGTGGTCAGTCACCAACTGAGTTCTGTCAGTCGAAACGGTCGACTTGTTTGAACTTTCGTCTAGTTGGGCACTCACCTCAGCAACAGCAGAAGCAGCAGCAAATTCTCATTCAACAGCAGCTGCAGTTTTTGCAAATTCAACTTGAACAACAGCGACTGCAAATGCACGATCCAACTGTCCACCGCGATGGAGCAGCAGAAGTTGGCCGACGAGAAGAAGGCAATTGAGGTGGGACAGTCGATGTATCAGCAGACAGCAGCATCCCAACAGAGTCAACACCGGCCGGGAGATGTAATATCAAACCTAGTGACCAGATCTTCGGGCGTTGGACATATGACTCGCAAACAGGAAACAACCGAATTAGCATCATCACAACATGATCTGAACATGGACCGTGGCCACGGAAGTGGACAGAGTGGACACGTCCAACGGGATAAGTATCGCAACCCGGTGAAGCAAGTAGACAAGCAGGTGTCCACCTCGGCCACGCCGCCACCCTCTTCGATCAACTCGACCCCAACTTGTCAGATGAACCGATCCATTAGTCAGATGGAACGGCATGGCACCTCGACTGCCACCAGTAGTCGAATGTCGGGTGTGGTGGATGGTGCGGACTCGATGCGTACCCGTGTGGCCTCCGCTAAGTCGTCCTCCTCATCGTCACTGCACCGAAAGCTGCACCATCAGGCACAGCAGCAGTCGGCTGGGCGACCCGGTTCTTCGATCACCGCAGTCATATCGCAGGGATCGGGCTCGCCACTGTTCAATCGTAAAGGCCAACAACAACAACAACAACAGCGGAACCAGGGTGCTAGTTACTGCACTGACGGACATTAACCTACTGCCGGACCAGTATGGTTATCCAGGACACAACCAGCCCAGTGCTATGTCCGCTGCTGCTGGGCCATACGGACCCACTCATCCAAGTCACCCATGATACGGCATCAACCAGTCTGCTTACGGTTACGGACCTGAAGCGGGAATGCCACCACCTCCGCCGCCTGGTAGTGGCGTTCCTGGCAGCTACTATGGCCTACAGCATGGTCCAATGGGCGGAAGCGGTGGTGGTGGTGGTGGACACATGGGATCAGGCTATCAAGGCCCACCAGGACCACCATCACTACCGATGCATCACATGAACTCGTCGTCTCATCATGGCGGTGGCCCGATGTTGCAGTCTCAACAGCAGCAGCCACAGGTGATCCTACAGCACAACCACCCAGTGGACGATGGTCTCGTGTACGACCAGTACAGTGGCAAAATGATGCCACCATCGTCCCATGGCCATCATCACAGCGGCGGCGGCGGACCAATGATGCCCCCACCATCGCAACATTTGCAACAGCAGCAGCAGCAGATGCTGCTGCCTCATCATCCATCGATGCTGATTGGTCCCAGCAATAGTCACCAGCACCACCACCAGCAACCCATAGAGAATCCATACTACCCCCACTAATGAGCGAGTCGAGTTTGTGGTGTTATTGCCTTTGCCCATAATCATAATCGAATCCAATAGATCGATTAGATAATAATAAGTGATATTAACCCAGCAATAAAAATAACAAATACCTAGCCCAAGCAAACGCTACTAGGTCCTAAGCGTTCGGACCGTTCCGTCTCTCTGTGTACATTGTACACTGTACAAGTAGCCCCCAAATGAACGTCAACTTAACCTTAGTGTTAACCTCAAACCCCAAACGCCAAGTGCATTACCCTCCCTTCTCTCTCTATTTGCATTGTGTTAGAATTCGTTGTCTTGTTCCCGAGCCCAGTAACACACAACAAAACCAATCAACTATTTGCATCATCATCATCAGACACAGAATACCAAACTAAACCGAATAGACTTTCGTGATCAAAATCAACACTGGCTACTCATTACCACCACCAACACCATGCACACCAGCACCTCACCACCCGAGCAACGTCCCCTCACTCGTACCAATGTACCTTGTCTGGAGCCCCCAACTCGTTGACCTTTTAGTCTGTTTGTTTGTTTCTTCTTGTCTGTCTGTTATCTCTCTCACTCTTTTGAGTTCCCTTCCATTGCTATCTCCTTCCTTAAAGGTCTATTTTATTACAACTATTCTGTTGTCATATATATCTTAACTTACATACATTCGACATATTAGGATTGTATCTCTATTTCTGCCAAATCGAGTACAATTCCAAAATGATGAGCATTAAGAGTCCCTTAATAGAGATGGCATGATTGACATATAATTGTCAATTGTTGTTGTTGTTGTTGTTGTTGTGTCGCATGTATCGCTTTCTTCTCCCTTCTTCTCCTTTACAAACCTAACAAATTTAAAATGCTTTCCACTATTTGTTCTATTCTCTAATTCTCTCTTAACTCAACAAAAAAGTCATCGAACATCGAGTCAAGACTTCCACCGAACACTCACATACATGAAAGTGTACAGTCAGGGCCAATGTGTGTGCACAGGGCTCGATGAGTTTAATTGTGTACGGGTCACTCGATTCGATTTGATTGTGGTTTTCTACACTACTTTGCACTGTTCAGCGGCACACAATGGTCTTCCAGTTTGTATTAGTGCACCTCGCCCGCTTTAGCATTCTAATTGGTTGCAAATGTGACTGTGTGCCCCAATTAATTAGCAGTCAGCGTGTTCTGCTGTTCGAGAAGGACAGGCAAACACAGCGCACACACACACACATGCACAGTCTTCGGACTTGACTGACGATGTGATTGTTTGTCCATTTGTCCATTTTTTGGCCCTTTTGTCACTGATTTGTCACTTCAATCTCATCATAGTATTAATAAAGTTCATTTATTTTTTTATTAAAAATATTACATAAATCGTAAAATGTCTTTGTTAGACAAGTATAACAACATTAACATTTATAACATTTGCATGTACGATGTATGTATAAAGTGATATGTGATTATGTATGAAGTGGTAAAGGTATAATTTGATGGGAATTAGTGATAGTAATGATTCATCAATGGATGATAGAATGAATAATATTTCATATATTGCTTAAGCTGGAATAAGATTAGGTCCAACCAGATTACTAACAGGAAGGTTCAAGGCGCATTCGCCGGGCTAAGTTCGCTTATCGTGGCACATGTGGCTTGTCTCGTTAACCATCATCGAGGGTGATGATGATGACTGTGCTCAACATTTCATATCATATCAATAAATAATTAATAAATAAGCAGTCAAAAAAATGAACTAAACTCACTCAAAAGCCAAGTCTCAACACATTGGGCCTGTTTACACTTAAACTATCGCCAGCGATTGGTATCGCTAGGCCTACTTTGGACTGCAGAGTACCAACTTTTGTGAATCACTCCTATCGCTCGAACGATAGCACAAAACAATCAAATAATTTGATTTTTCGGTCGCTATCGCTGGCGACAGTACAAGTGTAAACACACCCATTGAGGTGCATAGCGGCACTGGCTGGCATTGCATCTAGCTGGCTAATGTAAACAAATAAGAACAGAAAAAGTACTGACATTTGAGAAGGTGGTGGTTGTGGTGGTGAAGGTGTTGGTTGGTAGGTTGGTTGGTTGGTTGGTTGGTGTAGTCGATAAGACAAATGGAAGAGTTGGTTTGGCGGTACAATACAAGGTGGAGAGGTGCCAGCGGAGAGAGAAGAGGAGACCAGAGAGGGAAATCAATCCAGGACGAAGGATAATGAGTGGGAGCCATCGAGGGGTGAGAGATGAAGAGGAGTAGGGAAAGGAGAGAGAACCATCAAGCACGAGAACTTGAAGAAGAATGATCATGTCGCCTCGTCTCAGCTCCTTATAAATGCGAACTAGATCGATCTGATTGGCTGTTGTGCAGCGTCACGCTCAATGTGCAGTCGATGTACGAGCCAAAATGGACACGTGCTAATGGTGCGATCTGATTGGCCGAAGTGCAGCGCCACACTCATTGTGCAGTCGATGTACGTACCAAAATCGACAAGTGTTGATGGAGCGATGTGATTGGCTTCTGGGCAGCGTCACACTTATTGAACAGTTCACCACCGGGCCAAAGTCATTTTCATCACCACCATCATCATCCAATCAGACTTGATGACCAGACAAGTTCAAGCGAGAGGACAGTACAGTACGGCAGCAATGCCGACAGTCAAGAGATTAGCATCACTGGAGGATTATGCGACAGGCAGTCGAATGAAACAAGACCGACTGACTACTCAACTTGGTCAGACTGGCCACTCAGACACTGCCGAGTGCATCACTGATCGATTCGGCAATTAGGCCACTGCGACACGATAACCAAACAATGGCTGCCTTGTGGACTGACTCGCGCTCGCTTTCGCAATCCATTCGATCGAGGCTCGTGTGCCCAATGATCGATCACTGCAAGTTGTGTTGACCAAAAGTCACACTAGTAGGTGGTGTTGAGGTGGACCGATAATTGCATGACTAATCATCACTTGAACACGAGTCACATTGAGAAGTGAAATGTGTTTGGTGGTGGCGCACTTTTGATGGTCAATAACCAAGTATGTTCTGTCTGTCGAAACAGGTCGACTTGTTTGAACTTTCGTCTAGTTGGGCACTCACCTCACTCACTACTCTCACAGCACTACTTCGTTGATTTAAGCCTCCTCGCTTTCTATTTGACCAAATACTCTTCTCCCGCTTCATCACCACCCAAACTCGCCAACCGATTGTGACTCTGCACTGGTTCCTCTGTCCAAAGTGTTCCATGTAAGTAACCCAAATCCTATCATACACTGTCTGACATTGTGTTCTGTTGTTGTGGTGTTTGAGTTTGTTTGAGTTGTACACTCGTCTGTTGCTTTAACTTCACTCACCACCACAACACCCACCACTCACCTGTGGACTCTATCACTAATCTGTGTTTGCTTGTTCAATCTAACTAGACTCTGCATCTGAAAACAAACCTCCTATGATGACCACCTTGACACGAATCGAGTTGTATGTACCTTTGATCATAAGGGTTGACTACGGGCGCAGCATTCGCCGTACAACTCTGGTCAGTGGGTCAATCTGCTATGACGAGCTGGTTCAGACGATTCGAACCCTGTTGAGCCTGCAGGCGGATGATGATATTATGATGCAATATCTCAACAATGAGGATGAGCTGGTCAAGTTGACCGATTTCTTCGACTTGGCAATGGCAGTTGGCCAGGGTCGTGTGCTCAATATTAATGTTCGACACAATGAGACCCGTGATGATATACAGGAGGAGTTGATGGCCATTCGTGCTCGACGTGATAATCCGTTGGTTCGCCTGGCCGCTGATAGTTCTGGTTTGAGTTCTGGAACGGGCGCCATTGCAGAGGAGGGCGTTGTGTTACCGGTAGACTTGAGCAATCGTGCCATCACTTCTGTGGCAACTGGCGGAACTCAGTCAAGTAGAGTTAGTGCTCAAGTGAACACGAGCGAGGCTTCCGTCAGTGTCTTTCATCAAGGCATAACCCGTAAGTCTCTCTCTCTCTCTCTCTCTCTCTCTCTCTCTCTCTCTCTCTCTCCCTCTCTCTCTCTCTCTCTCCCTCTCTCTCTCCCTCTCTCTCTCTCTCTCCCTCTCTCTCCCTCCCTCCCTCTCCCTCTCTCCCTTTCTCTCTCTCTCTCTCTTTCTTTCTCTCTCTCTCTCTCTCTCTCTCTCTCGACTGTTTGTGAGTCTAATAGTCTCTCTTTTTCCTTGCATAGGTTTCCAGCTCTCTGCCGCTGCTCGTCCCTTTATCCCTCGGGTCGAAAGAACCAGCAGTGCACCACCTTCACTATTGCCCCTCTATTACCACCCAACTCCTGCAACTATGGCATTGAGCCCTCGACCATCTTTCATGGGAATATCACCACTCGTGAGTGGAATTGGAAGCGGTGGTGGTCATTGCACTGGCTGGCAAGCCCAACCGAACACTAACCGACTACACCGAGGATCGTTATCACTGGGGGAAGTCCATCGGGTGGTCAGTACTATCAGCGCGGATCGCACTTTAGTGTGTCTAGACCAATGGTTCCGCCACAACCGCATCAACTCAGAATGTTACAGGAATCTACTGTGCGTACTCAACACTACCCTGGTCAAATGGGGCGACAACTACCACCACCACCCCTAGCCCAAACATCGATAAGCCAACAGCGTTTTGTGCCTCAACCGATGCAAGCCATAGGGACTCCACGAGTAGTGATGTTAAGTTCGAACAACGTATTCGAATATTTGAAAAATTATTCGAAAATTATTCGTTCGAATGTATAAATTTAAAAAATAGGGATTTATTCGAATTCTAAAAATATTCGAATATCTTAAAAGTAAAAAATCGAATATTTCGAATATTCGAAAATATTCGAAAATATTGAATGATTTATTTAATAAATACAAAAAGTTAATTTACAATTATAAATTGAGTCGATTATATATTGGAAGTGCGTGGTTAAGGAATATTAATTGATTTAACAAACCATCACTAGTTCTGTTTCTTCTGTCACAGGATATATAGCCAGCAGCCGAGAATACCCGCTCCGATGGGGCAGAAGTGGCAGGGATGCACATGTATTTTCTTTGTAAATCAGCAAAACTGTCCGAATCTTTGCCAAACTGAAACATACCGACTTGGTCAAGTGCATTTGATTCCACATCAAGAGTTTGACTTTTTAAGAATTGTTCAAACAATTCATCCGGGGAATTAATATCGCAACAATCCTCATAGTCGTTTACTAATTCATAAAAACTCATTACTTCGGATTTGGATTTTTTGGATTCACTTTCTTGAATTAAACATTCAGTTGGCGACATTTGACTCAAATAATCAATTATCTGTGTTTTTGCAAGCAACACACTTGTGCGATTCTCAAAGTATCTTGATTTGTACCTAGCGTCAATCAATGTTGCTTCACGCATTAAGCAGTTTTTTTCTACATGAAACTGAACTGGTCTCAACTTGGGTTCTCCAGCAAATTTGAATCGAGTTTGTAAAATACCACAAAATTGTTCACTAACAACTTGGCCACTTTGTGTTAGTAGTGAATACTTCGGCTCAATTGAATCAGTAATTTCATGCCTATACTTTGACATGGCTTTGATGGCAATGTTGATCAGTGGTATCGTCATTGATAATGTTGGATATTTGCTAGCTGACAGTTGGGTTGTTATAAATTCAATTGATTCTAAAATTTTCACCAGATCTTGCATTAACAAAAAGTCTTGATTAGAAAGGTCCGGATCACGCCCATTTTTTGCCCAATAATGAATCAAAGCAGATTTCAATTTGACTATTCTGCGGAGCATGAATAATCTGCTGTTCCAACGAACATCAATAAATCCAATCAACTCGAGTGGTTTTTCAATTTTCATAACTTCTTTTTGAGTGTTTTGAAATTCATGATTTGCAGGAGCACTATCACGAAACTCGGACACAACTTTAGTCGCTTTTTTGAACAAAGTAGCGATTTGCTCATTGTGATCAAATAGATCATTGACTGCGAGGTTCAAGGTGTGTGCAATGCAAGGAATTCGTTTTAATCCCAAAATTCGAATGGCACTTGGCATTCCTCCGCCGTTGTCGGTCACTACAGCCACAATCTTTTCCTTGTTGATATTCCAATCAGCCAGCATTGAGGTAATCGTATCAGCAATATTTTGTCCATCTTCTCGATTGATGGGTTTTGTCCCAAGTCGTATTTCGTGTAAATTTGAACCAATTATAAAGTGTGCTGTCAGGGTTAGGTGATGTTGATTCGAGTCTGACTTCCATACATCAGTTGTAAGTGATATGTATTTGGCTTGGTTAATAAATTGTGCCATCACAGGTTGAACTTTTAAGTAGCACTGATTCACCAATTCAGTTGAACGTTGACGATTGATAGGATTAAATGCAGGATTCAGAGCTTTGCACAACATTCGGAATCCAACATTTTCAACAACAGAGGTAGGTTGAAAGTCAACTGCAATCATATTAACAATTGCATTTTCTATTTCGCGTTGTTCAGATTCGTTCAATGCACGTACTTTTAAATAGTCTTTTAAAGTCTTTTGTTTCTTGGCTTTTGATTCAGGTGTCAAAGGATCAGCTGGTTTATTAATTGAAGCATACTCATCAGGATGGTGATCACGAAAGTGGTTCAGTAAATTCGATGTTGTCCGACCGACTTCATTATATTTGAGGAGAGTGTCGATTGGAGTAGAAATCACCTGACAAGCTTTGCACTTTGCCCATGCTTGTCCATTATCATCTCGAGAGTATTCAAAATATTTTAATATAAGAGCTCTTCCTTCACCTAGTTCACGAGGTCGTTTTTTGCTGGATTTCGGGCTCATGATTAATCACAAGTGAAGTAGTTAGAAGTAGTTAGAAGTAGAATTCAAGTTAAGTGGTAGTAGTGAATAATTTGGTCGAAAATGAACAAAACATAGTTTCGGAGTCCTTAAATTAGGACAACAACAGCAGCACACTGCACACAGTGACTCATACACTGGCAAAACATTTGTACAACTCGTGAAAATTGTCACATGTGATTTACTGTAAAGTTTACCTCACACATGGGGAATTTTTCCAGACTAAAAAATAACTTGACTTTATATTAAAACTCGGATTCGAATATCATTCGAATATTCGATAATTATCGAATATTCGTTCGAATATGAATTTTTATAAAACTGGTCATAATTCGAATATCATCATATTCGAAAATTAGCCTGAAATTATTTTCGAATACTCAAATATTCGAATTTAACATCACTAGTCCATCACCATCACCACAAATGGACCACGAGTCCTGTCTCCTTCTCATCCAAGTCAACAAACCAAACAGTTTTAGGTCACATAATCGACAGCCACAATCCTCTCATCTCACTCTACCCGGCACTATTACTTCACCTGCTAGGTACATGGTATATTTCGCAGACAACGATCAACCTTCTATTTAGTATATACATCTTACACAAACATTACCCGCTCAAACCAAAAATCAACCACCGCCTGAGACAGATCTTTTTGTTCGCATTGTCACTACAACACAAACAACACACATTTATATCACATAATATATATATTATAATACTTCCTATTTTTGGCAACACATGTTTGTTATTATATTTTCGTCTTTGTATTATTATGACATTGGGCCCTGTGTGCCAAGCCGTATAAATAAAGTGCCAATAGTACTGTAAAGTAGTGTACGAACGAGTTTGGTTCGGCTGTTGTTGTTGCTCCTGCTGCTGTTGCTGCCAAGTTCGGTTCATAGTAGGCAATATGCTTGACCACAGTCCACTTTGGCACAAGTCGAAATGGTCATCATCATCATCATTGCACATTTGATCATTTTAGTATTATTATTATCTTGTCGTATGTGCTTTATGATTACCAATTTGGCTTCAATTGAAGTAACTCTATTCACGATCAACAGGTGGCAGTTCGATCGTTCCGTCGATTAATCTGACACGAACGGTGATTGCAGATCGGCCGTCGTCATTGTCGCCTTCTTTCGCATGGAGTCGAACACACACGCACACACAGAGTCAGTGGTCGTAGTGCGTTCGTTCGATTGTCTGTCCTCTCTCTCCCTGTCTGCCCATTATTGACCTCGCTTCAACCCAATTCCAGTGAATACATGACCACACTCGGAACACACAGTCACACTTTACTTCCTGACTTGTCTTGTGTCAACGCGCTCGATCAACTCACACACTCACTCGCTCAGTGGCCGGTGACGCGTACGGTTGTTCTCTCTCCCTTTTTGTGTGTTGTGTTGTCTCGACGGTTTATGTGTGCTGTTTGATTGTGAATTACTATTTGTGACTCAACAACCAAATAGACTAGAACTTGTACTTTGTGGTTTTTGTCATCCTCTGTGATTGTCCTCGCCAGTGACCGAAGGCAGCAGCCGCGGTAAGGAGCGCATCACTTCAAGCAGAAGCAGAAACCCCGTAACCGTAGGGTGCACCTCACCACCACCACCGAGCTCATGTCATCATCGCCATCATCATCATCGTAATCATAACCAAACACAATCGTTGTTGTATCACTGTTGTGTGTCTGTGAGTCTTGCATTTGAATTCCGAATTCTCGTCACCAGTTGCACAGCGCCTGTCTTGTGTGTGTTTGTTTGTTTGTTTGAATGTGTTCGTACAATTTTATGATTACTCGTATTACTTCGTAAGTTCTACTTTTGCTGTTACTATTACTCAAGTTGTTGTTGTTGTTGTTGTTGTTGTTATGTCCGTGAGTTATTGTCAGTTGGTTGACTTCTGGCCTTAGTTGGATTAACCAAACAATCGTCATTTCTTCTTGTTGTTCTTCTTCTTGTTCGAAATCATCATCATCATCATCAGCGTGCACCTGCACCGTTCAGAAAGCGCACACATTCAGTCAGCCAGTCAGCGCGTGTGTTCGTTCATTTCGCATTCGTTAGTTCTGTCTGGCCTCATCTGCACACCATTCCATATTGTTCATCAATTCAACTATACTCTTGTCCACTATTTGCAAATTCTCATTTTAAACCCAAAACAATCATTTTAAGGGTGATAGTCGTCGTCGTCGTCATCCTCGTACTCGTCGTCATCATCATCCTCCCTTCGTACGAAAGCGCTCTCGCCGCTGCACTCATGTGACTGACTGACACTTACACTCATCATCATCGTTGACTTTTGTTCAAATTCAAATTCACCATTCTACTCGCAATGTGACACAGTAGTACGTTCAGTTCAATGTGTGTTCTAATGTTCACTCTTCGGAATATTATCACAAAATCAAACATCGAATCGAATCTGTGTCCACTCGTCCATCATCATCATCATCATCCCACCACCACCGTACATCAATGTATTCATACGAGTGCATGTGTTTTGCTTTGTCAATCTAGTTTGGCATCACCATCTCGTCATCATCTCTGTAGGATTATTGTCAGTCTGCCCGATTGTCATTGTCAGTTGGATTAACTTCTGGTTCACTGAGTTCACCAAAGAATTGACATCACTTCATCTTCTTGTTGTTGTTGTGCTTTCTCTCTCTCTCTCTCTCTCTCTCTCTCTCTCTCTCTCTCTCTCTCTCTCTCTCTCTCACTCTCTCTCCCTCTCTCTCTCTCTCTCACTCTCTCTCTCTCTCTCTCTCTCTCTCTCTCTCTCTCTCTCTCTCTCTCTCTCTCTCTCTCTCAACATCATCATCATGTCGACTTCACAACAGCAGCAGCAGCCCCAGCAGCAGCCCCAGCAGCAGCCTCAACCAACCAACGACCAGCAGTCTGAGATGTGGACTAAGATGTACACCCACTTCAGTAGTACTGGGCTTCCTTTCTTCATTGGCCCAAGTTATCGGTTGATGGAGGAAGCTATCAAAAACAATAAGCCAATATCCTCGGCGTTTTATCCCAAACTCGGGAATACTGTCCAACAAGTCAAGTTCTTTGCCAACTTTATCAGCCTTACCACCGCTTTGGCTGTTGTGCGAGGTTCGACCAATGCTTCTCACTCACCATCACCATCATCGGACAATTCGGTGTCGGACAACACTGAACCAAATGTGGTTTCGTCGGAGAAAGCCAACCATTCTCCAGTCCGTACTCGAATGACGCTTCGATCGGGCCATCGAAAGAATGCCAAGGATATTCCTGGAACCTCGAACACAGCTCCAAATGCAGACATCAATGCACCCTCGACCAGTGGCACAACCTCGAAACGCAAGGCACCAAAAAAGCGTTCGGTGAAACCTCCTTCACCTAGACAAAACGGTCCAAGAGAGCCTACCTCCCGTGTACCTAATCCAGATCTCGACTTCTACGAATCGGATTTTGACACTCAAGAAGGGGAAGTACGAGATCGTAATCAAGCAGAATTTCCCCCATTCCGCATCTACGCACAACGGCCCGAAAGTCCCTGTCCATTGGATCAAGATCCGGAGCACGAGAATTCCGATTACGTCTTTTCCGAGTACGAGGCAGATTCGGATGGAGATTTCATTCCTGGTGGCAAGAAAAAGCGTCGTACCAGAGCAAATGGAGGTCCCAAGAAACCATAGCACAAAAGACCAATTCGATAAAATGATTTTGAATAAGTGATTCGCGATTTGGGCTTTCATGTAATAAATAAAGCATTTTTGTAATAGATATAAAGCAGAACATGTTCGATTAGCTATATCATTCTCTGACTTGACCAGTCAAACTGACTGACTACTGAGGCCATGAATTCATTTTTCGAAGCCTTATTTATTCAATTAACACGATATTCTGATTACTACATGTTGTTGTTGTCTTTGTTATTATCTTTGGTTTGAGTGGTGCTCTCTCTCTCTCTCTCTCTCTCTCTCTCTCTCTCTTCCTCTCTCTCGCCCTCTCTCTCTCTCTCTCTCTCTCTCTCTCTCTCTCTCTCTCTCTCTCTCTCTCTCTCACTCCCTCACTCTCTCTCTCTCGCCCTCTCTCGCCCTCTCTCTCTCTCTCTCTTTCTCTCTCTCTCTCTCGCCCTCGCCCTCGCCCTCTCTCTCTCTCTCTCTCTCTCTCTCTCGCCCTCTCTCGCCCTCTCTCTCTCTCTTTCTCCCTCCCTCTCTCTTTCTCTCCTTAAGCGGTCTATGGAAAGTATGTGCTGCTGGAGGTCGCTTTGAGGCCTGAGGAGACTTAAAGTTTCAAATTGTATGCATCGGCCAACAAGCGGACATCGTGTCTTGGTTGTGCTCCTGCAGATAGATCAAACGACCGGACACTGGATCGTGTTAGCAGCCACTGTCTCTCGCCCAAGCAATGGATATGTCAGGTTCCATATTTTATGGAACATGATTTTTACGAAATGTTTATTTCGATTTTATTTAATAAATAATTAATTTAATATTTTTAATCGAGAAAATAATAGTTAATAATATATTTAGCCTATAATTAATCAGGTTTGATTAATTCTATTAATTTAATATTTAATTTTATATTTAATATTTAAGAATTGAGTCTTTCATTCGGTAGGATCTATCGATTGATTTAAAATATCGAACTTTGACACGATCGATTGATTCGTCATGCAAGCAATGTATTTGCATTTGCACCTTGTGACTCTCTCTCTCGCTCGGTGATAAAACAACCCCGAAAAAGCAATAAAAGCAGCTCGACGGAGAGGGGTGATCGCGTTTGCGATAAGCACAAAACAGTCACATTGAAAGTTCGCTCTTTAGACCTTTTCGTTTCGTTCGAAATGATATGTGAAAAAGTGATTTTGATGAGTCAAGCATAAATTACAATAATGCAAATCTCAACATAATACAATCACAAATTGAACACTTTCGATCTCCTCTCGAAAGACACTCTCACCAACTCACATACCAAATATCGAATTACACCTCGCTAACAAGTCACATTCATCATTTGGCTTGGCCGGCAGAGAGCGATAAACAATCGCGAACTGCGGCAATAAAAATCACACTTTGACCATGGCGCAAAAAGTGATCGGCGAGTCGTGCTGCCAAAGCAAGGCCAAAACAGCACACACACAAACACTGAACATTAAACAGAACGAGCCAAGTGGCGTCGCAACACATGAGATCAACAAACATACAAGGTCTCATGCTAGTCATCTATCTTACGTGTTCAGGCAATTCCCCCTTCTTTCATCTTTCCTCCCTCTTATGACTGTCCATCTTGGTGTAGCAAAACGCCCAATGCAATACGCTACAGCCAATCGAACAACACAAATCTATCTTGTTCATTCTGAACACAGACTCCTACACGGTTAGGCTCCCCAAGTGTCCGGTCATAGTTTATAAAAGTCGCTGTCAACACAACGAACAGCAGCAGAGTTTCACTACTAAAAACTCTTGTCTCCGTCCTGGTTACTACGACAAGTATCACCATCATCCGCCTCACTCAACATCCGGTTGGACTTAACCAAATCACACTCATTTGGTTTGTGACGGCAATCTCTCGACTTATGTCTCTCACTTCCCGTCTCATCATCAATGGAACGACTAACGCTTGTTCATTCGCTCCTCGAGATCGGGCAACTCATCAAGCAAGTGTGAGATCGTGATCGAACACTGCAACTAGACGCGTGTCAATCAACAATCGCGTTCTTCATCAATCAAACCTTCTGTACGTGTCCTGTGGGATTCAAGAAGGCAAACTTCAGACTTACGTCTCTCACTTCCCGTCTCATCATCAATGGAACGACTAACGATTGTTCGTTCGTTCTCGAGATCGGGCAACTCATAATGCAAGTGTGAGATGGTCATCGAACACTGCAACTTGACTTGTTCGTCTATTTTCTTCATTAACTTTCACGTTAATCATCATACAATCTTCTGTGCGTGTCTCGTGTCTTGTGACCAGTGTCAACGTGCATAAGTTCTCCAATCTCCGTGCTCCGTTCTACTTTTCTTCAAATTGAACAATGTTGAACTCGCTCATCGTGTCACCCGTCTGTACTTTGCTTCTTCCATCTAATCAAGGTCAACTCGTACTCGTCTAGCGTCCAACACGCACAACACTCATTACTCACCCTCTTCTTCTTCTACTCAACAGTAGAGAACAACTTTGACCTTTGACGTTTGTCAAGTCCGTCTATCTTCTTCTTCTACTCATCTGTAATATAGTCTGCTGAGATCAACCATGACCTTTGGCGTTTGTCACTGTCGTCTACTCCTTCATAACACAAAATACAACTCATCAACCCTAATCATTATTTTATCTTTTGTTCTACCTTCTTATCTTATCAATAATCAATAAATCATTCAACAATACAGTTTTGGTTGTTCTCCGTTTTTATTGGTCTCACTGGTCTGGTCTATTCATTCATTACGTGGGTTTGGTCTGCTCTTATCTATCTCTTGGTTGGGTTAACATTGTAGTCGATTGACTCACACGCCATCTAGTGGTTGCCATCATAACCACTAGTCATAACAAACCCAACCAAACCACATTCTTTACCTACCTACAAGACTGTTTGAAAAGCAATCTACTGGAAAATATGACCTCCGGATTTGACTTGAAAATTTATTTCAACAAATTCTGCCTTATTCTACTCACCTCTTGAGTGCCTTCGGACCTCTCCACCCAACCGTTTTTCTTAACGTGGGGGAGGTTTGACTCTGTCAATGTTTATTGAACTGCATCTCATTGGCCCAACTCAACTCAACAAGTCTGCAACCCTTCTCAGCAAAAGCATCAACTCTTATCTGCAGGAATGAGAAGTACTAGAGTGCTTTCATCTCCTTCCTTTCAACTTTGGTTGGAAACAGTTATTTCTTGTTGTTTGCCAGGTGTGTGTTTCAAATCGATCACACCCTATCAACTCTCTCTCTCTACTGGGCGGTTGTCCAAGTCATCTCTCTCTACTGGGCGTTTGCCCAAGTTTTATCTATTGAAATGAGGAGTACTAGAGTGCTCTCATCTCCCTTCTTTTCATTTCGGATGGAAACAGCCCGAGAGTCTGTCTAGTGTGACAAAACATGTCAGCACAATTTTCATCTGAAACATCGAGCTCGAACAGGATTAAGCTATAGCCTGGTGTCGTAACCGGTAGTGGTCGCACAAACGTGAGAATTGGATGGGATTCTCTAACCAGATTCTATCTACAAGGGCAATTCTCCAATAGTTAGTCCCGGAATACCCAATTCCGCATAAACAGCACGAAGCTGGGACGAACCTTAATTTCGAAAGCTGTGGTCTTCGAAATTACTCAATTGGAATCAGCTATTTCCAAGTGAACTGAATTCTCAACGCAATTCAACACAAACAGCAAGAATTTTGTGGTTCAAATTCTTCATAGTTAGCACAGGCAACCACCCTGAAGAGAATAATTCTCGTGCGAAATCAAACTTTTGGAATCAAACTGATTCTTCTGTCAAGTGTGTGAACTAGCTACTCACAACACATCACGGTCACTCATCTCAACAATTCAACAATCTTCAATCAACTTGTGAGTTACTATCTCAACTCAACATCGTGCACAAACAAGTTGAACTCATCGTTTCTCATCTAATCTTCGAGTCTTCAAGTCTGATCAACCTGCAAGATCGTCAACTAAGAAGAGAAGCTCAACATCATCTCATCTCAACTTTCCATCGGACACTCAGCACCTCATCAACAACGAAAACATCTCTAGGAACATCAACGACAATTGTCAACTGTCAACGAGAAATTTAGGAGCATCGTGTACCGACTACAAATGGAACAGTGTAGAAACAAGTCAACTCATCTTCGACTCTACACAACTCAATCCTAATCAATTGGATTAAAGTGAGATTTAAAAAAAAATTGTTATATGACCGGACAACCCCCTTTCTTTCTCCTTCTATTTTGGCGATTGCCTAGTCTCTTTCAACTTGGCGTTTGCCTAGTTCCTTTCTATTTGGCGTTTGCCTTTCTACTTGGCGTTTGCCTAGTCCCTTCCTATTTTGGCGTTTGCCTTTATACTTGGCGTTTGCCTAGTCCCTTTCTAATTTGGCGTTTGCCTTTCTACTTGGCGTTTGCCTAGTCCCTTCCTATTTTGGCGTTTGCCTTTATACTTGGCGTTTGCCTAGTCCCTTTCTAATTGGCGTTTGCCTATTTTTATTTATATATTGAGCGTTAAATTTCATACACAGACTACACAATATATTCTCACAAATTGCTTTACTCAATCAATTGAATGTTCATCACTTGTCATTTCGAACTTTGAAAAGAATCGAGACAACATCTCTGGTTGTCCTCAGTGCATTTTGGTTAGTAAAATTAGTCGTAGATAGACATTCGTTTTGCTCAAAATGTGTCACACTACGGATTCGTGTGTGCCAACAAAAATGTCAACTAAAATGTCAGGAGTTAGTCTGGTTGACTCAAAGCGTAGGCTTCGCCTACCTTATCATCTTAAACTCCTATTCCAACTTTTGATTTATTTCTTAGTGAACTATCACGACACAACGGATAAGTGTCTCATATCTAACAAATGTTCCGTATGCAATCGACACCACCGCAGAACAAACTGTAAAGGTGCACAGGTTAGGATTCTCCACCGGTGTTCTGATACTCACAAGTGCAATTCCTGTTTCCATCAGGTGATGCATGCAATGAGTTTAGAATCACAACCCAATCTAGCCATTTTCGCAGGTTTGGAGATTTGCGGAAGGACATTTGTTGGTATTGTCGACACAGGTGCCAATGTGAACCTATTTCCGTTGTCGTTGGCTCAGAAATTGAATGTTGAAATTCAACAATACAAACTGAGGTTGAGTACCCCCAATGGGTCGTTTAACGCAACCAAAATGATAATCGTTAGGATGAAAGTAGGTTTAATAGAGAGATTGACTCAATTTGTGTTAAGTGAGTTTTGTGACAAGGTTATTTTGGGACTTGGAGTGATTCAAGACTTCAAACTAAACATTGATCACAATCTCAATCTCAGGCAGTTTCTACCTTGGAAGAAAGATTACTTAAAGATAGTTAATCCATTGCAATCAGTAATGAGTGCAATAGTAGAAGATGAACCTAGCACGTTACTAACGAAATCTGAGCAAGAAGAAGTGAAACAAGAAGTGAGAAAATTCAAACACATTTTCTCCAAAGATGGAAGACAAGTTGGCGAAATCAAAACAGAAGAATGTCGAATAAATCTCAAACACGACATACCAATCTGCCTTCGACCATACAAATGTTCGGAAAAGGATCAGGAGATCATTGACAAGAAGCTGGAAGAACTGCTGGAAGACGGAATCATTCGAGAATCAACAAGTGGATATCAATTTCCAATCGTTTTAGTCTCCAAAAGAGATGAAGGCGAAAAAGCGAGATTGTGTGTCAACTATTCTAAATTAAATGACATCACGATTCCGGAATCATTTCCACTTCCACTCATCGATAGTTTGACAGATAAATTGGTTGGGGCACAGTACTTCTCTACACTCGATGTGGCAAATGGGTTTTACCACGTGAAGATCCGAGAAGAAGACAAGCACAAGACCGGATTTTGTTCCAACAATGGAAAATATGAATGGAATAAAATGCCATTTGGTTACAACAACGCCCCCATCATCTTTCAACGAATCGTATCGAATCTTCTGATGAAACACAAGCTGAACAAGTTCGCCTGCATATATGTAGACGACCTTTTGATCTACTCTAAAACGTTCAAGGAACATATGCAACATATTAGAGCAGTATTCAAAATGCTTGAAGCAGAGAATATTTTACTCAAGATGAGCAAGTGCAAGTTCGGTCGAACCTCTGTAGACTATCTTGGGTACCACATTAGTCCAAATGAAATACGCCCACTGAACAGCAACACTTTGGCCATTGAAAAGCTAGATCCACCAACTGATGTCTCTTCTCTGCGTAGCTTTTTGGGTAAAATAAACTACTATCAAAAGTTTATCCCAAATCGCGCGGCTCTTCTTTATCCACTCTATCAACTCTTACGGAAAAACACCCAATGGAATTGGGATGAAGAATGTCAAATGGTTTTTGAGAAAACGAAAACGATTCTCACAACAGAACCTGTTCTTCGCATTTTCGATTCATCCAAACCCATATTCTTGTACACTGACTGTTCAAAGAAAGGAATGGGCGCGGTACTGAAACAGAGTGAAACTAAAGATGGAAAAGATCAATACGCCGTCGGTTATTTCTCAAGACCACTACAAAGCTATCAAAAGAACTATAACGTCTCAGAATTGGAACTCTTGGCCATCGTTGAAGCTGTCAAATATTGGCACTACTATTTGGTAGGTCAAGACTTTGTAATCACAACTGATCATCTTCCTTTGAAGGCGGTTCGTCGAATCGGCAAACCGAACACTCGACTGTTCAACTGGGCAATGATTCTTGCAATGTACCGCTTCGTCGTACAGTACCGTCCTGGTGTCAACAACCAAGAAGCTGACTATTTGTCACGCCACCCAGTCCATCAATTGAAAGAATTAATCGAGAACCAAGTTCTCTGGATCAGTTTGGATGAAATCGTTCAAGATCAAGAAACGCTTGTTATTGGTCGTAAAAACAAGAGAATCTCTATTGACGACTCAACTGGAGAAAGACGAATATACTACAAGAAAGGTGATATTGTCAAAGATTACCTATCTGATGAACTTACCGAAAAAGAATTGTCTAAATTGCATCGTATCAAGGGTCACATTGGAAGGAAACAGATGGAAATGCAGTTTACTCGAAAATACTACAATCCAAACGTGGAAGCCATACTTAAGAAGATCACAATGAACTGTGAAGTGTGCCAAAGAGTCAAGAGATCATACAAACAGTATGGTACTCTAGGTGTTATTGGTCCTGCGGATCAACCATTCTCCATACTACACATAGATTCAAAAAGCGGCTTCAAACGAAAGTATGGTTCTGCAAAAGACAACTTGCACATCGCGATTGACGCATTCACACGTTTTGTCTGGATTCTGACATCAAGAACCAAGATCGGAGTTGATTTCATCAATCTAATCAACCAGGTGTGTGAAATGGAATCCCCTACATTATTGGCCAGCGATAATTATCCTTCTATCAAGGGAAAAGAATTCCAACGATTCCTAGACAACAAGAACATCAAATTTGTCCCAACATCACCTGATCATCAAAGTTCAAACGGAATCTGCGAGAGAATCGTTCAAACGTTAATGACTAGATTAGTAGCTAAACGATTGGAACATCCTACTCGTTCCTGGTCAACATTAATAAAGGAATCCGCAAGCGAGTACAACGACACCATTCACACCGTCACAAGTTATCCTCCACGTTATCTGATGACCGGAATAGATAAAGAAGAACTTTATCTAAACGAATCTCTAAATCAATCAAGGGAAATTGCCTTTGAAAGATCATGGCAAGATCACTTAGAGAATGCAAGACGATTTGACAAGAATCGTGTCGATCCAGACTTCAACATTGGCGATAGAGTAATGATCCAGGTCAAGAATATTCTGCACCGTCAACTGTTGGAACCTAGATACCAAGGCCCCTTCGAGATCACGAAGAAAGTGGGTCATTCGAGCTACGAAGTAGATCGAAATGGTAAAATGGAACGATTCCATGTCTCAAAGTTCAAAGCCATAACCGAAATGGCAATCAAACGTCGACCAACAACTCCAACGCCAATTTCAGAACTCTTGCCCTCAAATTGAATCAAGAAAAATTCATTTGAGATGAACGAACATCAATCTTGTCATCAATCAAATGACAGAACTCGTGAATCGATAGGTTTATCTTTTCATTCAATTTTCTATTATTTTTCTCGTATTATTTTAATTATATTTTAGTTAAGTTCAGTTCAGTTAATAATTTTAGGTTTAAAATTATTTTCAATTTTATTTGATTTGATTTTATTTTTCGTTCAGTTCAGTTCAGTCAAAAATCCAAAAATCTACTAAGTCTAAAAATATTTTTATTATTTATTTTAATTTATTTAGTCCAAACCATTGTTTGTTTCTCATTTGTCTCCTAGTGAATTTTTTTTGGTTATTTGGTTAGATTAATCTTTTGATATAGAACAGAACCGACCTTCTTATCGCTTGTCAGAGTTTTTTTTTGTCGGTTGTTTTCATTAGGCCAATGATAACGATTTGATCCCCTCAGGCATGCCGTAGTATTTTGGTACTCATCTTTTTCTCTCTATTCATTGATTAGTTTAATTGTTTGGTTCAAACTGCAATGTGTTTGTACTAGAATTCAATTTAATTTTATTATTTGTTCTAAAATAGTCCGATTTATTATTTTATTTAAATTTATAAATTGAGTCCAATTTATATTTATTTTTTCTTCGTTAGTTTTTTTTTATTTTTATTTTAAAAATTATTTTATTTTCCTAAAAATAATTTTTTCTTCTTTCTTTTTTTATTATAGTATAAACTTTGGTTTATTCTTGCTTTTAATTTGTTAATTAAAATTTTTTTACTTGAATTATCCCTAATTCAAATCTTTTGGTGAAGGGATGTCAGGTTCCATATTTTTATGGAACATGATTTTACGAAATGTTTATTTCGATTTTATTTAATAAATAATTAATTTAATATTTTAATCGAGAAAATAATAGTTAATAATATATTTAGCCTATAATTAATCAGGTTTGATTAATTCTATTAATTTAATATTTAATTTTATATTTAATATTTAAGAATTGAGTCTTTCATTCGATAGGATCTATCGATTGATTAAAAATATCGAACTTTAACACGATCGATTGATTCGTCATGCAAGCAATGTATTTGCATTTGCACCTTGTGACTCTCTCCCGCTCGGTGATAAAACAGCCCCGAAAGGCAATAAAAGCAGCTCGACGGCGAGGGGTGATCGCGTTTGCGATAAGCACAAAACAGTCACATTGAAAGTTCGCTCTTTAGACCTTTTCGTTTCGTTCGAAATGATATGTGAAAAAGTGATTTTGATGAGTCAAGCATAAATTACAATAATGCAAATCTCAACATAATACAATCACAAATTGAACACTTTCGATCTCCTCTCGAAAGACACTCTCACCAACTCACATACCAAATATCGAATTACACCTCGCTAACAAGTCACATTCCTCATTTGGCTTGGCCGGCAGAGAGCGATAAACAATCGCGAACTGCGGCAATAAAAATCACACTTTGGCCATGACGCAAAAAGTGATCGGCGAGTAGTGCTGCCAAAGCAAGGCCAAAACAGCACACACACAAACACTGAACACAAAACAGAACGAGCCAAGTGGCGTCGCAACACATGAGATCAACAAACATACAAGGTCTCATGCTAGTCATCTATCTTACGTGTTCAGGCAATTCCCCCTTCTTTCATCTTTCCTCCCTCTTATGACTGTCCATCTTGGTGTAGCAAAACGCCCAATGCAAAAAGCTACAGCCAATCGAACAACACAAATCTATCTTGTTCATTCTGAACACAGACTCCTCCATGGTTAGGCTCTCCAAGTGTCCGGTCATAGTTTATAAAAGTCGCTGTCAACACAACAAACAGCAGCAGAGTTTCACTACTAAAAACTCTTGTCTCCGTCCTGGTTACTACGACAAGTATCACCATCATCCGCCTCACTCAACATCCGGTTGGACTTAACCAAATCACACTCATTTGGTTTGTGACGGCAATCTCTCGACTTATGTCTCTCACTTCCCGTCTCATCATCAATGGAACGACTAACGCTTGTTCGTTCGCTCCTCGAGATCGGGCAACTCATCAAGCAAGTGTGAGATCGTGAACGAACACTGCAACTGGACGCGTGTCAATCAACAATCGCGTTCTTCATCAATCAACCCTTCTGTACGTGTCCTGTGGGATTCATGAAGGCAAACTTCCGACTTATGTCTCTCACTTCCCGTCTCATCATCAATGGAACGACTAACGCTTGTTTGTTCGCTTCTTGAGATCGGGCAACTCATCAAGCAAGTGTGAGATGGTCATCGAACACTGCAACTTGACGTATTCGTCTATTTTCTTCATTAACATTCACGTTAATCATCATTCGACCTTCTGTGCGTGTCTCGTGTCTTGTGACCAGTGTCAACGTGCATTAGTTCTTCACCCTCCGTGCTCCGTTCTATTTTTCCTCAAATTGAACAATGTTGAACTCGCTCTTCACGTCACCTGTCTGTACTTTGCTTCTTTCCGTCTGATCAAGGTCAACTCGTACTCGTCTAGCGTCCAACTCGCACAACACTCTTCATTCTCCTTCTTCTTCTAATCAACTGTAATATAGTCTGCTGAGATCAACTCTATCCTTTGACGATTGTCAAATTCCGTCTCTTCTTCACCTCACCTTTGACCTTTGACGTTTGTCACTGCCGTCTACTCTTCACAACTCAAAATATAACTCATCAACTCTAATCACTATTTTATCTTTTGTTCTACCTTCTTATTTTACCAATAATCAATAAATCATTCAACAATACAGTTTTGGTTGTTCTCCGTTTTTATTGGTCTCTTTGGTCTGGTCTATTCATTTCTTCCCTTGGTTTGGTCAGTGCTTTTATCTATCCCTTGGTTGGGTTAGCACTGTAGTCGATTGACTCACACACCATCTAGTGGTTGCCATCATAACCACTAGTCATAACAAACCCAACCACACCACTTTCCTTACCTACCTACAGATATACGAACCAAAATGGACAAGTGGTACTGGAGCGATGTGATTGGTCCTGGTACAGCGCCACACTCAACTTAATTTTCACTTTACAGTTGATGTGCCGCAGCACTTCATCCAAGTAGAGCTTATTATGCTCGCCTCAAGTCATCAAGGGGTCAGGGATGATGATGAGTCGGGAGAGGACCATTCAGGACGTGAGCTTGTTGAAGAATGATCATACCGCCACGTCTCTGCTTGTGGCCGACCCAATTGGTCGCGCCACAAGAGGATTCGAAACCAAGCTAACGTCATCGATGAAAAGCTCCAGTGACCGAACGTCCTTTTTGGAGGCACACCGATAAGGCGACTTCTCTCATACCTTGGGCATTAATCAGCTAACCTTATCTCTGTTTGGTCAAAGCTAAACGAACAAAATGACTGGACAAGACCTCTGAGTTGGTTTTCGCTGAGGAGAAATGACTCGCCGTGCCGCATGGCAACTTGTTCACGGATGGTATAAAAGGACTGATGTTTTGTTAATGAAGAAGAGGCCAACCACACTACAACACGACAAATCTTTGCCCCGCCATACCTTGGTGATTTTACCTTGAGCGACCTTGATCTTGTTCTCTTGTACACCATTTCTATCAGTCTATTATTTTATCTCGTGTATATGAATTGATTCTGTTTTCATCTCAGCCCAAGGCAACTCAATAAACCACGTGTTACACGGATACCAGTTCTCGATCTCTCGCTCTGTTCCTTCGTACATAAGTTACCTAGGTAAGTGATCTGTATTACATGGATGCTGCTTAGAGTCTGTGGAAGGTGGGAGCAGTGGCATGACGTTGGAATTCTTGCTTCGGTGTCTCCTCACCTTTGCCTTAGAGTTTAGACCAAAGGTCGCTTAGGTAGATACGTTTACCTAGGTCATTCTGCGGAATAGACTCCGAGCGGATGTGAGAATCCAGCGTATAGCCATCAACAATGGCCTTCCCTTCTTTAATGTAGTAATCCAACGCCTACGACGGAACCAGTCTGATTGCCACATGGCCTTGACAGGTCTAACTTCGGTTACACTTGAATAGGACGCCTTCTGGCCCATGGGGAGTGAACCGGGAAGTATTCGTTACTTCCGTTTAGATGAGTAAAGTTTCCTTATTGACCTTGTTTCACCAAAAGTTGCCATTTGTCACCTTTTGAACTCAGGCCGATACAATCGATATTTTCGCCCTATTTTAGAAACTATTCATAACCTACGTTACAACGTTAATCTATCCTTTCCGTTCGATTGTCCGCCATTAACGGGCCTTTGTGTAACCTTCAAATATAACGTACTTGTGACCCCCGTTTGCTCCGTCACACTGCTCCTTATAAACGCGAAATCGATTGATCTGATTAGCTGTTGTGCAGTGCCACACTCATTGTACAGTCGATTTACGAGTCAAAATTGTGTTTAATTAGCACTCGGTGGCTTAGGTGATTAGGTGAGCAATTTGACATGAGTGTGTACATATCGAGACAGTCCGATGGGAAAGCACATTGAACGACCGAAGCTGTGCTTGATGTGATTGACACACGACACCTTAGCATGATGGACCACATTCCTGACTCAGGAATCCTGAGCACACACAGCACACACAAAGCACACTCACACATGCACGCACAGTGACACACAGAGTGAGTGAGGGATCACCTCTGCCCCTTTTTGGCCATGTCCACTGTCGTCGTCATGTGCCACTCGTGTCCCATCAAATCTCAATGAGTCCATCACCAAGCCAATGGCACACTCATTCTCATCACCTCACCATCATCATCTCATAATTCTCTTTTCCGTCATCAAAATTGGAGATAAGACTGATAAATAGCCAGCTCGGCCTCGATTGGTACAAACTCCACTAGACCAGCACGAGCAGAATGAGCGGTGTCTAAGGAACAAACAAGAAGTAAACAAACAAACAGTCACATGGTGGTGGCCCGAACGAGGAGGTGGAGGACACACAGATACGCTGCAGTTGCTTCGCCAACGGAGAAGAATGCTCGTATTAGGTCAGGTGGCAAGCACCGAAATGGCACTCACCGGATCCGTGTTTACCGTTGATAAGTCCGTTTAGTGACCCCCACCACTTGCTTGTTAATCTTTGAAGACATCTCAGCTCCAGAGTCAAAATCGGTGATGATAGACGGATATAGCCTGCTCGGCCTCAATTAGTAGAATGCACTGAGCCAGCAAGACCAAAATGAGCGGCGTCAAAGAAACAAACATTAAGTAAACAAACAAACTGACTTAAGGTTAGCAAAACTGTGTGGATGAGGGCACACAGCAATGGCATTCGGCCTCGAAATGATGGGGCCCAATCGAAACTTCTAATTGCGAAATTAGGAATCTCTCACTTATCTGGTGCAATGCAATCACCCGCGTTGGCTCGGTTTGGTTGACCAGCCAGTCGAAGATGAGCAAATAGCTTTGCCACAGGAGATGGCACTTTGAGAACGGCAAAGACACAAAAGACTCGATCACATCAATCACTAATTAGTGGGAGTACAGAGGGACAGTGGCCATGGCAGGACAGTATAGAAACCGGACAATCATGAGATTAGATTCACAGGTTAATGAAGCGACAGCTAGTCAAACGAAACAACACCGACAATTACTGACTGCTTCCCTCGGTCAGACTGGCGAGTGATACACTGCCGAGTGCATCACTGTTCGATTCGGCAATGCGACAAGATTACCAAAGAATGGCTGGTTGGTGGGCTGACTCGCTCTCTCTCTCTCTCTCTCTCTCTCTCTCTCGCTTTCTCTCTCTCTCTCTCTCTCTCTCGCCCTCTCTCTCCCTCTCTCTCTCTCTCGCCCTCTCTTTCTCTCTCGCCCTCTCTTTCTCTCTCGCCCTCTCTTTCTCTCTCGCCCTCTCTCTCTCTCTCTCTCTTCTCTCTCTCTCTCTCTCTCTCTCTCTCCCTCTCTCTCTTCCTCTCTCTCTCTCTCTCTCTCTCTCTCTCTCTCTCTTCTCTCTCTCTCTCTCTCTCTCTCTCTCTCTCCCTCTCTCTCTCTCTCTCTCTCTCTCTCCATTTGGATTGTTCGTGAGGCTAATCGTTTCTTTTTGTGGAAAAGTCTTCCAGATGTGGGCCGCAGCTCGTCCGTTTGTCTCTCGGGCTGAACGATCCACTCCTTTCACTATTGCCCCTTCAGTTCCACCAGAACCCTACACCTTTAGATATGGAGCACTCGATCGCCAATCATGGAAATGTCTCCACTGGGGAGGGGTGTTGGCGGTGGTGGTGATCTTTTTGGTTGGCCAACTCAAAACCGAGCATTAACCGACTTTACCGAGGATCGGTGTCTGGATCGGAGTACCTTCCGGGCGGATTGCCTATTTCGGTACAGAGACCATTGGCTGTGCCTCAACCGTTTCTGCCCAGACAGTCACATGAACCAACTGGGCGATCTCAACTTGATCCTGTGATCGAATGGTGCAACCACCACCACCACCACCACAAGCGCAGTGATCAGTAGAACAGCAACTAATTGTGTCGCAACCGATACCAACCATAGGGTCAACACGAATCCTGGTTCCTTCCCAACCGAGACCAGTAGAGAAGAGTAGAGTAGAGTAGAGTAGAGGAGAGGAGAGGATGGGGAGAGGAGCAAGGTGCAAAAAAAGTAATTCTGTTTTCGGTCAAGAGGTGGCCGTACCGTCTCGGCGAAAGCAACGACAGACCTGTACGTCGCTTCGATTCGATTGCACTCGATCATGCCATCCGTGGTCGTGGTCGCACACCGAACACAGACACACGCAGAAGACCGTTCACCGCTTCGTGTCCTGGCCGTCGAATGTCTTCTCTCGCCCGTCTCCCCATGACTGTTAAATTTGTGCAACCACATCAAGCCTAATCCTCATACGTAACCACACTCGGATCACAGTCTCTGTGCTTGCTCACAAGTCCTGTGTACGCGATCATTTCACTCACTCACTCGCTCACTCACACCCTCACTCAGTAAACGTGTCGCTCTCGGTGTTAGTGTCGTTCGTGGTGTCAACCGTGTGTGTGTGTGTACTCTTGTGAATTACATTATGTGGCTCAACAACCACATGGACTAGATCTTGTTGTTTGTGGCTTTTGCCTATCACGGCTGTTCGCCACGTCGGTGAGCGTCGGCACCGACCGCGATTGAGTGCGAGTCACTTGAATACAGAAGACACAAAGCCAACTGAGGCATCTCACCACCACAACCGAGAAGCACATGTCATCAACATCATCATCATCATCACGCACACACATTCGTCGTTGTGTGTCTGTGATTGTTACATTTGAATTCCAAATTCTAGTCACTTGTTGATCATTGAACAGCAACAGTCCTGTGTGTTTGTGTTTGTCTGTGTGTGTGTATGTGTGTACACATTTGTCCAACTACAGTTGTGTACTGTACTGGATCGTTCAGTCACTACTGGCCACTCAACTTAGGTTAATTCGTGGACTCAACTTTGAGCCAACGCTCATTGCTAAACCAAAACAATCATTTTTAGAGTAATAGCCATCGTATCATCATCATCATCAGCAGCAGCAGAACAGAACACCATCCGAGCCGCGCACAGTCTCATCACTCTGTGTGTGTATGTTTCCTCATTCGTCAGTGCTCTCTGTCATTGATGAACCCAACATCAGTATCATCTCCAATCGATAATACTTTGTCCACTTGCCATCACCAATTTGTGTTTGTGGTAACTTTTGGTTTGTGCTCGTTTCAGCACATACACCGCTCACCGCTCACCGATCACCTCTTCCTCCTCTTTTTTCTCCTTTTCCATCTCTCCACTTGGACAATGTGTGGCTAACTGACACTTACACTACACTGACTGTTCTCATCATCATCTACTCGTGTTCTAATTCTAATAACTCGATTAGTGTAACCGTCGACAAACAATATTGAGATTCTATGTGACTGTGGAGACCTGCCAGCAACATGACGATCACGCACAGTGCACAGGCAGTCAACAATCAAACAACAAACGCACCGAGCGAGGGAGACTCGAGGTGACTCGCTCGTCATCTAATCTGTTCTGTGTCGACTCTCGCTCCTCTGCTTTTGATGTTACATTCGTGAAACCATTTCAACCCAATTCCACTGATTAAGTGACCACACTGGGAACACACAGCCATACTTTACTTGCTCATTAGTTCGGTGTCAGTGTGTGCATTGTTGAACAGCGCCCGTTTTGTGTTTGTGTTCGACTTATTATTATTATTATTATTATAATGTTCACGCAGTTTTTAGTCGTTTCGATCGTAAACTCTTTATTCTACTCGCAATGTGACACAGTAGAATGATTCAGTGCAATGTGTTCTAATGTGCACTCTTCGGTACATTATCACGAGATCAAACATTGAGCTAATCTGTGACTTGATCCTCATCATCATCATCGCTCGCTCGCACACATCAATTGCATGCGTGTGTCTGTATTTGTATTCGTTAGTTTTGCTGTCATTGAAGGCGCCCATCATCAGTATCATATTAATATCTCGATATTAGTTTATCCACTAGTCATCTTCTTCTACTTTTTGTTTCGTCTTCTTCTTCTTTTCGTTTCGTCGTCTTTTACTTCGTTTCGTTTCATTTTTTCTTCCACCTTCAACCATCAAAAGTGAAATTCTACTTGTCTGTCGTTGTATTTGTACAGTTTAAAGTGACCATTGCTAACAAACCAAAAACCTAAACCGAACTTGTCCAGTCACAGGGCTCCTTGCATTATTGTTATCCTTACGAAGCCAACATTATATACTTTCCCGGTGATGATCTATCGTCATTCGTGTACAACTAGTCATTCACACTCCATTTCATCTTGCTATCTCTATCATTGCAATTACATAATCGATGCTTTTTGGGTCGTATCACCTCTATGTGTTTGTGCCCGGTCAGTTGAACAGAAAGCATTAGTCAACATACGTTTCTTCTTCTTATTTTCTCTTTTTGTTTTTGTTTTTGTTTTGTTCTTTTTGGCTTATACGATTAGTGCCTGTGTCCACTTCTGGTCAAGTACACTGTCGTCGTCATTGTCGTCATCGCCCCCATAACCTGTGCCAGTTGACTCTTGTGTGCCAAAAGTCGCAATTCCACGAAAAACTTGATCACTGCGTTCAGTCTATCCGAATGTAACGTGAAAAGTCGTTCGTGTACTGCTCTTTTGTCTGTTTGCATCTCAACATTAGTTCACTGATTCTGAGTCTTATCTCGCCATCATTTGCATTTCTGTTCTTAACTCTATCTTAAACTAATTTCTTACTAACAGAATCTGTTGAGAAAAGGTCTGTGTGTGTGTGTGTTTGTAGGTAGGGGCGCTCCACCTTTGCACTACTACAGCCACAACAACAAACAAACATCAATACATTTGTCAGTGCATTTGGCAGAAACCGCGGTTGTGGTTTGGAGCGTTGGATCGATTAGAACCACAGGCCACTCAACTTGGTCACTAAATTCAATTGGACTCATGTAAATGACTTAAACAATCTCTCATTGCAAAATCAAACACCAAAACCACGACCATCATCATCATCATCATCTTATCACCCTACCCCATCCAAACACACCACAACGCTCAACATAAACTAACCCGGTTATTATTTATCGTCATTCTTGTGCCACTAGTCATCTACAATCCAATTCGTCTTCATCTCTCTTGCATTGCAATTACATTATCGCCTTTTTGTCGGCTCAATTCTGTTTGTTAGTGGTAGGCCAGTAGGCCACTAATCATTAGTCAACGCTTCTTCTTCTTATTGTTTATGTTTTCTTCTTCTTGCTTGGCTACTAACACGACAATCTGTGTTCATTCCTTGTCAAATGCTTTCTTGACATCGCAATCATCATATCGCCATCATTACGTTCCGTCTGTCCATGTTTGATCAACTCAACTCTGGAACATTAGTTGCGTCGTCAACTGTGTCGAAACTGATGTTCGTATACGTTCGGTCTAAAATGTCCGCGGACACATCGATGCCACCACATTCGTAGCTACATTCTGGACATGTATGTCCATTGGACAGTCTCAAAGTGCAATTTCCTATTCAATGTCATAACCATTGACTGATTCACTCTGGTCATAATCGTATCCCTGTGTTCATCCCGGTTAATCACAATCTAAATGTGTAATCTCAACTCCCAGTGAATTCAAATCTCGTATGATTTGTGTTTTGTTGTTGTTCGGTGTAGTGTAGTGTGTAGTGTAGTGAGTAGTGTAGTGAGTAGAAAAAAGTACACAACATTACACTGTCCACACCATTCCACACACCATTCCGTTCTACATTTATTACGACATTAATCGAGTCATCTGTTCAAGTACAACACGTGAACTCTTCTGTTTGGACACACATTGAAGCTATTAATAGTCAGCAAAAGAGTCAAATACCAGTGAGTCAAGATGGCATCCAACAAGTCAATTGAGCCAACGGTTCCTCTTGTTGAAAGCGACAATCCAAGCTCAAGTTCTGCTTCTAATCCTTCGATTCCGCCAGTACAGCTTCTTCCGCAAGTTCCGCTTCCATCTGCTCCACCAATTCCGCCTGTTCAACCAGTACCGCTTCTTCCGCAAGTTCCGCTTCCATCTGCTCCACCAATTCCGCCTGTTCAACCAGTACCGCTTCTTCCGCAAGTTCCGCTTCCATCTGCTCCACCAATTCCGCCTGTTCAACCAGTACCGCTTCTTCCGCAAGTTCCGCTTCCATCTGCTCCACCAATTCCGCCTGTTCAACCAGTACCGCTTCTTCCGCAAGTTCCGCTTCCACCTGCTCCACCAATTCCGCCTGTTCAACCAGTACCGCTTCTTCCACAAGTTCCGCTTCCACCTGCTCCACCAATTCCGCCTGTTCAACCAGTACCGCTTCTTCCGCAAGTTCCGCTTCCATCTGCTCCACCAATTCCGCCTGTTCAACCAGTACCGCTTCTTCCGCAAGTTCCGCTTCCATCTGCTCCACCAATTCCGCCTGTTCAACCAGTTCCGCTTCTTCCGCAAGTTCCGCTTCCATCTGCTCCACCAATTCCGCCTGTTCAACCAGTTCCGCTTCTTCCGCAAGTTCCGCTTCCATCTGCTCCACCAATTCCGCCTGTTCAACCAGTACCGCTTCTTCCGCAAGTTCCGCTTCCATCTGCTCCACCAATTCCGCCTGTTCAACCAGTACCGCTTCTTCCGCAAGTTCCGCTTCCATCTGCTCCACCAATTCCGCCTGTTCAACCAGTTCCGCTTCTTCCGCAAGTTCCGCTTCCATCTGCTCCACCAATTCCGCCTGTTCAACCAGTACCGCTTCTTCCGCAAGATCCTCTAGTTCCACCAATCCCGTTATTTCCACTGGGAGCGCAAGCTCAACGAAAAACGCCCGACAAAAGGAAACCTCTAATTAGACCCCATGAGGTAAGTGTTGGTTACTTTGTTTTGTGAGCATTTAGTAATTCTGTCTCAAACTTGCACACTTTTGGATTAGTCGGCCCGGTTGATTCGATCCATTTGCGGAAAGTGGTACCTAATCGATAAGGCTGTGCCACTCTGGAGGGCTAGATTGATGATTGAACTGGACTGTGACAATCATATCACCCAGTTATGGAGTGGTCCGGTGACTCATGTGAAACAAGATGGTATAGCTGATGGTCGCTATTATGTTGGTCTCTATGCATTTGGAAATAACGATTACCCAATGGAGGCTAGAGCGGAAGAGGAAGTGGTCAAGTTTAATGATCGTTTCAACAAGGGACAGACATATGAATTTCCATTAATCTCCGGAATGATCGATGCCTATCTAGCGAATTTTTTGGTAGGGCCAGTTTTGGCTGTGCTGGGGCGAGAAGTTGATCCAGCGGATCACTATCGACCAATGGTGAACGGAAACTCTCTTCTCTTTTGGAATATGACTCTCATCAAGGAGGGCGAACTTGTGGCGCCTTATGTCAATGGGCTAGAAGCTCTTGCGGAATACAAACGCAAGCGTATAATGCCAAGATTCAACTCTTCAAAGCATAGACGAGCTACACTCGACGATTTTCTTCCGTATTATCTTCGTAAGGTAAGTGGACAGAGAGTGAAAGGGAGAGAGAGGGCGAGAGAGAGAGAGAGAGAGAGAGAGAGAGAGAGAGAGGGCCCTTTGGCGCCAGGACAAGGGTGCGAGTTGGCGCGCAGGAGAGAGAACGAAACGGCTCGCGGGAGAGTGAGGCCGTGGTTTTAGCTAACTTGTGTGAGCGTACAGCCGCTTAAAGCATGTACTGAAATGTATGGACGCTCGGCGCTCGTCTTCTAAGCGCCATTCAGCGTCCAAGCGCCGAGCGTCCACACATTTCAGTGCATTCTTTGAGCGGCTGTACGCTCACACAAGTTAGCTGTAACTACGGCCTGAGAGAGAGAGGGCGCGAGGGCGCCAGGACAAGGGTGCGAGTTGGCGCGCAGGAGAGAGAACGAAACGGCTCGCGGGAGAGTGAGAGAGAGAGGCGCGAGGGCGCCAGGACAAGGGTGCGAGTGGGCGCAGGGAGAGAGAGAGAGAGAGGGCTCGAGGGCGCTAGGACAAGGGTGCGAGTGGGGAGCTAGGAAGAGTGAGAGAGAGAGAGGGCGCGAGGGCACCAGGACAAGGGTGCGAGTTGGCGCGCAGGAGAGAGAACGAAACGGCTCGCGGGAGAGTGAGAGAGAGAGGGCGCGAGGGCGCCAGGACAAGAGTGTGAGTGGGCGCAGGGAGAGAGAGAGAGAGAGGGCTCGAGGGCGCTAGGACAAGGGTGCGAGTGGGAGCTAGGAAGAGTGAGAGAGAGAGAGGGCGCGAGGGCACCAGGACAAGGGTGCGAGTGGGCGCTAGGGAGAGAGATAGAGAGAGGGCTCGAGGGCACCTGGACAAGGATGTGAGTGGGCGTAGGGAGAAAGAGAGAGAGAGAGAGAGAGAGAGAGAGAGAGAGAGAGAGAGAGAGAGAGAGGGCTCTGAGGGCGCCAGGACAAGGGTGCGAGTGGGCGCTAGGGAGAGAGAGAGAGAGAGAGAGAGGGCGCGCGGGCCGCCAGGACAAGGGTGTGAGTGGGCTCAGGGAGAGAGAGAGAGGGCTCGAGGGCACCTGGACAAGGGTGTGAGTGGGCGTAGGGAGAGAGAGAGAGAGAGAGAGAGAGAGAGAGAGAGAAGGCTCGAGGGCGCCAGGACAAGGGTGTGAGTGGGCGTAGGGAGAGAGAGAGAGAGAGAGGGCTCGAGGGCGCCAGGACAAGGGTGCGAGTGGGCGCTAGGGAGAGAGAGAGAGAGAGAGAGAGAGGGCGCGCGGGCCGCCAGGACAAGGGTGTGAGTGGGCTCAGGGAGAGAGAGAGAGGGCTCGAGGGCACCTGGACAAGGGTGTGAGTGGGCGTAGGGAGAGAGAGAGAGAGAGAGAGAGAGAGAGAGAAGGCTCGAGGGCGCCAGGACAAGGGTGTGAGTGGGCGTAGGGAGAGAGAGAGAGAGAGAGAGAGGGGCTCGAGGGCGCCAGGACAACTGTGCGAGTGGGCGTAGGGAGAGAGAGAGAGAGAGAGGGGGGGGGCTCGAGGGCGCCAGGACAAGGGTGCGAGTGGGCGTAGGGAGAGAGAGAGAGAGAGAGAGAGAGGGAGGGAGAGAGAGAGAGAGAGAGAGAGAGCGCGCGCAACTACGATAGCAACAGAATGTTTCATTTATTCTCAATTTGTATTTGTAGAACAGAATGACTGAGTCCAATGGATTTAATGAGGCCATTCAACACTTTAATCATGCATTTCTTGAAGCCTCGGTAAGTGTGCATCATTACACAAGGTCCTGATCGTAGAATTGTTTCTCAATGTTCTCTTCTTTTTATGTGTTCATTCTTAGATTGAAGTCGAGGATGAGCACTGGGACCAGATGGATGATGAAGACGGCGCAGTGTTTGTCCCTAATGATGATGAGGATGATGATGATGATCGTAAAGACCTTGACCCAGTTGAAATGCGCTTCTTCGAATTGGTCAATGCCCAGCTTGTTCCAAACATGATTGATCTCGACCAATTCGCCAGAGTTATGGCTCGTCTCGACAAGAACACTATTCTTTGTCAAGTGAATGATGTGCCCGAAAAGCGTCTACCAAAGGCTCACTTTTGTATGGTTTGTTTTGGTTTCTATCAAAACAAGGTGAAAGAGGATGAGAACAAGAAGGATCCGAAGAAAAAGCGGAGAAATGCGATCTACTTTTGTGAATTCTGCTCTGTCTCTGTGCACGAGAATTGTTATCCCGTGACCCTCGATGAGGCCAAGCTGTGGATCTGTCAGTCGTGTGAAGTGGTGCCTGGTCAACCTGGACGACTCGAGTGCAACCTGTGCCATGTTGACATTGCAGGTCCAATGGTCTATGGTGCCAATGGATATGTCCACTTTGTGTGCCAGTGGCTAACCAACTTGCCAGAGTTGCCATTTAGGGGAAAGTATCGTTCATCAGCTCAACGATTCGACAACGCTTTCTGTGTGTACTGTGGCGCAAATGGGACAGTTTTTGGCTGTGCCTTTTCTGGTTGCGGTGGCACATTCCACGCAAGTTGTGCTGCCGTCAATTTCAACTTCATCGTACGTGATTCGTATGCATCTCCGATTTGTGACCAACACCCGGAGACGACTACACGTCACCACTACCCAAACTGTGAGCAAACTGGTTGAAGGCGACTTGGACGCCTTAGATTTAGAGGACTTTCGTGTTTTAATGAATGAACCGAGTACAAAAGTAACGCGGGACTTTCGCACTTGCTTGAATGAGTCCGTTCTCAAAGTGATTGATGAGATTATACCAATCAAGGAGAATGTTGTTTTTTATGCGCGTTTGGGCCAGTTTTGGTTCGACCGTTTGAAGGCTCGCCGCAACGATATCGATCGCATTCGAAATTTGGCTAAGATATCGCGTAGAATCGCTTTGAATCGAATCGAAACGATTCAAGATTGGCAACTTAAAGCATCGGAATTTGCTTTGAAGGTAAGTTCAAGTGGTTGGTGGTGGTTGATCAATGAATGATAATCTGTTTGTTCTTGTAGAAATTCGTAAGCACTCACAAGCGAGTTCATGAGGGAGTCCTCGAGTTGGAACCGAACTTGGACCATCCAGGACCGAGTCGCCGGCATTGAATCAACTTTATTGGAACACGTATTCATTCTATTAACATGATTTATGATTGTTTACGCATACACAAACACCAAACACACAAACACAAAAGCACACAAACAGACTGTTGACATTATAGAAAATGATACATTATAACAAGTACACAGACATAATTATGTTTGACATTTGGCGTGGCGTAGTGAGAGAAATGATAAATCATCATTCTCTCTCCTTCTTGTTTTCCCCTCCATTAGTATGTCAACGCCTTGATGAAAGATAATGACAGTTGCCACACACACGCACTCAAACACAGAAACAGAAACAGACGCGTGCAAAAACTGACAGACAAATTCATAATTGACCAATGTTGACAATAAAATGATTGATTTCTAATTAATGCATGCAGTTGTTGTTGTCTTTATTTTTGGTTAGGTTTGTGTGGTGCGTATGGCGCAGTCTCTCTCTCTCTCTCTCTCCCTCTCCCTCTCCCTCTCCCTCTCCCTCTCCCTCTCCCTCTCCCTCTCTCTCTCTCTCTCTCCCTCTGTTTCTTCCTCTCTCTCTCTCTCTCTCTCTCTCTCTCTCTCTCTTTCTTTCTTTCTTTCTTTCTTTCTCTGGCCAGTCAAGCGGTCTATGGAAAGAAATGTGTCATTCGAGGTCGCATCGGACCTGAGTGACTTGAGTTGGCAAATTGTGTGGCCGCTTACGATAGATGTCATTGAACGTTAGTAGTTCGGCGACCAATGAGATGGCATGTTCACATGTGTGTGTGTGTGTGTGTGTGTGCATCGGAAGTCAACATATGTTACCATACAGAGATGTAGTTAGCAATACCGAGTAAGCATTCCGTCTGACCATTGCGGTGCGGTGCGTGATCAAAGTTTGCTGCGTTCGAGGTAAAGCCACTTCGACCGGTCTGTGACAGGCAGTGGTGGACAAATTTATTGCTCCACACAAGGGTCGTTCTGCACAAGAAAGCCAATTGGAGTGACTTTCTCGCTAATGACCGTTCACTGGACAGTGTCCGACAACACGAATGGGCTTGAGATTCCAAAGCCTGAGCCGAAAGAAGCCACAAATTCTATTCTGCGATTGATACATTTCGATGCACTCGATTACATTACTCGATCGAGCCAACTAGATTTACGAATATATTAATTGTGCTGCAAAATAGCGTAATTCTGCAAGATAATGCACACACAGTGGACAGTGACCACTTGACAATCTCTCTCGCAAGGTTCGCTGACTGCTAATCCCAGTGCGCACATCGAAAGGCCAAGCACTGCTCTCAAAGTGTAATACAAAACCACGCTTAACGACTCTCGAAAATGGTCACTTGCATGCATGTCACAACACTTGTAAATAGAACGTCTCCGCACTCAACGCAATCGAGAGAAGGTCATCCTCACCCTACCAAACGGGACTTGTCAACATCTGGTCCCGTTATGTGGCAGAGGGACAGAATGTCATTAGCGCAAAACGGAGCGAGGACACTAACTTGAGAGTGACAGTGACTGGACAGTGGCACACTGCCACTGAGTCGTTCTTTATTAAATTAAAGCTCAATTTAACAGGTTTACTGTCCGAGAATGCATAATTATTCCGAGTGTACTGAACACAACCATCGTCATCTCGATTGACCAATCAATTGGAATCGTAGTTTGGCATTGATCATTCGATCTACATTGCAGGGTATGATGGTGATTAGAGTTGAGAGCTGTCCACCGTTCGATGTGCTCAGAAGTTCAGAGTAAGAACGCACTGCGTCCCCAAAGGTCATATAATTTATTGATACTTAAAGTGACACTTTCCCTCTCCCTAAAGTCAGTCTCCCATATCTTCTCTCTCGCTCTCTCTCCCTCTCACTCTCCCCTCTCTCTCTCTCTCTCCCTCTCTCTCCCCTCTCTCTCCCTCTCTCTCTCTCTATTTCTCAGCCAAGTGTATCTCTCTAGTGGTTGTTCAATAGCCGAACCACACAGAGTATAAGGCCACGAGAAAGGACACATTTGCGCAGTTTTGCTTTGCACGTCGTGCTCGACAGACATTGTGACGCTCTCGTCTTGTCTTCGCAAGATTGTCATTTTCGATACATTTTGTCACATTGAAATCTTCAAACCTTGACCTTGACACAACTATGTATTCATAATTGTTTCTCTTTGTGTGTGTGTGTTCAACAAGTTTCACATTATCATAAGTGTGCGGAACGCTCCGCTCGTGTTCGATCTGTCACTCGCTCAATTAGGACTGTGGTGATCACCATCATCACGAGCACGCTTCATTCCCATTTCATTCATCCATCAGTGCTCGTCCTAATCTCGTACATATGTTTTCACTCAAGCATAGTGTGTGTTTGAATTACAACTATAATCTACCACAAACACCGAAACAGAAGATCGTAAAGATTAACTGCTACTTGCGTTCGTTCTCCTCAATCTTCACTTAAGTACGTACTTAGCACTCACTACTAAATAGCGCGAAGTTTTCGTGAACGCCAATCGCTCTTAAAGCTCTTTCCGAGTACGTTCACTTTACATTTGAGTGGTCAATTCGAGGGACACGCGTTTGCGAACGAGCAGGTTTGCTCTACTTTTCAATTGGATCGATTAGTGATTGGTTCTCTCCGCCTTCCAATTACCTGAGCGCACAGTAACAGTTTGCCTCACCTGAGGCCTCAGAGGTAAATCACACCTCTCTCATACACTCTCGTTCTTCTTTTCGCTTGATTCGCTTCGCTTCAGTCAAAAGCAAAATGGCAAGGCAACGTAACGGAAATACTTTTCCGGTATTTGGTAGAACCAAGCTTGACCGTTGCATCAACGGAGGTGACTTGGAAGTAGAAGAACAAATCTATTCCGAGACCTTTAGCGAAAGTTTTGTTGCAACTAAGATGATTGGTGGGCCATACAAAGACGCCAATGGCCGATATGCCGTTCTTTTCACGGCCATTTGGAATAAAAATGATAATGACAAAACAAAAACACGTCTTCTGAAGCAATTTAACCGCCGTTATATGAGTCACAAAGAGAATCAATTTCCAACATACCAAGAATTGACAGACGTGGCGCGAGAAAATTATCGTTTGGCAATTTCGCACAAAGATGACAATATCATGAACGAACGATTAGCTGCATTGGGTGCTAACAGTACATACACCTTATTCTGTTGGTACCCAAGGTTAGAAACTGCCCAAAGAGTTCGGGAGTTGTTAAATGATGATGATGATGAAAATGCTGAAGATGTTATTGCAAGATATGAACGAACTCCAGTAAATCCAGATGAACCTGCTACTTATAAAGACTTTTTCCTTCCGAAGCCTGTATTTGATAGTTTAATGACTCGTGATGAAAGACAAAATGGAGGAGTTGTGCCACAAAATGAGGAAAACGAGGTTCCACAAGGTAATGAAGTGAACGAAGACGATGACGACAGCGACAACAACAACGATCAAGCAGATCGAATAGAACAACAAAATTTGTTTCGTCCAGTCGTGAATGGACAGTCAACAAATGACAAACGTCCAAATGGTGGGTCGCAGACTTTGGCCAACAAGAAGAAGACGAGCAACAGCAAAAGTAGCAAGGTTGGTTGTGTGAGTGCACTAGCACTTTCGTGTGTTGAGCATTCCGAATTGACTCAATGTTTGTTCGTCAAATCACAGAGCTCAAGTGATGCTTCGAATGGAGGTGAATTTGATCCCGTTCCATCAACTAGCAAGCAGTCGCAGCCCCAGCAGCCCCAAACAAACAATTCATCGAACCATGCAGTGGCACATTCATCCCAACTGATGATGAACAGCGCTAATGTAAGTAACTTTATGATTTATACGGCCTTACGGAGAAATAGGCTAACATGCAACATAATTAGCAAACACAGCAGCCGAATAGCGTAAACAGTGAGCAGACAGACTACAAATTTCGTCAAACTATGATCCATTTCATGCAAATTTATGATCTGCCATGCGAAATCGATGTATGTATATTGTAATAGGAGCTATTAGTGCTTTATTGATTGCTTTCTCTTCTTCTTTTTCTTCCTCTTTTGTTGAAAATGTAGTCACAAATGTGGAAATTCATACTCGAACTCATGAATGTTTTCACAAATGAGACTGCCTTTATGCCATTGGCCCACAGTGAGCACAATGCAGTCTGTATGGTTTGTCAGTGCTATGAGCCCAATGATAAGATCGTGTCCTGTCAGCGATGCACTGCTTCGGTGCATTCTAAATGTTATTCAAAAATGATAGAAGATCCGAAACAGATGGGAAAGTTCACTTGCGAGGCATGTCAAGTTGCACCTTTTTGGGAGATTGGTTGTGCTGACTGCCAACAAGCAGATGGAGGCGTTTATCGTCGTCATGCTCAAGGCATGGACATTTGGTTTCATGGTGCCTACTATTTGCTCTTTGCGGAACTTAAATGGCGCCCAGGCAGCCGCTGCTGCTACTGCAAGCGTCCAAGTGTGTTGTCAATTGGAGGCTGTTCCGAGCAAGACCCGACAGACAGTTCGAAACGGTGTTCGGGTACGTTTCATCCGTGTTGTGTCGTCAAAGAGGGCAACATTCGAAAGAATGCCCGCAACCGATGGGAAGGAATTTGCGACCAACACCAGGAGGTTAGTATGCAACTGAAGTGTGAGAGAGTGCAAAAGTTTGGTGTGGACAAACGAACCATCCGCAAACGCCTCCGCGATCAACACGAAGCTGTGAAGCAGCTTAGTTTTTATTCAGCTCTTGCCCCATGACATTTTTAAGCATCTTTACGCAGTGATTCACATTTATATGCGGGCAAATCCAAAATACATATTTCAAGCTACGTTTTTGGTCAATGTTCTCAAGTGTTGGATAGCGGTAATGAAAACAGTTGGCGGAGGCAGTACAGACCGACTTGGTCACAACCAATTGACTTCATATGGCAGAGATCGAATGGCTAATGCAATTCAATGTCAAGCACAACAAATGTACATGCGACCCAGACTGGTCTACCCAGAGGGATATGATGCTTTCCTGGACTATTCGAGGCAGCAATTGTTTTTGGACTCCTTGTTGGTAATATATAATTTGTTGTGTTGTTGTGTATATTAACAACACAAAAATAACATTTTGATTTGATTCGAATAGGAATCAATCGAAAAAGTCGTTTACAAATTTGTTGACTATTGCTATCACGAAGATGGACAAATGGATTATGCAATTTATGTACCAGAATTGCATGATACTACCGATGACAGTAGCCACGAAGAAGAAGAAAATGAATGAATGAAGCAGGAGAGACCAGGAGCCCCTGAGGGGTCATTCATAAAGTATCAATGCCATCAAAGTATCCGCATCTTTAATCAACATTAATCCATCTAACTTTATCTATAGTATATTAACCACAAAATACACTTATCTCATTGTATTATCAATAATCCAACACGATTTAAACAGTAACATAAAGTAGCCTTTCAGTGCCGTTCTTCGCGATTTCCCATTCAAGTTGTCATCATCATCATCATCACGCGATCACACATTTTTACTGCAGTTCATTCGTTCATGCTCTGCCTTTCATTCTAATAGGTATGTGAGATAGGGAATCTCAATTTGACAGTAACATTTGTTATCTTTCAGCTGTTGGAGTTACACGCTCGCATGACACACACACACACACACACACACACACACACACACACACACACACACACACACACACACACACACACACACACACACACACACACACACACACACACACACACACACACACACACACACACACACACACACACACTGGACTATACCTGAACGATGCCATAATCGCCATCATCATACTCTAACTCAACACTTGACTACACTTTCTATTTCTAATGCTTATTGTTATTATTACTACTACTAAGCTTGTAATCATTATATAATAAATGTGACTACTCACAAACTCTTAGAACTAGGCCCCAACACAAGTCATCGTCCACAGGTAAGCACAGCCAGGCACTGATCAGCTCATTAGCAGAATAACAACAAAACACAGTTGGTGATTTGGTGCCAGTATGTTGTGTCCACTTTGACTTGATTGATTCCTACTAGCTCCTTGGTTTGCGTTGTCTGCAGTGTTTGGAATGACCTGATGTTACTAAGTTTGTATTGAAGTGGTCAAAGGTGCAATTGAGAGAGAGAGAGAGGGAGAGAGAGAGAGAGAGAGAGAGAGAGAGAGAGAGAGAGAGAGAGGATGAGTGAGTCTGTGACGATTAGTTGTCGGTCTGTGTGGTACGAGAGTGTTGTCCCATCGCTGCGAACCGTAACCGTAAGGCAGAACGATTGGTGAGTGCACTGTCGCACTGTCTTGTGGCATTCAATTTGTTATTTTGTCCTGTTTAGTTACGTTCGACCAAAAACCACAGTAGATGATTGTGTGGGGTAAGTTTGTTCATTGCACCATTACTACACGCTCAGAGGTCATCAATCGGTTTGTTTTGAGTGTATTTCTCACTGCCACACCACCATGAACTCGTCTCGGTCCGAGTGGAGTGTGCACATAAGACGGGCCACAATAGTCAGCGCTCGGAATTGAGCACCGGAACAACAGTGCCTAATCGACAGGATGAATGTCAACAGCACATGATGCGAATTCGGCGAAAGTACAACGACAACTGGCACTGGACACTGTCCAGTGGACAGTGCCAATGGATACACATAGTGCAACTTTGGGCTGTGTGCAGAACGTCCATCATTATCATCATCGCCATCATCATCAAAATTATCGTAATCATTTATTATTACCACCACCAAAACCCAATCAAAAAGTACAAAAAAATGTATCGCTCATTCGGAGCAGAATTAAGACATATAAAGTCATAGCAATAGCAAATATTAAATATATAAAATCAATCAATCAAAGTGAAAATAATCATAGGAATGCGAAATGAATTGAGCAGTTCTGGTGCACAGCTGGACTTAGTCGTCTTCGTCATCGAAGTCGCTATCAGTGGCATCCTCCTCGACAACGTACTTCTCGGGATCGGATCCCGTTAATGTGTCTTCATCATTCTGTTGTTGGTCATGATGGACAAAGTCTGCTGCAGGTGGCAAGCTTAAAGGTTCATCCTCATCGATGACCAGTCTCCCGGGATCGGATCCAGAATCAGATGATGAGCCTACTTGTTCCTCTTGTTCGGCTACGTTGACCTAAAGAAACAGTTCGATTAGTGATCAGTGAGTGAAAATTGTCAAATTGTGTTACATTTTCTGGAACAGCTCGTCGAACACTAAGGTCCAGTGGCTCGAGTTGTTCTTCTTCTTGTTGTTGTTCGGATTGATGATGATGATGAGTCGTCGTCTTCGCTTTGCTCATCAAAGTCGACCTAAAGAATCGATTTTGGTAAATCAAATGCAACATGGCAACATTACATTACATTTTGGTGTTCTTCCCTGGGAGGACTCAGCTGACGAATTGGCACAATATCTGGTAACGGTCTCTCAACGATCCTTCGCATCACTGCTTGATCTAAATACGTTAAACAGTCAAATTGTTACCTACAAAAACAGTAGTAGCCAAAACAAACCAATGTCTCGTTGGGGTGGATATATTATGTTGTAGAAATCGTGGTACATAGCCAAGCTTACGCTATCTAAATTGAGATAAGTCAGTCAGTTGCACACACTTAAACCATCAAATTGAATCATACCTATTTCCTTCTTTTTGGCAGCCATCTTTGCGTTATAATAAAGTCGAAACTGTTCAGCTACATTCATGACAAATGGTCTGATGATGATAAACACAAAGATAGTTGAATTATTGAAAATATATGAGAAAATGTGCATCTTACAGTTTATCTTCCTCTCTGGTTGGGATAAGGTTAGTGCCAATTATTGCATGAGCATGTGCGCGTGTGATATTAGCCAAACTCTCTATGGACACGGTTCGATTTGGGGGAGTTGAGACATTTGGGTTGAGGCGCGCCTCAGCTTCCCAATAACTCTGTTCGAAATTGTTGACGATGGCTAGTCGTTCAGCTTTCGATCGCTTTGCCACCGACTGTGGCGCGTTTGTGGGACGCTGTCCAAAATTTAATTGCCTAATTCCTTGCTGACTTGTAGTCGAACTCGTAGTCGCGCTTGTTGGTTGCCTCAAAGACTGTGCTCGATCCGTGCCGCTTGGTCCAACATTCAATTGCAAATTGCGGATCGGATTAGTACTCGAATGTGTCGTGGTGCTCTGAAAGGGAATCGGGCGAGCGCTCGAATGCTGGCCAAAGTACTGTGCAGGATTCAGGCCACTTGGCACATTTGGCTCGGAAATCAAGTTGCGAAGAGAACTTGGCTGTGCAATGCCTTGTTGAGAAGTCGCTAGACTTGGCACCCGAACAGGCATAGGCTCAGCAATTGTGCCAAATGTATTCCAATCAGGTGGCTGATTACCGCGACTTGACCCCTGCCAAAAACTGGGCAACACTGCCAAACCTCTTCCTTGAGCTGTTGGGTTACGAGTGCTCCCGGCTGGTTGGCTCGTTGGCCCTGAAGGCGCCACACTTTGTGCACTGAATGGAATTGAATGTTAGTGGAATTGCAATTGACAATTTGGGATGCTCTACCTCAGAGCACGTGTGTGGGTAATTACGCTTGTTCGGGCATAATTGGGCACACTCAGATTAGCGAAAGCCATTGCCACTGAACCAGGGCTTCTCGATGATGAAGGTAAATGACTATGATGATTACAATTAGAACATAAATATGTAAATCAATCAAATCAAAGAGTAATATGTATCTGCTACCTGGGCATAATTGGCGGTCTCCATGGACGAATTACTAAGCCCCGATTGATTGCGATTGGCCCTTGTTCTTGTCGCAATAATAAATCTGCAATTATCGGAGCAATTGGTTGAGGCTGGTCCTGAACCGACGATGTAGCAGTTGATGTGGCAGTGCTGCTTGTTGTTGTTGTTGTTGTTGCCACTGAAGCCAGATATTAAAAGTCAGTTAAACATGTAATGAAATGTACAATTCACGCAATCGAGTAAACGATTGTACATTGGAAATTGATTGTCCGGTGTTAAACATCGCTCACACACAGTCACATAATCTCGAATCCATCGCATCAAACGTCAGTCATACAAGTTTGGCTCTCTCTCTCTCTCTCTCTCTCTCTCTCTCTCTCTCTCTCTCTCTCTCTCTCTCTCTCTCTAATGAACCGCAAATGAAATGTAAATCAAAGTGCACAATACCTGTAGGTTCGTCAGACTCGGAGCTCGAATCCAAATTCGACTGTGCGCTATGTCGCTTCATTGTTGCAATTGAATTCGAAGATGTGAAGGCGATGTGAAAGTTAGAAAAGCGAACACAAACACAACACAACACAAAACGAGCGAAAGTGACACTGAACAGAACAGAACAGAAAAATTCTTAGAATGAACACCACTAGCGGGAGATAGAGGTAATGTCGAGACCGTAAAACTACTAAAACGAACAAACGAACAAACAAAACAAACAGACAAAAAACGAACACACAGAACACACAGCACACAACGTTACATAACGTCCATCGTGGGCACAGGAGAGTAGCTAGCCACGACAGCCCAACTGAACAATCTAAATGAGAGGCGAAGGGTTCAGAGGTCAACAAGGTCGAGGAGTGTGTGCGATGAGAAGGCAGACTCGAGGGAAGAAGAAGAAGACCACAAGACACACAAACCAATCGAGCAAGGCAAGTTCATCAGTGCAGTAAAGTCATGTGACGCAAGGTGCACACACACACACACACACACAAATATGAATTGAAATGGAGTGGAGAGAGTCACCTCTGTGTGATGGCTCACTTGTGCGGGCGATGATGATGATACACTCGACTAGCACTGAACAGAGCATAGAGAGAGAATAAAGAGAGCAGCCAGTTGCATTGCTATTATATAACTCTGTTCATATTCATATCTGCTATCCTCATCACCTTTGCTGCTGGCAGTCTAGTTCTCAATCAGATATGCAAATGTGCGGACAGTGTGACTCACTGTGCAATGCTTCATTTGATTATTGATGGACAGACAAACTCGTTCAGCCCATTTACGAGGGTACGACTATCGACACTCATCACCGCGCAATCTCATCATCAGTAGTGAGTAAAAGTAAAAGTAGTAGTAGATCAGGACATATCGAATGGTCATGTGTGGTGGGCTCTCGATTATTGCTTTTGTTCGTTGCCTGGCCGTGCGCGCTTTGTATGATGATGATCATCATCATCATGATTATGATTTCTATTCGACCTAACACTAAACATTCACACTGAAATGACTAATTTGAGTGTTCCAATTGCAGAACATTACACACAGAGAGACAAAACAAATTTCAAACCTAGCTCAAATCGACGAGTAGATATTAATTATGATAACATTACACTCGGACACGGGCACTCACTCGGACGGTCTCGTGAGCTTGTTTGTGTGTTTAGTGGCCAGCGTCTCGTGTCTCGTTTTGTTTTGTTGTGTCTATTTGTGGTCGAACAGACAAAACATTTGTACCACCGAACTCGAGTTATGTGCCTGCCTGCCTGTGCGTTTGTTCATTCTCCTCTAGATTCGAGACACTCATACGACGAGAAAGGGAAACTCTTACTTTTCGTTTCGTTTCGTTAGTAATAAGGCATAGACACACACAGACAGACAGGCACACAACACCACAACACACACACACACAAATTTGCCCGTGTTCTCGCTTACTAGTTAGTCTCTCGCTCAATGTATTATAAATATGATTAAGCTCAATTCCATTCAGCTAACGAGCCTGTCTGTTATGTATACATACATACGTTTAGTGAGACTAATCTCCCAATAATAATCAATTAGATTATGTCTATTACACACCGCACAAATTGAGAGATTAGGTGATGTTGTTGTGCCACTACGGACACACATACAAACACACATTATCGACTCATTGGGCTACTACTGCACACTGCACACACACACAGACAGACAGACACAACACAACAAACAAAACGAGAAAGCGAACAGGCTCGCGCGCGACCATTCTCGTGCTTGGCCTGTGTGTTTGTCTCATTTGTTGTGTGCCACGAACCATTTAGTTTGCTTTGTAAATATCTTTTTTTGATGACAAAACAAAAGGAACATCAAACAAACAGACAAACGGACACAAAGAAGGGTATCACTGGCAAATTGACTAACTAGTGTTTATGTACAAACAATAATAATAAAATATATAAAGTACCACTTCAGCGTACGTCGTAATTTTGTGTCTGTGCGTTCGTTGCTTGCTCGTGGCTCGGTCGAGAGAGAAGCGAGAGGCGAAATGCGTTGTGCACAGAATGGAGGGTGCACTGTGCACAGGTATTTATCGATCTACTTTTGCCAATAGAAGTGACCTTAACTCACCTTGATTGCCTCTCGACTGACCAATCAGATTGGCTTTTCGGACAAATGGCCACCGTGATTGGACAAAATGGCTTCTTCGCTGTGTGCTTGGCTTGTTGAGTGTACACTGTACACTGTGTACAGTGTACAGTCGACTCGACTGAACGGACGACCATCATCGTCTGATCGGCTTGTGAATGCGTTTTACCGCGTTTGTGTGTGCGTGTGCGTGTGTGTGTGGCCACTATTGTTAGTTACGTTCGTTCGTTAATGAAATCGAGTTCGCGCTACGCTCCATCAATCAAGCATCAATCTCGCTGCATCGATAATATGTCAATAAAGCATTTTTAAGCCGATTTTGTTCGATTTTTTTTTCTGCACATAATGTACAACATTATGCACAACATTACATGGACGCCTGTGTGCGTGTGTGCACCCATTCGAGTGTACATTATATATCATAGGAGGCATACTTTAGTCGTCTTCTCTTTCGTCTTGTCGCTGCTCTCTTCTTGTGATTGGGCGCCAGTCACCACTGGGCGTCGTACTTTCTTAATACTTAAGACGTCTGCTCCGTATCTCTCTCTCACTTGATGCGTCTTGTGATAGCGTGATCGCCTTCAATAAAACTATAACTCTTACAAGATGCATTTAATGGTTTATTAAGGTAAATCATATTTTGTGTTGGACAATTATTGCGTTTATTGCTGATTCACGGTTGTGTGTGGTGTGTGTGTGTGTGTGCTGGTGTGAACGTTAAAATAAATAATACTAAATCAAGCAAACGAAAGTGCATTTAAGCACACACCACAAAGGTGACATATTCGGTTAATCATAGTAAATAGTGATATACGCTACAACACCAGTGTTGTTGAATAATTCGAAGACAAGTTGGCCCACGGGTTCTGGTTGTTCCGCCTCAATCTCTGCATCTACAAGAAAGGCAACAAATCAAATTGAATTGTACATTCCAACAGAATTTAGTTCTCCTTACCGGCTTCGGCGAATAATCCCATTATAGTTGGATTATTAACGGGATCGTTCCGAGGATCTGGTACAGGGCGCGGAGCAGGCTCAACAGGCTCAACATGCTCAACATGCTCCACAGGCTCAACAGGCTCAACATGCTCAACTGGCTCAACTGCAGCAGCAGCAGCAGCAGCAACAGCATCAACTTGGGCACCCACTGGTTGCTGGACCTCAGCAGGCACTTCCTGGACACCAATTCGATCCACTTGATCAACATAGGCCTGAAGCCGTGCTCCTAACTGTTCACCCAACTGACGGTAATGTTCTTCTACAATCGGTTGCCGAACATATTCCCCATCTAGTACACACACACAATACACACATTGAATACACTAAATTACTGACACGTGAGTTGTGTTGTAACACTTACCAGACGGTGTCGAAGCAGCAGCAGAAGAAGCCGAAGCTGAATTAGCCGGAGAAATTGAATCCGAACTGTTGTGATGAGGTGTCGGGGTGCCAGTTGATGGAGTGCGATCTGCATCATCACGGTCTGGTTGTTGGTTGAGGTCCATCTTTCTACTTGTGATGGTGTTGATGATGGTCACTTGAAATTGAATGAGAAGAAGGCACACAACGCTTGGTTTGGTGATGGTGTGTGTGTGTGTCGAATGTACGACTTCAGTGCTGTAGACTATCACGAGTCCACTGTGTGAGTGAGAGCCGATCGAGTGAGTGAGTGAGCGTACACCTACAGTGAGTAGTGTGACTATGACCACTTGACTGATTCGATACGACGATGATGGAGAGAAGAGGAGCACAGTGATGAGTGAGTTGATATACATTCACAGCAGGAGGGCAGGATCAACGACGGTAGAAGAGACAGGTGACTCACACACAGGTAGTCCACATTCGTTGTGCTACTAGATGCTTGTAGTAGGGTCATCTCTTGCACATAGATGTGATGATCACGGACAAAGGGTAAGGATAGGTGAGAGGCATGCTTCGATGCATCAGTGCACGCACCTACGATTACACAATGAGAGTTGCCTGTGGTTTCGTTCGTTTGTCTGTCTCTTCTGGCCAAGTGGTGGGCAAGAAGCTACAAGTGCGCTCGTCGTTGCCGTTGTCGTCAATGACTGCCAGTCGCGCTCTGTATGTGTCTTCTCCTCTCGCACTCAGTGTGATTGAATTAGCGTTCGTTTTTTGCCCGACTCATCCATTTCGTGCAGACTCTCGGCAATTTCACTTGTTCAGTTGTGTTGTTTGTTGCCTCTCGCTTGGTGTGCTCGAGGTTGATTCAATCAGTCGGTCACTAACTCTCAGTGTTCTCTGTGAATGTTTGTGTGTAGTCTTGATCCACTTCACTCATCTGTTCATCTATTCATGTGCTGCCCCCAGTGTTGTTGTGCTTGTTTGACCTACTGTTTTGCACTTGTTTGAGCTACTAATTCGTGCCGGTTTGGTTTGCCACATCGTTCCCACACCATTCATCGCGCCACTCGCACTCCACCAAACACTACAACCACTCAACAATCATGTCTATGATCTGTGCTGCATTCGATCGATTGTCCAATCTTTGGGCTTCGATTAGAGGCTATTTCAACGCTGATTTGATACAATACATACAGCTCGATCATATCTGGTCCATTCCACTGTCGGAACGTACATATGAATTTGTGCTGACTCAGTATGAGAGTGAACTACGTTCGAGTCTTGCTATTGAAACATTTACAGACATATCCGTTGGACGAGGGGGTTTCGGGCAGGTGTTTGCGGCTTTGGAGAAGAGTTCTGATGATGATTACACAAAGTGTGCATTAAAAGTGCAATCTTCGTTTTATCTTGACAAGAACAAGCGCCCGGATTGGTATGTTCGCGCTCAAGATGAAGTCAAGTTCTTGAAAGCTGTGCAAGATCATCCAAACGTGATCAAGTTTCTCGACCACTTGTTCCTGAACGAGCCAACCGTTGAGAAACCTAACATTGCAACTCACTTGGTAATCAAGACTGAATATATGAAAATGTCACTCAAGGACCTACTGCGATTGCACGTGAACAAACTTTCGTTCAAGGAGAGTGTCCATTTGGCCAAACAGCTCGCGACTACTGTCGAGTTCATCCACTCCAAGTGTATTTGTCATCACGACCTGAATAGTAATAATCTGCTAATCAACTACGAACCAAACCATCGTGACAAGGAAGCTCAATTGATGAGTCTTCCATTTAAGGTCATTGATTTTGGTCTTGCCAAGCAATACGAGTCGAGATCCACTGAAGACATAATCGAAAGTCTGTTCTTTCGAGGCACCGAATCGTTCAAGCCCAGGGAGAAGTGCACAAAAGTGCCCTACAATCCGTACATATCGGATTCCTACTCGTTGGGCGCCACCTTGGCTCAGGCAATCATGGGAATCGATGAGCAGAATAGATTCACGAAGAAGCCAATCGACTACTATCATGATCAGTTTGTCCTTTACACCCGAAAGTTGGTATTGGAAGGCAGCGTGGACCAGGAACAGATTGACTTTCATGAGTTAATTCTGCAATTGCTGTCTCCTGATCCTACGATGAGAATCTCGGTTGGGGAGTTCGCCCGCCGAATCGCACATTTGTAAGTGGATTTATGGTTGGTCTGCCTTTGTGAGTTTGTCTCCTTGGCCAACGCAGAACGCACCAATACACTTCACATTGCCTGCACACGAAGACACAACAACAAGAACATTACACGAATGTACACAAACCATACATGACACAACACAACACAAACAACCGCACACAGTTTTCTCACTATTACACTTCTACTGTCCATTCGAATCAACTTCAATTCATGTCTATTCTACAATTGATTCCTTACTGCTCAATTATTTCTGTATTTTTCAATAAAGTGTTTGACTAATTCAAAGAACCAAATCGTTGATCATTGCATAATCATCTTCATAATCGGTCGACATATCTCGAGGTGGTGGTGGTTGTGCAGCAAGTGGTTGATGTGCTCGTAACATTTTCAGTTCGTCAGGCATTTGTCCTTTCTCTCTCTCTCTCTCTCTCTCTCTCTCTCTCTCTCTCTCTCTCTCTCTCTCACGCTCTCTCAGGACGCGTTCTCGTCAGTGGTGAGCTTGTCATCATCGTCTGGTGTGTTGTGTGTGTGTGTTCTGGTATGATTGAGATTTTTGTCAAGTGGACCGCATTTCGCTGGAACGGCAGATGATCAGATTTGTGCACCGAACACAGACTTTTGTTTGTTTGTGAGCGAAGATTCAATTGTGGTGGTCGCCGACGCTGGTGGTGTTTAGTGCCATTCAACGGGTGGACTTATGATGACATGTGTGTATTGTGTCTGTGAATACAGTTCCCAACAACCACAGTCGTTTAGATCTGCGGGTGCAGTAAACATTGGCAGCAAACTTGTGCGACATTTCAATCGAGTCACGAGAACACAACACAACACATACAAACGCACACAGTGTCGTCGTAATGTTCCTTCCAATGGACGAACACATACGTTGGGGGAAAACGAGAGATTCACACTGACTTGTTTCTTTATTATTTTGTTAGTATTATTTGTATTCCTATTATTGTCCCTTCACTGAAGCAACAACAACAAGTACGACACTTATGTACACAACAACACATAATTGAGAGTGAATGATCAAATCGTAACACACACAACCAGACATATTACCATTTTTAATATTTCAATTTATTAGTAAATAAAGCTCAATTCATAATCCATTTAGTAAACGAGTGTACTATATTTATTAACATTCTGTCAAACTAATCTCACAATAATAATCGATCTGATTATGATCTATTTACAACACAATTTGAGCGATTAGATGTGGTTGTGGTGGAATTGCCAAAACACAACAGTGGAGACAGTGCACTACTAATGACAGTGCACACACACACACAAACAGACAGAAACACACGAACGTACAGGAGAGGTCTCGTAAATGGTCATGTGTTTGGACGGCACTTTTGTGAAATTCAATGATAATAACCAACAACACAAGGTACCCAATAATAAGATTGACAAGACATTTTCGTTGTATACAAACCTTAAATTACACAACACAATACAACAACACATACAAACGAACATAGTCTATCACTACAACACTTCTACTGTACATTCGAATCAGCATCAATTCCAGTCTATTCCACAATTCATTCCTTTCAGCTCAATTATTTCTGTTATTTCAAAAAAAAGAGTTTGACTAATTTAATAAACCAAAGAGTTCATCAATAGATCATCATCATCGTCGGTCGAACGACATTGAACGATAAGATTAGCAGTTGTTGGGCATTGCCAACACACATGCGAACGCACATTGATGGGGACTACAACTGAGAGTGAATTGCACACACACACAGAAACAGACACACTCGTGGCACGGTAGCGGAGGTCAGAGGCGAGTGGCAAACTAAACTGAATGTATTGATCCACATTTGTTAATGGAAGTGATTTTTACCTTAGCACACCTTGATTGGCTCTATGCCAGGGATGCGCAAAGGGTGGACATCAGTCTACTTGTGGACATTTGAAATTTTTTAATATCCACTAATGTCCACCGAAAAGAACATGTATTCCAAAAATAATCTTTTATTCAAAATTCTATACAAACAAACAAATCATTTTTTCAATGTGATTTTCTAGCTAATCAGAATTGTCATCAAAATCATTTGTTCAACTGACTTGTGAAGTATATCGAGTCGTTCTAGCTACATAATAATAGCTAATAGTAAATACTACAATATTACAATAATAGCTATGTAATATTTTTGATAAGTTGAAGAAAAACTAATCACAGAAATGCCCTTTAAACCAGAAGACAACTTTTTATCCAATCTCAAATTGTAGATTTTTTTCATCTTTAACCATCTGAGCAATCACAAAATTCTCAGACATGTTCATCGTGTTCTTAACAAGCCAATGACCTCATGTTTAATGATCAATTGTTTCTGAAACATTAAGCTTACGTTGAGCAAATAAACTAAATCTTTTTTTCTGTGAAATATTGGAGTGATAATACAAAAATGGAAAATGAGGAAGATATGATTAAGATGACTGCTCGCTGGAATCTCTCTATCAGACAGAATTTGAACATAATCGAAATTTGATTTAAAATAAAAGAGATGATTCACAAATTATTTCGATGAATTAGTATCAAAATTTTATTGGCCCATTGATATCACTGAAGCATATTGATATTCTTGAATTTTGGTAACAGACTGGAAAGCAGTTTTCCAACAATTCTCATCTGAATAGCAAAATAGATAAACATGTTCGATTCAATAATCATTTGTGAATCAACCTTCTTCCATTTCCTGGCAGTTTCAGAACTCTATTGATTGATCATTGATAATTGATTTTAATCCAGACTTTCAAAGGATCTTAACTTTTAACAATTTCACATATCTCATTGTTTTCGAAACTTTTAATACAGTGTTTTTAAATTTTTAATTGGCCAAAACAAGTGGACTTCTAATGCTCTGAATGTCCACCCTGTTGGACTTTGTTTCGAAAAGTTTGCGCACCCATGCTCTATGCTGACCAATCAGATTGGCTATTCGGACAAATGGCCACCGTGATTGGGCAAATAAAAATGTTTGACTTGGTTTGTTGAGTGCTTGTCGGCAAAGAGAGGCGATCATCGCCCGGCCGACTTGTGTGTGTGTGTGTGTGTGTGTGTGTGTCAAATCACATATCGACGAACATGATCTAAACACAGAAGGACGAGAAGACCTTTAGCTGGAATCTGAGAGAGAGAGAGAGAGAGAGTCCGCAAAATCCTTCGCTTATAATTGGTTTTTTGTTTGGTGTGTGTTGGTCAGTCTTCTTAGCTAACCAGATCTCACCAATACAATACCCAAATCCCTGTACACGAATGCACACAAAAACAAGAAGATGACACGAATGCACACAAACAAATCACACAACACAACACAACACAACAACAACACAAACGTGCACACACACTTTCGTGTTCAATGCACAGCCTTCCAATCAAATCTACATCCAATTCCATTCTATTCTACAATTCATTCCTTACTGCTAAATCATTTCCAATAAAGAGGATGACTAATTTAATTAATCAAAGAATGATCAATGCAATAGTTGATCGATCACAGGAAACACACTCATCAGTGCTGTGTGTTGTCATCATCGAGTGTACCATCATTTTGCACTTGTGTATGACTCATGGAGTCAATTTGATTTGTCGTGTAGAAGTCTCGCAATTGTGATGATGATGATGATGATGCATTCAATAGATCATCACTCAATGGTCAACTTGATCAGAGCAATTACACTTGGACCGATTGATTGAAAGAAAAAGAAACAGAACGATGGGAATGATACTCAGGGGTGCGGTACGGTGATGATGACTGTTGGTGCCATTCAACCGATTCTAATGATGACATTTAGTGTTGTTTGTGCCAAATAAATATTTCCACTTTTTATACATTTGAAATATATAACTTTTAACTTGGAAATGTTCTTCGTTATCTACAAGACATAGCTATTAGTGATAATAATAACAATAACGCATATACAGACACAAACAAACAAACACTCGAATGTGCGTCATGTCACTCATTCATTCACTCAATTTATTTGTAAATTTTGCCAAAATCGTAATGTATTCAGTGAAGAAGTGTGTGTGTATATTTATACACGTTTTAGTGAATCTGATCTCCTAATATTAATCCAATATATTATATTTATAAAAACAAATTAAGCGATTAGATTAGCAGTTGTTGGGGGCATAGTCAACATACATACGAACGCACCTTGATGGGGACAGTGTACAAGTACTGAGAGTGAATTTCACTCTTCAAATTATTGTTGCACGCTCACTCGAGTGAGCTCGCAGTGCACTTCACACCACAATTTGTTATTGATATTCGTCGGGCAACTTCTCTCTCTCTCTCTCCTCTCTCTCTTTCTCTCTCTCTCTCTCTCTCTCTCTCTCTCTCCCTCTCTCTCTCCCTCTCTCTCTCCCCCCTCTCTCTCCCTCTCTCTCCCTCCCTCCCTCTCCCTCTCTCCCTCTCCCTCTCTCTCTCTCTCTCTCTCTCTGCCCTCTCTCTCTCTCGCCTCTCTCTCTCTCTCTCCCTCTCTCCCAATTGGTATTTGATGATCACTCGATAATAATTAACGACGTACAGTGTTATCAAACACTGACAAGCACAAGTCATTAATACTTCGCTTAGTTTTCACTTTTCATTACACTAGAAAAACTTTTGTTTTACTCATTTGACCAAACTGAATTGGTCTCATCTAATTGTTAAATGACACTCCACAATCAGTGTGTGTGTATTGTATTTGTGATCTCTGTTCCCAATAATCACAGTCGTTTAGATCAGCGGGTGCAATAAACTTTGGCAGTAAACTCGTGCGATATTTGAATTGAGTCACGAGAACACAACACAACACGTACAAACACACACACAGTGTCGTCGTAATGTTCCTTCTAATGGACGAGTATTTAAGTTGGCAAAACGAGAAATTCAGACCGATTTGTGACTTTATTATTTTATTGGTAGTATTCGTATTCCTATTGTTGCCCCCCTCACTCAAGCACCGAAGCAACAACAACAAGTACCACACTTATGCACACAACAACACATAATTGAGAGTGCATGATCATATCGTAACACACAAAACCAAACACATTATCATTTTTAAAGTACTATTATCTATTCAATTGATTGTTTTATTGCGTTTCTTACAAAATGCAGATTTCCGCGTGCAAAACAATGATGAGAGCCGAGATGATTGAGATGAGATGATGAGAATGGGTGATCATGATGTGAAGGACGCTGTGTGTGTGACTCTCTGTTTGAATGTGCATTTAGTCAGTCGTTGTGGGAGTCCTGTCTAACATTGCCACGACTAATCACCGAATGAGCCAGTTCGAGACACACGTACTAGCACCATCAGAATAATATTATATGATAAAATCGATTCATTTGTCTCAAAATAATTTATTATGGCGGGCGCGAAATCTGATGCCAGTGCCAATCGGGTTTGGATTTATGGCTGGTGTGCCTGTGTGAGTGTGTCTCTCCTTGGCCAACCAAAATGTATCAATACAATACTCATTCTCTGCACACGAAGAAGCAACAACAAGAAGAAGATGGTGATATATATGCACACAACACAACAACAGCAACACAAACGTGCACACAGTCGTGTCAATGTCTATCCGAATCTACTTCAATCCCAACACTCTACTGAATCTATTTCTTGGTTATGGTGATGGTGGTTCGTGCCATTCAATTGGTTCATTAATTACAGTTCAATGGACTTTACCGTTCTCTGTTCTAATGTCCGTTTAGAAGTATTCTTCATAATATACAAGACATACAACGAACGCACATTGTGGAGACAGTGCACACACACAAACACACACACACAGACAGACACACTCGAACGCACGGGAAAAGTCTCTTGAATGGTCCTGTGTTTGGACGACAGAGTGTTGAATAATAGACATTTGTAAAATACAATGATAATAACCAACCACACAAGGTACCCAATAATAAGATTGACAAGACATATTTGTTGTATAGAAACCATATATGACATAACACAACACAACACAACAACAACACATACAGACGCACACAATCTAGCACTACTACATTTCTACTGTCAATTCGAACAATATCAATTCAAGTCCATTTTACAATTCATTCCTTTCAGCTCAATTATTTCTGTTGTTTCTAATAAAAAATTTTACTAATTTAATAACCCAAAGCGTTGATCAGCCCATCATCATCATCATCGATCAATCGATCGATCTATCCCAGATCGCGCACTCGTTTTGAGTTTTGACTGTCATCATCGTGTGCATGATCAAGTCGAACTTGTGTCCGGCGAAAAGTCGACATGCTTTTAATTTAAGCTATAGAAAAGCAAAATCGGTCCAGAAATGAAGAAACTGTGTGGGTATGAAAATATTTGTCAAATCCCGTCATTTTTACATGTCAGCTGTTTTGGCTGAAAAGACGCTGCGTCCTGCCTTAAGTCAGGGGCGCGGGGAATTTTTGAGAGAAAGTCCTCTACTCTTCTACTTTGACAGTTTAAATTAGTGGACTTCCTGGGACAAAAGTGGACTCAGGTACACGGTCACTGCACCCCCTGATTTAAGTAGACGTACATGTATGACCAAACAAAAAAAACAAACCGACATGTTATAATTACTATCATCATAGTTGTAGTTGTCCTTGTTTTGCTCAATTGGCCAAACTGAATGACAATTCTCATCAGTAGTATATTTGACTCGAGTGTGTACCCAGTCTTTTCGATAACGATGATGTGTGCAGAATGATCCAAATCGTCAAGATAACCTAAGGCAGGAAAGCATACAATTGGCACACTGTATGTACACACAACAGAAGCAATGATGGCGCAACAGACATCGACTTGACTTCACAAGCTTTCTTGAAAGCGAATTCAGAGAAACGTGTTTAAGATGTGTTCACTCTCTTACCTGTCGAGTGTCCAATGATCAGTTGCCATTGCAGTAATTACAGGTAGGCAGATAGAGAAGCATTTTATATAGTGCATGCGTGCGTGTATTAAGTGATCGAATGATGGCCAATATAATCGAATCGTTACACACAAAACCAAAACCACAAAATTGACTATTGACCAAAGGTACTCGGGACCCTCACTCGTGCAGTTCTGCAGTTCAAAATGTACAACTGCTCCTTATGGCAAGTGGCAAACTGTTTTGATCAACGTAAATGAATGAATGAGGGACTCTCTCTCTCTCTCTCTCTCTCTCTCTCTCTCTCTCTCTCTCTCTCCCTCTCTCTCTCTCTCTCTCTCTCTCTCTCTCTCTCTCTCTCTCTCTCTCTCTCTCTCTCTCTCTCTCTAAGAATTCTGCTTGTGCATATAAACAAACAAACACAATAGATGACAAAGACAAAATGAATGTTTTATTGAATGTGATTTCGCCTAAGTACAGGCACGGAATGGTTAGTGTGTGTTTGCCTAAAATCTTGAACAGATTGTTTCAATAACTACGTCAATGAACTGTTGAATACAACAAAAAGACAATTATTATGAAGCGTTACATGGAAATGGTGTAATGACTGAATACTACTACTAACACTAAACAAGTACGAATACATAGAATAAAGCTATTACAAATGAATCATGACCTACTACAAGATGAGAAACATAAAACTGACATGTCGACACTAATACATGAACTTCACGAACATCAGAATCAGAGTGAAAACCCAAAAGAGGCCCATGATCACATGACAAGCAACATGTCCAATTGGCGAGGCATATTGGTTTGCGATCAAGTACAACTCTTCGTCGGAGACTCCGGAGATGTCAACTTCGGGCATGGACCGTTGGATGAAGGCTCTCAGTGCAGGTTTCACTTCTTTGCGGGAATAGTATCCGAGGGCAGTGGGCCAAACGTATTGGATGAATCCCCCTGTAAAGCCACCGACAATCGATACCACCGCCTTGACGTCTTCCGTAAAGAAGGAAATGGTTAACGGAATGATCATAGCCAAAAGAGGAGCCAAAAAACGTAGCCATGCTGCCTCCTCCCGGCGGAAGTGTCGTTGAAGCTGAACAGCCATCACCATGTAGGTGTTCGCAAGAGTAGGCGCCACGATGGTGTACGACGAGAAGAGGGTAAAGATCGGGTATACCATTAGGATAATAGCAGAGACAGCAAAGTATCCGGGATTTGGTCCGCTGAACGTGAAAAGGTAATTAGATACACAAATAGTAAACAAATTTACATACTTCGTAGCCTGAAAATTAAGAAGATACACATTATGGATGTCCTTAAAAGCAAAGCCAGCCAATGCTGAAATGATGTTATAAATGACGAGAACGATGGCGAATAGAAAGATCGAATCCACGCATCAGTCCGTTCTTGTTGCCGATTTGAACAAAAATGCCCGGCAGCGAATGCTGGCACATAAAGGCGAAGATTGCGGTTCCAATCAGATTTGGAATTTGTGCCACCTCGAATATTTTAGGCTCGCCGGTTGCCTGGCCACTGATAATGATCCACACAGGAATGGTCACCATTATGAGGACAACTTGGATAATGACATCCGTTTAGAGACACAATGACCTGGAATGGATTACACTTACCGATAACACGATAATACGTAGCAGCTTGTTGAACCAACTTTACAATTTTGATAACTACAGGAGTGGTACTAGCGTAGACAATTGGCAAGACAATACAAAACACAAATGCTTGATAAACACGATAAACATTTGATCGAGTGGCTTCAATCCATCGCAAACAGAGCATTGGGTCTTCCGGTCCTGGTGTATTGGTGGAATCGGCGTACAGAGAGTTGGCGTACACTTTGGAGCTAATCAAAATATAATGAAGATGAAAGAGGATGCACACACTGAGACTGAGCCTGCTTACCAGGTCAACTCTCGCATGGACAGGGCCATCATTGAGTTGTAGATGATAACATTGCCGGTAAGATAGGCAATCATCGTAGCGTTGAACAATACAAATTGCCAATCACCCAAGAATCTCAACACGAGTTGACCAATTTCGAACTTTTGTTCGATTTCAAACAGAGCTCGAACAGGTGCAAGTTGTCGTCTAAGAAGATCCTTCCGAGATAGATTCGGTTCAGGCTCGTGCTCGTTCTGTTCCGGTTCCGCAGGCTGGCGGTTGAGAACATCTAACTCGATCTCGTTGACTACACCTGCGGCTGGGCCTACAACAGAACAGACATGATGTCATCAACAACAACGACAAAACGCGAGGCGCTTGGGTTTGCGATTGTCATCTTTGCTCATCATCATTGTATATGGTTGTCATTAACGCTCAACTCTTCTTCGCTTTGCCTTACGCACTTACACAGTCCTTAGCCAACTTGTGCTCAATTGTCGAATGTCAAATCCTCGTCTATATTATGCAAATTGCAATAAAAAACATGATTAGCAACTGATTGCGTAGTCACTCAACTAAGATTAGCCATGCAGCAGTAGTAACTAGCGAGCAAACAAACAAAACCAAAACAGAAACAAACATTTAAACATTACTACTACTACTAATCGTTAGCGCCAACAAAAAGTATCCAAAACCAAACAAAGTGCAAACTCGTACACATGCGAGGAGAGGAGAGAGAGAGAGAGAGAGAGAGAGAGAGAGAGAGAGCGAGCGAGACGAGAGAAGAGAGAGAGAGAGAGAGAGAGAGAGAGAGAGAGAGAGAGAGAGAGAGAGAGGAGAGAGAGAGAGACAGAGAAGAGAGAGACAGGAGAGAGAGAGAGAGAGAGGAGAGAGAGAAGAGGGAGGAGAGAGAGAGAGAGAGAGAGACAGAGAGAGAGAGAGAGGATAACAGAGATAGAGAGAAAGAGAGAGACAGAGAGACAGAGATAGATGATGCATCATCACAAAGAATATATACTCACCGAAAAGTCCAATACGAGCAAGAAAGTTGGCAATACTCAGAGCTTCAATTATATCATAATAGCTTTTGAGCGATAGAGTACAGAGAACTGACGTTACAAATGCTCCGCCAACCATTCCAATCTCTTGATAGACTTTGGGTAAAGTTATCAAGGCCGATCCGAGAACAGATTGAAAACGTAGCAATACCCTACCTGTAGGCGATTTGAATCAGAACGATCAATTTGAGAGTAAGGTACAGACAAACAATACTTACAAGTAGAGAGATGCGAACAACAGCGCCGGGATTATCCATTTTGGCTTTCTGTTTGGAGGTTTGTGGATTGAATAGTTAAGCGGGCCCTGAACAAATAAAAGCTTTTGAGTATATTATATCATCATCATAAGTGTTAATAGAATAGACATTGATCAAGTGGCAATGTTTTGAGAATTCTAATCGTTCTGTGCTTTCACACTCTACAATTGTGGACACAAATCCCACCATCAACACATTCACAACAACTTTGAGTTCTCAAACCCTCGTGATCGATATAGCGAGATGGATGGTTGATTGATTAACCGTAACGCAAATTCAATTTTATTAACGAGCGTACGAATGCAGCTAACAATACTCGCTACACAAACGCACACACAAACGCGGACGAACGCATTCACAAGCAGATCGGGGGCCAAGCCGAGCCGAGTGATGATCGAGTCGACTGTACACAGCATGGCAAGATGAAGCCATTTTGGCCCAATCAAGGTGGCCATTTGTCCGAATAGTCAATCTGATTGGTCAGTCGAAAGGCAATCAAGGTGAGTTAAGGTTAAGGTCACTTCTATTGGCAAAAGTAGATCGATATATACCTGCCCAGAGTATGCCTTCCTGTCAGTGCACAATGCTTTTTGGCTCTCGCTTCTCTCTTGACCGAGCCACGAACAAGCAACGAACGCACACACACAAAATTACGACGTACGCGGCAGTTTTACTTTATATATTTTATTATTATTATTTGTGTATATACACGAGTTAGCCAATTTGCCAGTGGTAGTGTTCTTTGTGTCTGTGTTGTGTGTCTGTTTGTTTGATGTTCCTTTTGTATTGACATCAAAATAAGATATTTACAAAGCAAACCAAAGGATTGTGCGACAGCAAATAACAAACACACAGGCCATTCGTGAGAGAGATTGCGCGCGCGAGCCCTCCGTTCGTTTGGTCGTTTTGTTCGTTGTGTTGTGTGTTGTGTCTGTCTGTTTGTCTGTGTGTGTCTGTGTGTGTGCAGTTGTAGTCAATAATGTGCATTTGAGTATGAGTTGGCACAACAGCGTCACCTAATCGCTCAATTTGTGCTGGGTGTAAATGGTCATAATCTAATTGATTATTATTGGTAGATTAGTCTCACTAAACGTATGTATGTATACATAACAGACAGGCTCGTTAGATGAATAGAATTGAGCTTAATCATATTTATAATACTAGTGGTCTCAGCTTAGCCAGCTTTTGCCATCGGCGTGTTCAGAAGACGGGGTTTCTCCGTCATAAGAGGCCTACAAAAACGTCACTGATGAAAAGTTGGCTAAGCTGAGACCACTAATAATACATTGAGCGAGAGACTAACTAGTAAACGAGAACACGGACAAATTTGTATGTGTCTGTGTTGTGGTGTTGTGTGTGTGTCTGTCTGTGTGTGTCTATGTCTTATTACTAACGAAACGAAACGAAAAGTAAGAGTTTCCCTTTCTCGACATATGAACGTCGAGAATCGAAAGGCAAATGAACAAATGCACAGGCAGGCAAGCAGGCACAAAACTCGAGTTCGGTGGTACAAATGTTTTGTCTGTTCGACCACAAATAGACACAACAAAATAACGAGACACGAGACACAGGCCACTAAGCACACAAACAAGCCCACGAGACCGTTCGAGTGAGTGCCCGTGTCCGAGTGTAATGTTATCATAATTAATATATCTACTCGTCAATTTGAGCTCGGTTAGAAATTTGTTTTGTCTGTCTTTGCATTGTGCCTCAGTGTGAGTGAGCGTAAATAGACACAACAAATATCATGACGCGAGACACAGCAACTGCAAACACAGACACACTACTAGTCGGGTTCGTGTGTGTTCGCGCCCGCGAGTTTTGTCAGTCCAACAACGAAATGTTTTATCGCTCGTAATTAGCCGTGCATATTAATAATAGCGATAATCTATTTGATTGCCAGATTTGTTTCGCAAAACACGCTCATTTACTAATAAACACACGCGCATCAAATATATATCCTATATATTCTAATCAATGGTTTGATCGATTTGAGGGAAAAGGGAGAGGAAAAAAGAGAAATTTGTTCCTATTTTTGGGGTGCTTTTGTGTGTTTTAGGTGTGTGGTTTTCTGGTTAATTAGATTGAGCCAACACGAGCTGCAACAAGCATTAGCTGACTAATTTGTTGCATGTGTGCTCTCTCTCTCTCTCTCTCTTTCTCTCTCTCTCTCTCTCTCTCTCTCTCTCTCTCTCTCTCTCTCTCTCTCTCTCTCTCTCTAATTAGAGATATAACATTACTGGATAGCCTTATACTTGACCAGTATACGGTTGTTGAGTGCACACTGTGCATTATACCTGATAGATTTTAGTATTGCAATGCTCAATGCCATGCAATACAATAATACTAAAAAATATTGTGTGTGTGCACAGAGTGATGGACCACTTTCACTGTGGTCATCACCATCATCATCATCGCATTGCTGCTACTGCTGCTGTTTAGAATTGTGCATGATTTATGTACTCGAGTCGAATTGGAAGTTCATTATATCGCTAACAAGTTCAAAACATACAAAAGTCCATTGAAATGCAGAAGCATGACATTTAGCGAACTTTGTGTGTGTGTGCACTGTACACTTAATTAAAATTGAGCCAACCAACCAACCGAACACAAACGCACACTCACACTCACACAGACACACAGGGACAGCAAAGAGTTCAAAGTGCAACTTACTTTTGATTCCGTTGAGGACGTTTGAAGGTGAACTTTCAAATGAGAGTGGCACTGGCACGGGACGGGGAAGGTGGCTCGATGGTGGTGGTGGTGGCTTTGGTGGATGAGATGCTACGGGTTAAAGTGCACTCACGAGTTCACGCACGTTAGATGGCACAGAGATGGTGCACTTGGTGGTGTCGAGAAAGGCAATTGCGAGTCAGAGGGACACTTCGAAAGCCAAGTCGAGAGCCAACTGTTCGAATGTGAAAGTCGAAGTCACACAAAGTAGACAGCACAGAGATGATTCACTCGGTTGTCTCGAGAAGAGCGATGGGAAGACAGAGGAACACTTCAGGAACCAAGTCACGATTCGAGTGATTGTATTGGGTAGTCAAAGCACCACAAGGTTTAGTCCAGATCGATTGAAGTTGTATGATAACGCCGCAATCAAGGTACCACACCTTGCTCGACTCGAATCTAACTGGTGGTGACTGGCTTTAATCGTCTCTGTCAGTGCCCTGTGCGTGTGTGCTCTCTTTGTAGAGTAGTGCAGTGTGCGGAGTGTGTCCACTTACTTTTACGGTGAACATCTACAACGAGAGCATATGATGCTACCTTACTCTCGCTTTCACATTTACCTTCTCCTCTCTTTCTCTCTCGCAACCAATTCGCAACAAACCAACCAACTGCCTTGGTCGAGTCACACCGATCATGATGATGATGATGATGATGCTGCAGCTGCTGTTGCTGCTGATGGAGATGGTGATGGTGATTGAGATCAATCCTTTAGCTTGACGTGTAATAAAATGAGATAAACATAGATGATGTACACACCAAGATGGCAATAAAACTTAGTAATAATTGTATTAATTCGAAATATTAGTTAAATTTATTGATAGATATACAATCAAAAGTCAATGTTTGCTCGTGTCTGTTCAGACAGTCAACAGGCATTCTCATTGTGTGTGTTGGTGAACAGGTAGAGTGCAGGTAGAGTGTGAGAGTGGGCGCGTTGTTGTGCCTGTGGTGACGGCTTCCTATTGTTATCGTATTGTCAACTAACTCGCCTACTGTGTGACAAAGGTGACATGAGAAAAACAATCAAATTTATAGGCAGGTAGACCTATTTGTTGCAGGTAATGTTGATCCTGGCAATTGTGTCTGTTTATGATTGTTGATGTATATACATTTCGTGTGGATATTAATGTGTCGGTGTGTGTGTGTTCATGTTATATGTGCGTGCATGCACACTTGTGTATGTTTAGACTTTGCGGTGATGATAATGATGACGGTGATTGCCAACAAAACAGAATGTTCAATGGCGCCGACACTAATTGACTGAATGGCTAGAGCATACCATGAACGAGTGCTCAACACACACGCGACTTGTGCTCCTTGCTACTTGATTTTGTTCTTTTTGTTTACTACATAAACATTGAATGTTTGTGTTGGTGTCGCGTGTCCGTGTACACAGTGCACTTTGGTGTTGTGTAAACACAAACACAAGTATTTTGCGAAAGTGATACACACACAACGATTGACACACAGATTTGATTCTGTGGTGCCATGTGTTATGCTGTGTCCGTGCTCTTAAACGATAAGAATGAAGAACATATCAATGTTAAAGGGTGATGTTGTGGTGCTGCTGTCTGAACAATTCAAAGGTCAAATCCCAAGAAGCCATACAAATCATCATCATCATTTTTCATTTAGATACATTCGATTTTGTCACTCAAGTTGATGTTGATACACTTTGATGTTGTACCAACAAACAAGTATTCCACGAAAGTGAAAGAAAGGGACACACACACACACACACACACACACACACACACACACACACACACACACACACACACACACACACACACACACACACACACACACACACACACACACACACACACACACACACACACACACACACACACACACACACACACACACACACACACACACACACACACACACACACACACACACACACACACACACACACACACACACACACACACACACACACACACACACACACACGACGATTGCACACAAATTTGGTTCATTGATGGCATTAACGCTTTTGCAACTGTGTTCGGACTCTCAAACGATCAAAGTGAAGTGAACATGCAAATGACTGTAAGCGAGAGAACGGATTGAGATAAGCAGAACACTTGCTCAGACTGTATTCAGGTGATATCCATCGGGCAGAGTTTATTGAACATTCAATTGGCACTCTCAATCTTGACTGCCAAAAGGCTCAAATACTCATCATCATCATCATTTGCCGGGTGCTCAGTTAGATGCATTCGATTTGGTCACTCGAGTTGAGTTGCGCTCGCATCTTTGCCTTGTCACTTGCAGGCAATACAGAACAGATATCGATGGCAACACTCGGTGACGGAATTAATAATAATAGTGTAAGTTCATTTCTTACTGCCAATTAATTAGCCAAAGTCGGCAATCAATCTGACTTGTTTGTGTTTGCAGTCTGAACTGAGTGTCAACGAAAGTGTCAGTGCCTTTCCATTGCCTAATAGACTCGATTCGATTAAGCAGGGTTGTTTTGATTTGATATGATTGACAGGCAGATTTGATTCTATGGTTCCATTTATGCAGTGTGCGGCGATTCAAGTGCAGAACACATCAATGACTATGAGGTGGAGGTAAATAGAACCCTTGGCATGTTGCCTAAACTGAGACAGTGTCACTGCATCAGTGCATCAGTGTGCATTGTCTTGGTCTGTTAGGCTCATTCGATTGGACAATTCTGCTGCATTACATAGAACAAATGCACAATGCGTACTAATTCATTGCCAATTAGTCATTTAGCCACAAATGAATTGATGAATCCATCTTGGTTTGTAAGTACAGCGGCAACCCTCATCACCTCCGACACCTTCATCAGTGGCCAGGCATTGATGTCAACGATATGCCAAGCTAGTGGAGTGAATTAAAGTGGCGAGCCCATTTAGATTCAATCTATTCACACATGAATTAATCTTTTGTGCCCGGAAGATTCAGTGACTAGTATGTGACACCAGTGACCGATCATTTATAAGTACAGGGCAAACATATAATATATGGTTATTGTAATACGCGGGCAACACTTTCTGTATGGGTTCTGATACTTGGTGTGAAGTTTGTCATTAATCGGTGGAGATGATCTGGTTACTGGGACAAACTGCAGTGGCCAGTGCTCCGCGCACGAGATGAGGACGATTCTGATACGGCCACTCGCCTCACGATTGACTTACAGTTGGCCATCACTCGGTACAGATGATCTGGTTACTGGAACAGACTGCAGTGGCCAGTGCTCCGCACACGAGATGAGGACGATTCTGATACGGCCACTGGCCTCACGAGTGGGCGCAAGTGATCAAGTTAGTAGAACAGAGTGGTGTGGTGATGATGATGGCACCGGCCAAGAGTGGATGACGATGGCAATATAACTTGTCAGCCTTGTGGTGCAATTTGACAACATTCGGTGGCGATGATTCTGCTGGTATAACAGAGTGGAACGGTAACATTGTTCTCTGTAAGTAGGTTCGATACAATATGAGCCAATTTGTGAGCGTTACTTGCCTGGCCACTTGATGTACACTATGCAAATCTGATGCACACACACATCAGGCAGAAGCCACCGAACGAATGCTGCAGCATCCAATGTGAGTGCCCGGGTAGAAGCGCAATGGATCGGCCGAAAGAACCAAAGGCGACCGAACTGGGCATCATCCCAGAACATCCGAACATCACAGAATACACTCAAAATTGTTTCAGTGACGGGCGACTCAATCCACGTTTGCTTCGTCTTCTACCGGCGGCACGTCTATTGGCCGATGGAGACGGTGTCGACACCTAGTGAATGGCATTCATATTAAACGAGCTGTGGCATTGATGATGGAGTTCAGTTGTTCTTGGTGGTCGCCTTCGTTGTCAAAGTTGATGTTCGCTGCCTCAATGACCGCTTCTTTGTTGGCTAGTCGTTCTTGACGCTTTCGTGTCCGTGTCTCTCATTGACAGTTTTGTTGTACTTCGATTCGTTCATCTTCTTCTTGTTATTGTGTTGTGGCGGTCAATTGCCTCTTCGGTTCCGCTCATATCATTGCATGACGATACACTCGACTTTGTTTGTGTTGGTGACAAGGCCATGGAATTGCCCGTTGGATGCCTCATTGCGTTGAGCATTTCGGTAGTGAGTCGACGTAAACACATTGAGCTTGAACTGTGGTTGATTACAAGGCTTGTGGTAGCATCGAGTTAGAAGATAACGAACCAAATAAGAGAGTACAGTGCCAAAGACGAAACAGAGTAGACAGATGTGACATCATCATCAAAATGCATATAATTGTGGACAGAGACCATCTTTTGAGTGTGCTGACTGTTCTGTACAACAGAAGCGATTGGACCGAGGTTTAGGCCAACGTATAGCAAAGCACCCTGTAAAGACAGAATTGATTAGTACATAGGCAAACCAAGAAAAATAACAACAGACAGAGTTAGGTTGAGTTTGTCTTTTAGTGTACGGCAGGATAATGCCAATCAAAGTGCTGTTGATCGAGATTCCGAGTTGATGATGCAGTCGATGTAGAGTGGCCGATTTGTTTGCTAAACTGGAGTGGTGGGAGTTACCGGGAATTACAGTGAAAGATCGAGTGCATGTGCACCGTGAGACACAAACACAGATGTACCAAACACAGTAAAAAAATGAGAGACAATATCGATCAGACCAGTGGCCTGCAGTGCACCACTCTGTCCGCAGCACACACATTGCACTGATCAGACCGATTCGATCATTTGCACACACACGTACATGTATGCCCTTTATTGGTCAAGCTATTATGATGGACGTTGGATACCTCAATTCAAACACCAAAACACCCACAACCAGCGAGTGACCACTGTTCGCTCCAACAAGAAGAGACCTAAAAGACATGCAAACAAAATGTGGCACGCCGAGTGTTCCACACCAAGACAAACTCGGAGGCATACTGTCATACAGCATAACATGAGCCAAAGTCTGAGAGAGTGAGTGTGTGCAAACTGACTTGTTTGATGGCCAAAGTGAATCGTAGAAAGATAGGCACTGACGTCGGTACTGATTTGGCCAATGGCACTTGTTTGCCTCCATAGAAGGCTTATTGACTCGTTGGTTGGAGAAAGTGAAACTTAGTAAATGGACAAACAGAAAAATGATCAAAAGTGGCCAATTTTGGCCAAGACAAACAGACAGACAAGGCATGAATCCGTTTGCTCGTCGGGTTGGACTAACTAGAATCATAAATCGATCCAACAAGATGTGTGTGTGTGCCCAAGATGAAATGGTGCAATCTACCTAAACAAACACCCAGTCAAAGATGTCATACGTAAGTGATAGCACTCAAAGCAAATCAAAGTGGAGAGAAAATGGAGAGGAGGGGGAGCGCCATCCAGACAAGGGATTGAGAGGGCTCAGGAGCGTGGAGACCATAGTTGGATGAGGGAAGGTGAGGGCGAAGGAGAAGGGACAAGTACGAAACAGCCAGTACGAGTTCTTGAAGTGGAATGATCGTCTTCGCTCATCTCCTTATAAAGCAACCAGACCGTGTTCTGGTTTGATTGATGAGCAGTGCCACACTGATTTTGCTCTGGATGCTTTACTGATGGTCATTTTTGTTATGTAATCTGTGGCACTACCATCCAGCACTCACATGATCGATTTGGTTGATCCTTTGTGAGAGTGTAACGTCCATTTTGCACAACCAACACTACTATTGATGAAGACGTGTATATGAGTTGCTCATGAGTTCAACTCGATTGTTCGATGAGTTTGACTCAGTTTGACTGACTGTCTCACTGTGTTGTACTGTCGTGTGACCGATGACTAACCTCACACAGACACACAGACACACAGACACACAACCAATCAGTCAGTCAGTGTGTGTTTGGCCTTTTCGTTCTCCGATCGTCTGTCTCTCTGTAGTTTTGCTCTCCGTTTTTGCTTTCTCGACACTCTGAGAACCGAACTTCATCATCTAACCAACTTTTCCTTGTACAAAGTCTTTGGTCCTACTCCTCTAGATTGTACATCCTCTCTCTCTCCCTGTCGCAAGGCACTTCAACTCTCGTCAAATCGAGCCTCGTTCGCACTCTGTTCTGCTGGTAGGTGTTCCTTTTGTGAAACGGTCACATCTCCCGTCTCCTGTCCAGATCGTTGATCTCCCAGTCAAGTGACACCACCTCAGGTCAAGGTAACTGTATGTGTTCCTTCGTCTCTTTATACACTCACCCACCTCTTCATATCCTTAGCCAAACTGTGACTCAATCTCCCTTCTAGATGACACTTAGCTAATCTGTCACTCACAGCTGTCCACACACACACAACACAGTCAGTCAGTAATGCATTCATTAACATTTGTTATATTCTATTCCTCAAATAGTACCTCAACAACTTGTGATTGAAAGCTTCGATTGAGGTGGGATTGATGGCCAGTGCGCGCACTGCGTAGTAATTAAAATTGGCTCGCCTCTTCTGCCAAGCAGTGCCTCAAATTGAGCCAATTGGCAGGCAATGTGTCCGGTCTCTCAAACGACAAGTACAGAGGAGCACAGACTTGTGAGTCTGGCAAGCTCGGTTGCTAGTGTCTGAATGAATGGTATTGTGTCACACATCGATGTTGTACTTTGTGATGACAAGTCGACAAGTGCAAAGCTCAATTGCCTCAGCCGCCCTCACCTCCTCCACCACCTCAATCAGTGGCAGGTCGTGTTGCCAACCAAATTCCAAACAATTGAAATGAATTAGAATGACACGTGTGTGTGGAATCAATGTATTTACACATAAATTAACCTTCTTTGCACGGGTGAATCAGTGACTAGTTTGTGACACAAGTGAGCGATCGTTTATTAGTCGTGCATCTGATATATAATATGAAGATTATCATCCGCGGGCAACTCTTTCTGGTTGTGGAATGTTCGCTGAATATGCTGCAAAGCTTTCTGTCTGTGCAAACTGAATGGCGAATTGGAAGTCTTGTGACCAAATAGGTTCAACTTGCGGACAGCGTCCTTCTCGGCCTTTAGTCGTTTCTCCTATTCGGACGTCATCATTACAGGATAGACATTTGCGAGGTACCACTGGAAGGTGGAACAGTTGAGCCTGAGACGAAGATCGATTCGCTCCTGGACATCGCCATAAGGCATTGTTGAGAGTTGAGGCGTTGTGGGGCCATTCACTCGGGCACGCACCAGTCCGGCTCGGTCGGGAGTTCGGTAGCAGTGCACTTTGTGCAGAAAGTCCTGGTGGACACGGGTCTGGTCACTATGGCTGGCCTTAAGGGACTGGTTGTATTGAGCTATGATGTCGCCGACTTTGTCTAGAGAGAGAGAGAGAGAGAGAGAGAGAGAGAGAGAGAGAGAGAGAGACCGACTCAGACCAATACGCTCACTAATGAGAGTGTTGAACGCGTGCACCGTGTAGCTTGCATCCTTCTTCACACGATCCGACTCGTTGTAGATCATTCCAAGTGTTGGTGGAAGTCGGTTGTGGTGGCTACTCTCTGGTTGCTGTTTGTTGTTGAGCTGTATCTGTGCCGATGATGTTGAGATGATGGTCTGAGGCATCGAATCGAACGATTGCACAATCTGAGACTCATTGTCCATGCTGCCAACTTGATTGAGCGGACTTGAAAAGTGTTCAGACTTAAGCTGTGACGATGATTAGTTCTGTGATGACTTATAATGCGATTTCACATCACCAGTTGCATAGTTCATCCACACATGCCCACAACACGACAACTCGGGTGCAGTTGTCCGGTTATTGTCCAAACTGGAGCAATCGGTCGATCACTACGATCACCCGAATCAACTCGGCACATGTCTACCACACTCCAGTTGCGGTGCCGTTGCCCGATTATTGTCCGAACGGGAACTATCTAACCACCACCACCACGAGCATCGGAATCGACTCACAACAGTCACCAGACACTTCATTTGTGGTGCCGTTGACGTCTTATACACCATTCTAGCACAAACGGTGCATATCCAAAGGACAACTGACCTCACTCGAAGCCGTTCCCGTAGGTGCGGACACCTCCAGCACCGTCACCAGCAGTCAGGGACACATCAACACCAATGCCCCACACTACTAACCTTCACCCGAACGCGTTCCCGTAGGTGCGGACACCACCAGGACAGTCACCAGAGAGAGAGAGAGAGAGAGAGAGAGAGAGAGAGAGAGAGAGAGAGAGAGAGAGAGAGAGAGAGGGAGGGAGGGAGAGGGAGAGAAGGAGAAAGAGATTGAGGGCGAGAGAGGGCGAGAGAGAGAGAGAGAGAGAGAGAGAGAGAGAGAGAGAGAGAGAGAGAGAGAGAGAGAGAGAGAGAGAGAGAGAGAGGGCGAGAGAGAGATGGCGAGAGAGAGTTGGTTGGCACAAGTTGTCGATGCCGTTGGCCGAAACGGAGAAATCGATTACGAATGGCGTACTAGTTGAGATTCAGTTTGGGCGCCAACATCCAACTCGGACTCAATGCACAGCTTCGTCTGTGCCAACTGAATGGGAAAATTGTCAACCACCTTGGCCGGCTTGTGACCAAACAGACTCAACTTATGGACAGCGTCTTGCTTGGCCTTTCTTCGTTTCTCCTGTTCGGGTGTCATCATCTCGGGATTGACATTTGCGAGGGACTACTCGAAGGTGGAACAGATGAGCCTGTGGCGAAGATCGATTCGCTCCTGCACATCGCCATAAGATATAGTTGAGAGGTCAGATCAAGAGGCGAGAAAGTACTTGGCTTAGTGGTCCATCCATACGTGAGCCACTCGTAGTGAGTTGTTCGCGAGAGTGTCTATGCCTTCGGGCGAGCCGTACGGGCGACGGTGCCGAAAGACGTGACCAACACGAGAGCAAGGCACAATCTCGATCCGACCACCGCACATCCAAGTCTGTAACGAACAAACAAACAACAACAATTAGCAACAGAAAGACAGAAACAATCATACCCGAAATGAGATCTCAATGTTCTCGCCACCCCAAATGTCTATCCCCGGATTGTATTTGCCCATTTCGTTGAAGTACTGTCGCTCGATCCAAAACAGGCCGCCAGCCATTGTTGGTGATCTACAGTTTGGGAGAAAGTGAATAGTTTAGTGAATAGACAATACAACATTAGACATTACTTGATTGGCTTGATAAAGTCAACTTTGCTTTGTAGAAGCTCGCTTGGCAACGAATCCCATTTAAAGTGAATGCCCCTGATATGGCCAATGGTCACACGATTGATGTGTCGTTTGTCATCACTTGGTGGATATGATGATATGACTGATGGAACTGACTGCAGTGGCCAGTGTTCGGCACAGGCTCGTAACGGAGACTTAGCAAAAGACATGATTCGTTGTTGACTAAGATTGTTCGTCTGTTCTGTACGATTGGTCTGATTGGGGGACACCGAGAAGAGTGTAGAATGGTGGGTTGGTGTGATGAGTGAGTGTATATGGTTGTGCTAGTGTTTTGGCCAAATGTCAACTGCAGCTACTGCAGGCAGATCGTGTTCGAGGAGACACTTTGATCTGCTTAGCACAAAGATGCATTGAATCGGTGTCACTAGTTCGAGACAGGAGCAAGTTGGCCAAGGACGTGACCACCTTGTCAAGGCTTCAGATGGATTTAGTTTTCACTGGATTAGGTCGAATGCGGCAGCACGCTATCTGTGTGCCCGAAAAGCACAGCAATCGACGGGCCTACTGGATTTACTGCACCGAAGACCGATTTAGAAGACCGAACTGGCCTCACGTGAACTTCCAATACTCAAAGTTCTTTCAGTGATGGACGACTCGATCCTTCCTCTTCCATTCCATTTTTGGCACGAAGGCAGAATGCTTTGCCAGTCTTAGACTCGAGAATCAGCTTTTTTGAGTTAGAAAGTATGATATGTGAGAATACTCATGATGGTGACGATGTTTGTGCTCGAGTTGGTGATGGCGGTCAATCCTAATTGGCCCGAACAACAAGCTAAAACCACTGCAGTTAGATATGTTCGCAAACCGATGGAGATGGTGTCGACACCTAGTGAGTTCCAATCATACTAAGAGAAAACTACAACCAACCGATGATGATGATAGCTGTAGTTTGGTTGAGGGGCATTTGTTCTTGGTGGTCGCGTTTGTTGCCAAAGTTGATGTTCGCTGCCTCAATGATCGCTTTTTTGGTTGGCAAGTCGTTCTTGACATCCTCATGAAAGTGCAGAGTAATCGTCGACAGAGACTATCTTTTGAGTGGGCAGACAACAGTTCAACAGAAGCGATTCGACCGAGGTTTAGGCCTACATATAGCAAAGTACCCTGTAAAGATAGAATTGATTAGTTCCGAGGCAAACCAAAAACAGTAACAACAACAAATTAACGGATTAGGTTGAGTTTGGCCAACAAGGTACGACATGATGACTGCAATCAAAGTGCTATTGATCGAGACACCGAGATGCTGCAGTCGATGCAGAGTGGCCGACCAGTAAAAGGCCACTCGACACAACTTGACGACCGTCCATGTAAGCTCCCGAAATCATACTACTGACATTGGTACAGTTCGAGGGCACAAGAAGAAAACACAAATGGAACATCAAGATCGAGCATTGGGATCCAAGTTGGTGCAAGTGCTCTCTCTCTCTCTCTCTCTCTCTCTCTCTCTCTCTCTCTCTCTCTCGTGACTAGTCGTCGTTTGTCCTGCAAATCGCCAACTCGTTCAAAGATGGAACAGCGCCCACCTAGCAAGAAGTGTCAGCCTTGTTGTTAATGACCATCGTTATCTGACTGTTCCCATCTAGTCACCCGAGTCTGAAGAGGCAACGCACGATTCCTGCTGCAACTGCATCCACAATTATGGATCAACCCGGCGGAGGTGGTGTACAAGCTCACTTTCTCATGCTGTCTCCCGGTTGGGCATTCTTATCGGATATCATCACTAAGAATGAGCTTGAGCAAATGAAGAAGCCTCGTCTGGTAACTGATCGTCTTGTTGATGATGTCTGACCCAACTGTACTGTACACAACTATAGTGGCTCAAGTCGGGAGAGGTGGCCACCAGCATCCCCTATTTCTTCTGCTGTACCAAGAACACCTATGCATCGACCCGGTTATGGTGAACAAGCTCTCGCTCCCATGGCGAGTCTCGCTTTGGCCATCGAAAAGACGACTCACAAAATGAAACTTCGCAAACACAACAAGACTTTTGGGAAACTGAACGATCTCTGCATTCAAGAGATATTCAAGAAGTTACCCTTGGCCAAACACTTTGAACTCGGCGTACCGATTTGTCGAGCTTGGAACCTAAACCGTGATCGTGCTTTTGATGAACGTCTTCATTTGGTTCTTTATGAAGAGCGCCCAAGCCGTGAGAAGCCGTGGAAACACAGATTTCCTCATTATCACGAGTATTGGCCGCGACTTCTGTCCAATGATGAGATCGAGCTAGTTGGCATGCCTTGGCGATTCATGCAACCAGTCACTGCAAAGATGGCTACTTAACAGTCTCCAAGGAGGAAGCCGATGCCGCTTGGGGCAGCTCAATGACCTTCTGGCGCAGCATAAGTAACAATTGACATCTCTGAAGGTGTACTGGATCAAGTGGAACGAGCCCAAGCCCCGTATTGTCACACACACACTGAACTCGATGTCGGAAGAGATCGTGCAGATGGACAAACTGGCACGTCTCGAGTTGGTTCTTGAACAGCCAGATGGAATGAACTTCTATGGACGAGTGAGCATCCCGCCAAACGTAACCTTCCACCGTCTCGAGGTGTCCCCTGACCAGCAGGACACCAGGCTGTTCAGCACCCTGGCTCGATTAGCCGAGTCAAATTCAAAGATCGAGCAGCTCTACACTCGTTTTCGTTTAGAAAACCTTCACAAGCTTGATTAAGCAAGTGCCCACAAGCTCACAATGCTTGGAATCAAAATGAGCCCTGCGACAGGAGTGGATGACCGCGTACGGGCCTTCTCTCGTTTGACTTTGGTCAAATTTTTACGAATTGATCACGTTTACGCTGATAAGATCAGCAATATGGCACTGTTCTCTAGTAACGCCGCATTCAAACAGTTGGACCATGTGGATGTGGACTTGCGAGGGGCAATCCTTCGCAATCACGGTCTCGGTGTGCAGCTTGCCCCAGTCAATTCAGTACTCGGTTGGCCACTGAATCTCGACTAACTGCATTGAATGCAGATTGGGCTATTTGAATGGCAAAGTGGATATCTGGCTCGGGTGAGAGTGCCACTAACGACACTACTATTCGTTGTGTATGTGTGTGTGTTGTGTCTCTCTGTCTGTCTTTCGCCCTCGCCCTCTCACTCGCCCTCTCACTCGCCCTCTCTCTCGCTTTCTCTCTCTCTCTCTCTCTCTCTCTCTCTCTCTCTCTCGCCCTCTCTCTCTCTCTCTTTGCGATCTGGTCAGTTGCTGTTGACATCGTAAGGCACACGAACGAACTAAAAACACAGTAAAAGAATAAAAGGCCTACATCGAGTGCGTCAGTGGCCAGCAGCACCAGTCTGTGCTCGACAGTGCTCAGAACTTAGTGCTCTTTGACTTGAACATCTGCACATCAACCGTTTGTCAGGTTTGACGGACAAAATAAAAAGTGGCGCTCTGGGCACTTAATTTGGTGATGAATGGCTTGTGCTCACTTGAGCCGTAGCAATAGCCTCTCTCGTCCGAGAGCAAATTGACTGGTTTGCATGATTAAGTGGCTAATTCCGAGCTGGGCACCGGTCCCATCGACAAATGGCATTTAGTAACATAACCACAACCATACACACAAGCACACAAGCCCTATCAGTTTTAGCCAAACCAAAACAGACGTCAATTGTGAGACACCGAACGACTGCATACTGCGATAGTCATCATAACTCGAATCAACCTAAGTTGAATTGACCTACAGTAACCGTCATGGTGTCTACTTGGTACGAGATACATTCAACCATCAATAATTTCACTTGGTTTTAGATGTTAATTATGGTACCGTGATACACCTAGTGCAAGAGCGCACATTGAGACACACACACACACACACAAACGTACCAAACACAGTAAACAAATGGGCAAATGGGACTTCGATTGCAAAAGTGGACAGCAGTGCACCACCTCTGTGCTCAGCACACATTGCACTGGCCAGACTGACTCAATCATTTGCACACACATTACATGTATGCACTTTGTTGGCCAAGCTTTTATGATGGACATTTATACCTCAATTCAACGATACCAACGAGTGACCACCGTTCGCTCCAACAAGAAGTGACCTAAAAGGCATACAAACAAGATGTGGCACACCGAGTGTTCCGCGCCAAGACGAACTCGGATACATACTGTCATACAGCATAACATGAGCCGAT
>JAKIJQ010000142.1:122500-355000 GCA_023373905.1 Rhizoglyphus robini | reverse complement strand
AAATATATAGTTTTTGTTTGCATTAAGATTGACGTCTAATGATAACATAATTATTGTTGTAATAATCGCGCAAAGCAATAATAACACAATGTGCGCCTACTAATTGGAAATTACATTACAATCACGTTAACAAGCACAGACACTCGCACACAAGCAAAACCACACAACGCACACGACTTGGCAGTTTCGTTTGGCTTTCCGTGCAGGCAAATTGCGTTTGTATGTTTGCCATTTGGTATAATCTCTCTCTCTCTCTCTCTCTCTCTCTCTCTCTCTCTCTCTCTCTCTCTCTCTCTCTCTCTCTCTCTCTCTCTCTCTCTCTCTCTCTCTCTCTCTCTCTCTCTCTCTCTCTCTCTCTCTCTCTCTCTCTCTTCTCCTCTCCTCTTTGGTTTTATGAAAAAAAACGAGTGCAATTGAGGCGAGACGAATGAACGAGCCTCGTCCCGTGATGGCAAAAACAGTGAAAATGCAAACGAACAAGTGGTCGTAGTGCACAGTCGATTCGCCGACTAACCATCATCATTATTATTATTACCTCTCTCCGGTGCAGTAACACACAGAACTCAATTGGCCGTTTGTTTGCCGAAAAGACGCAAGAAGAAGCGGAAAAGCAGAAGAGAGGTTGACTTACTAACTGACTGACTGACTTGGTGGCTTTGTGACTGACTGTGAGCGAACTACCAATGCACCGAACACAGAACGAACAAAATGATCTCGCCAGTGATAGTCATACAGCGCCTCGGCCAAATTGCCAAATGAGCCAAATTGTGCAACCATAGAGTGCGAATGCCATCGCACACTACACAATTCCAATTGCCAAACAAAGTAAAGCGATCTCTATGTTCAGTCGTAGCCTATCCTCAGTATCGTAGCTTGTGGACCTGTGTTTGCTTACCCGGCCTTTCGTTCGTTAGTTTCTCCATCTTTCCAATTGAAGGGCAAAAAATTCCTAGGATCCAAAGTTCAAAATATAACTAGTTTTGTTATGCTTCTCTCTTGGACGCTTACTGGCTGTCTTAGCCAAGCTTTCAAAATGTTTTGTGAATAGTTTTTTTTGCTGGAGTCTGTCTGAGATGAGAGAATTGATCTTCTGAATGAATATGAACTGCTTAAATGAACGGACCGATGTCTCACTAGAATGAGAGTTTAATCAAATAATTTGTTATTCACTAACACAAAACTCTTTATGGGTGATGGTTATTTAGTCAATTATTATTTGTCAATTTATTGATTATATTATTAAAAACAGATTTTATGTCTTTTGCACATATTATTATTGTGCACTTTGGACGCGTCTCATTGGTGGCCGTTTACAAACAGAAAGGTGAGCCACAAACGAGTCTATTGATGGGTCTATCGATAGGCAATATATAGAGCACTGAACTGTGCTTACCTGTGCTCTCATTTCTCTCCACACTGACCAATCGAGTGACCTTCCACGGTAAGTGGCACACCTCAAAATGGCTTCATTTGCTTCTTCTTTTGGCAGTGTTGACTCGCTTCGTGTGTTTTGGTGGACGGCTGGCCAATTGTTGGCTCCACAAATCGCATTTGTTAGTAAACTGCGTACAGGGATCATCGCACAGAATACGTAATTTGGGGATTAGTGTGAACCTCATGAATAGAGGTGCAATGGTGGCCATTTACTCAGTAAGCTAAGTAAATAGTGTATTTATAGTTCTTTTATTGTTTGTGGAGTTATTGTCATGGAGAACTAATGTACTCACATTAAAAATGTCGCTAGATGCAGTGATTTGCGACTTAATAAGGTGTGACATTGGCGTAGCAATTGTCAACACTAACGAAAGTAACGTTTTGGCAATAATAACAGGAGAGGCTCACGGGTGAGTGAGTACAGTTACAGGTATGTGCATTCGATGTGGCACATCTCACATCTCGATAAACAGCTACAATCGACCGGCATACCCAATGGTGCACTTGGGCTAAGTGTCCTGTGAGTGCTTTAGATCGAATAGATTGATTTTGGTGTGCCACTCTGGTGGCGGTGTGTGAGCCGAAGTGAAATACTGGACCTTGTGACTGTTTGATTGTTGTTGTGTGGCACGTCTTGAGCTTTGACCCAGACCTTGAGGTGCATGGGAGACCTTGGCCTTGCAGAGTGCGCAGCCACATCGGTCGAATCGTCTCTTGATCTACGTTCCGCTCGGCGCCATTGCAGATAGTTTGATGCCACTGCACCTAGAGTATTCTCCAGTGAGCGAATTCGGTTGAGCTTAAGTTTAGTATTTTTGACCAACTGGTACTTGTCATCCTGCTTGAAAATCACATGTCCGTGACGTGTCCACTTTAGCCTGTGTCAGCGCTCATACAAGCAGTCAAACAGAACCAGACACTCGGGACACTTGACCTGTTTGGTGGCTCAGCTTCGCTCCCTGTAACAGTAATCACAGCTGGTGTTGCGCACGGACTTGAACGCAATCGGTAGTTTGGTGAAGAGGACACGGCCGGACCCGATAGGTCTCGGTCCAACACATTATGATGCTGTTTGTGTCTGTGTGTTACACCGGGTCAATTGAATGTGTGCAACTTTACATTCGGAAGACAACTATAGTTTACGTTTAGTCGTATACGATTTTCATCACTACTGCTTTGTGTTTTCAAATACAGTTAGTCCTGCAAAAGCCACCATGAAATTCTTGCGCTAAGTCGAGGTAAAGTAAAATGTACATAAGGTTTCGAGGCAATGTGAATCCGCCAATATCTCGTTTTCAAGCATAACTCCATTCTTGGATACTTTCTAATAAAATACGTATCGATTCCATGGTAGTGATCGACATTATCTCAATTACGATTCTCGCTATGCGCTAAGTGCGTGTCGCGCTAAGTCAAGGAATTACTGTATTTGTGAGTGTGCAAGTAGAGAGTATATCATTTATTATCTCGAGCCGAACTAGAGACTCTCTACTTGAAAGTTTTGTCAGCGTCCCAAAAGCACCACCAACATCACCAATACCAAAACTTACCCCACAGAGATTATACAGACTGACCACTGATCACTTCCGCGAGATGTTCGTGATAATGGCCAACGATTGTCTCGTGATGATGTAAGTGCACACACTGTCTATTCGAACAATTCCACTAATTGGGTCCACAAGAAGCTTAACCGCTGGTAGATTAGAGCAGAATGCAATTCAAAGTACAGCTCAAAGCCCTAAACTCGAGCAGTCACAGCACTAATCGACAACTGTATCGTGTCGGAACGCGTCACATAAGACACAAGTCAAAGAGATTACTTGATTAGGCAGGCCGAGCGAGAATGGCCACTTTGAGCAGATGATGCCAGCCTTGTGTTTGTTGGTATGCGTGTCAGTTAAATGAATAAACTGAAAACAAGGTAAGCAAAAGCACTGGCACTCAATTGAACAGCGTCACCTGATTCGAACTCAAAAGCCTCATCATCATCACCTTAAACTATTTTACTATGATGGTCAGTTCAAGTCAATCTCAAGTCGATGCATATTAGTATCAATTTTACTCTTATTTCCGTTTGTATTCACACATATATGCACGAAGAAACGTAAAGCAAAAAGAATAGCGCCATTACCAACTACATTACGATCACTGCCAAAGGTGGAAAACAAAAACAGACAAGATAATGGGTTAAATAGTCTCATTAAAGCAGTCAGCATCATGTACAACATCTTAAAGTATGTTTGTCTAGGTGGACTTGTGCACCAACAACTGCACCGCCATCACTGCCAGCACCATCACGACTCCTTCTGTTTGTCTGTGGAGATGCATTTTGATTTAAGTCCATTTCTTTAGTGTCGTGCATTTGATCATTTAACATCTCATGCCCAACTGTGAACACTTTGAGTGTGCGTTCTGTTGAATGCCACCAAAATGACACAAACTTGACTGCCATCGGTGGTGGCCCGTTGGTACTTGTCCGGTGGTGAGCAGATTGTTTCACATGACTTGACTGTGACTATTGTTGAGTATATTTATTACTGACAGTTCAAAACGTACAATTTCCATTCGAAGACGAGTGTCACCACAATCATATTAGCCATTTCTCGCACCGCCATCATCTGATGTCATCATCATCATCACAGTTCAACCAGTAACTGACTGATTGACCTAAGCTGTATGCCAATGACAGTTCAATACAGGGCCGAACATTCTCGCACTTGCCACCGGCAGGCTATAAACAGTTTTTCTCTGTTTTGTGCTGTCCACACTCGCTCGTTTGGTCGTCTCCTTGTTGGTTGGCTTCTCACTCCTGACAGTTGGTATTCTCTATTCTCTTCCTGGCCTCACTTCAACTTGGTGGTTCTTTCTCGCCTGGGATTGGCCTTCACTTATCTCATCATTTGTGTTTTGTTCGTTTGGTGGTGCCATCATCAAGACTCGGTCCACTCTTCTCTTCCTGTCGTGTTGGCCACATTGGCGCTCTCTCCTCGCATTGGCCTTGCCCTCTTCGATTGTCTTCGGTCACCATCTTCTCGATTTGATATTACTCTCGTAACCACTCACCCTCCCGTGTTCACATCATCTACCCAATAGAAATTCCTATGTAGTCCTTTTCAGCAAGTCGTGACAGGCCCGAGCTCTGTCCCTCTACAACAGTTGGCCATCATCGTTCGTGATGTCACTTTGGTTGGCAACAACAACAATAACAAGGTCAGCAACCTCAATAGCGATCCAATTGTAAAGGACCCTCCTATGGATAGTCAGTACCTTCACAAGTATTGCCATCTAGGGGAACTATCTCACCCAACTATTTCACATTCCAGCACGAGTACGTGTACATTATCGTCACTCCTCGAGCTGTCTCTCTTTCTCTCTCTGTATATCAATCATGCACTCTGTCTGCTACGATCACTTTCCGTTTGATCATCGTTGTGAACAGATCATGATCTCTCTCTCATATTAAATCACTCTTAATACTTTTGCCGTTCGTTCATATTCCTTCTCTAAACTCCTTGAAGACCCAGATTGTACCTAGTACCCTCTGTCCCTCTTCACACAATTAGCGATAAACGGTGAGAGTGCGATGGCAAATCTGTGTCAACGTGCCAATACTGATGGCAATGGACAGTGGTGATTCTCACTGGAACATATGAATCGGTGTGATAGGAAGAGAGGGAGAGAGAGAGAGGGAGAGAGAGAGAGAGAGAGAGAGAGAGAGAGAGAGAGAGAGAGAGAGAGAGAGAGAGCAACTCAACCGACAACCCTTTGGACTTGTTGTCCAGCAGATAGGTGAAGTGTTCCACTTTGGTCCAATTGTTCTGTAGCACTCGCTCCAGCAGGGGCATGTTTGGTTCCACTCCGTACAGCCCCAACTTACGAACGTCCTTGCCGAACTGGATAGGCATACGACGCAGCAGCTTGGTGCTCTTATTGTCCTCCTTGTCAATCAGCTCGATGCTCCCGTCATTCAGAATCTTGTGGTGGGTGTCCTCGAACTGCACATCCAAAACGTACAGCACACCAGCCAGTTTTGTTGAGTTCTGTTGGGAAGCTTCTTGTTGAGCGGTTTTGTACACCTGCTTCTCAAACCAGCAAATCTCCTCTGCCGGTGTGGTGTACTTGGCCTTGTGTAGACAAAAGCCATTAAACAGTTGCAGGTAGTTGGCCTGAGCGTACAGCCAGCGGTGTCACATCACATCGGTCTTGAGCACGTCTTCGCCCGGCAGCCTGTCGAACACGTCAAAGAAGCAGTCGTCTGGCATGTTGTTGATTGGAAAGTCAGACATTGGCACAGCAGAAGCCATCATTGGCACACAGGATGATAATGACCAAAGAGATTGACGAAACCAGTGCACAAAGCGCCTAGTCCAGGCAAACATCAACCGACTTGTCGAGTGGACCAACACACACACACACAATGACAATACAATGCAGTGTGCAGTGTGTGCTCTGTGTGTGTGCTGCAGAGCGCTCTCGTTGCCATTGCCAACCGAACATTGCCGTGTTGGACTGTTGGTGTGCCGAGTGCCGAGTGTCGGCACACCGAACCTTTCCCTTTCGACAGACATTTTGGTGGTGCAGAGGTGCAAAAATGTAGTTGTTCATTTCGCACATACACACATGCACTGACTGATTAGAGTACCGCTTGTCTTGTTAGGCGCACATGAAATGATTTAATATAAAATAAAATAAATAAATAAAATTACTGTTAAATCGATTTATGTAAAGCAGTGCTCTGTATTTTGAATGTATGTCTAAATGAGTGGGTTTGGTCACTGGCCGTATTGATGCAATGCCAGTAACTACATTTAAAGAATAAATAATCTGTGCATTTGGCGCGCTCCTGGATTATCCCAGAAACAGCCAGGTTCAGCATTGGCACTAAATGGAGTGTGTGTCTCCGAATGAGAAATGTAGTAGGGTCATCCACCTACCAATTGGACATGACTGCCAAATCCAGCCGATTGTCAGTGCTGGGTAACTCGAAACTATGCTCGACAAATGGCTCAATTTCGTTCTCCACGGCAACATGTTTTTTTACTGTTTTGCCGTCTTTCTGTTTAGTGCTCGTTACTCTGAATTTATGTATTCGCTTTAAATTTTGCCTTCCTAAATGATGCTTAACATGAATAATGCGTCAGTGGTTGCTAGGTAAAAGACATTTCGATCAATGCTCAACGTAATCGATACACGATATATGTTGAGGCACGTAAAGAGTGCACCACTCAGACCGAATAAGCCAAGCAACCGGAGACAGCTACGATAGTGCACTTGGCGGACAGATTGACCACGAAATGACCAGTAATGGAACATTACCAATGAATGCTTCAGTGGATGATGCATCACGGTCAGTGGTGGCTTGTTTTGAGTGCACATACACACAATAGTACTTCAATCACATGTACTGTACTGTCGTTGTGGCGCTGAAAAAGGACCAATCACATCGTTCCATTACCATGTGTTCATTCTGGCTCGTGCATCAACTGTACAATGAATGTGACGCTGCACTTCGACCAATCAGATAGCTCGATTTTGCCTTTATAAGAAGCCGAGATGTGGCGGCATGTTCACTCGTCTTCAAGCACTCGTCCTGGCTGGTTCTCTCTCCTCACCCACTCCTCTTCACATCTAACCCCTTGATGGCTCCCTCTCTACATCCTTAGCCTTGGATGGTGCCTGGTCTCCTAATCTCTCCACGCTGGCCCATCTACCCTTCACCCATCGCCTTCCCTTGTTATACCATCTCGCCTCATCCAGTGACCTCATCATCTTCACCACCCATCCATCACCACCATTCTCAAAGGTTAGTTACTTTTGTTATTCGTTTACGTTGACTGTGTAATTGCAATAGCCAGTGTCGTTAGACATATCTGTGTGCTAACACTTTGCTTGTGGGTATCTAACTGTTCAGTGGCAACATTCAAGGGTCATTGAGCACTATCATTAGATTGAGCACTAAATTTAGGAACAATGTTTTCAAATTTACATCGCTCCGACTAGAACTTTGAATTATTTTACAGATCCAGCATTTCAGCAGATGAGCGCTCAACTCTGTTCATCACACCGAGCGAGCAGAAGAAAGTTTCTATCAAAGTTCGATTTGGGTGGACGTAAAATGAGTTTGTGATGACTCATCGATGAGCGGGCGCGCGCCTACCGAATTCGTTCTTTCATCATGCAGCTTTCGTTTAGCAGAGGTTGAGTCATCGATGAGTGGACTGGCACGTTGACTGTACTCGCTCTTTCATCAGTCAGCTTTCAATAACTGAGGCAGCATGGTCATTTGTGTTCAAGCACTCGTCCTGGCTGGTTGTCTCTCCTCTCCCACTCATCTTCGTCTATGGCCCATTGTGGCTTCCTCACCCTTCGCTTTGGTTGGTTCTCCTGCTCAGTCCCTTCACTGGCCGCCTCATCTGTCCTCTCTGGCCCATCTACCTCCACCATCCCTTGTTCCACCAATTTACCTCATCCATTGACCTCATCGACATCACCACCCAACCACCACCTCCTTCAACACATCCTCAAAGGTTAGTTGCTTTTTCTGTTGTTATTAGTTTAAATAGACTAGGTAGATGTTAGTGTCGCTATTCTCATCAATGCCTAGAGACTTAGTTTGTGGGTGTGTAGTTGCTCAGTGTGAAGGGTCAAGTGTCATTGATCAGTCATTAGATTTGGCATTAGATTTGGGAACAATGTTTTCGGATTTAATTCGCTACCACTAAAACTTACAATTATTTTACAGATCGAGCATCTCAGCAGATGTGCTTAAGACTGGGTAGCACACCGAGCAGTATTTCGCTTTATCAGTAAAGTTCGACTTGGCGATTTGAGTCAAAAATGACTCATCGATGAGTGGACGCCGACGCCGACCGAACACGCTTTTTCAACATTCAGCTCTCAATAGGCAGAGACGAGGCAGCATGGTCAGTCACTCTCAAGCTCTCGTCTTGGTTGGTTCTCTCTTGTCTTCCTTCTCCTCTTCAGCCCTCACTCCTCGATGGTTCATTCTCTCGTCCTAGATGGTTCTCCTCATCTCTCCCCACTGGTCCATTTACCTTTCACCCATCACCTTGCTTTGCTTCACCTCATCCACCTCACCTGCCAACCATCACCACCTTCTGTGCATTCTCAAAAGTAAGTACTTTTTGTTGTTATTCGTTTACGTAGATTGTGTAGATACAATAGCCAGTGTCATTTCTCATCAATGCATATGAGACTTGACTTGTGGGTGTGTAGCTGTCCAACACGAGCATTCAAGGATTATTGATCACTCATTAGGTTGGACACTAGATTTTGGAACAATGTTTTCGAATTTAATTTGCTTCGACTAAAACTTATAATTATTTTACAGACTACTTTAGTACTACTGGCCTCTGGCCCTTCGTCTCCATTTGATGGTCTCAGCTCATCTTCTCAATCCAGTGTCAACCTCTCTTAACAACCCATCTCATCTCATCAATCGACTTTATTATCTAACCACCACTTCCATTGGATTTGCAAAGGTTAGTACAGTTTTGTTGTTATCCATTTACATAGACTAATAGTGCTGCTCGCCAGTGTCCACATGAACGTCAAATACTGGGACTTGCGCTACCGGTATTGGTTTGGCATCAAATACTGGGACATGCGCTACCGGACTTTGTTTGGCGTCAAATATTGGGACTTGCGCTACCGGATTTGGTTTGGCATCAAATATTGGGACTTGCGCTACCGGATTTGGTTTGGCATCAAATACTGGGACTTGCGCTACCGGACTTTGTTTGGCGTCAAATATTAACACTTGCGCTACCGGATTTGGTTTGGCATCAAATTGTGGGACTTGCCCTACCGGATTTGGCTTGGCATCAAATTGTGGGACTTGCGCTACCGGACTTTGTTTGGCGTCAAATACTGGGACTTGCGCTACCGGACTTTGTTTGGTGTCAAGTACTGGGACTTGCGCCATCGGACTTCGTTTGGTGTCAAATACTGGGACTTGCGCTACCGGACTTTGTTTTGCGTCAAGTACTGGGACTTGCGCTATCGGACTTCGTTTGGTGTCAAATACTGAGACTTGCGCAATCGGATTTTGTTTGGCGTCAAATAATGATTGTATTGTAACTATGCTTGTGAATAATGTAATGTTCCATTTGAAAATAAATGATAATTGCGTTTAGTGTATTGTGTTTAATTGTTATTGGATAACTTGTAAGGTGGCGAAGTAGATGTCTTTGGAAGAGTAGTTTTCAAGGATGATTAGACCCTTCTACTCTATTCAAACATTACATACACGAATGTGTGCAATAAGTGCTCGCTCAAGAGTGGACAGTTTGGTGCACGTACAATCCAAATGGATCAATGCAGTCTACTGTATGAACTCGCTTGCACAGTTACCGTCCGTCAAACATGAATCAAAGGGTTGCCATGTGTTTGCTGAGGCTTCCACAGCCTAATAAGTATGGCGCAGCAGTTCAACCAAACAGATTGCTGCATTACCACGTGTGTGTGTTTTGGCTTAACTTGCACTGTGTACTTCAGTGTGTGTACTGCACACTGTGCACAGTGATAGTGACGCTGCACTTCTGCCAATCAGATTACAACATTGCCATGTGTCCATTTTGGCTTCAATTCTACTGTACAATGAGTGTGACGCTGCTCTTCGTCCAATCAGATGGCTCGATTTAGCCTTTATAAGGAGCCAAGCTGAGGCGTCATGTTCATTCGTCTTCAAGCATTCGTCCTGACTGGTTCTCTCTCGTCATTCACTCCTCTTCATCTCTAACCCCATGATGGCTCGCTCTCTTCATCCCTCGCCTTGGATGGTGCGTGGTCTCCTCATCTCTCCACGTTGGCCCATCGGGATCCCTTCACCCATCGCCTTCCCTTGTTATACCATCTCGCCTCATCCAGTGGCCTCATCATCTTCACCACCATTCTCAAAGGTTAGTTACTTTTGTTATTCGTTTACGTTGACTGTGTAATTGCAATAGCCAGTGTCGTTAGACATATCTGTGTGCTTAGACTTTGCTTGTGGGTATCTAACTGTTCAGTGGCAACATTCAAGGGTCATTGATCACTATCATTGGATTGAGCACTAGAATTGGGAACAATGTTTTCGGATTAACTTCGCTCCGACTAGAACTTTGAATTATTTTACAGATCCAGCATTTCAGCAGATGAGCGCTCAACTCTGTTCATCACACCGAGCGAGCAGAAGAAAGTTTCTATCAAAGTTCGATTTGGGTGGACGTAAAATGAGTTTGTGATGACTCATCAATGAGCGGGCGCGCGCCTACCGAATTCGTTCTTTCATCATGCAGCTTTCGTTTAGTAGAGGTTGAGTCATCGATGAGTGGACTGGCACGTTGACTGTACTCGCTCTTTCATCAGTCAGCTTACTCGATAACTGAGGCAGCATGGTCATTTGTGTTCAAGCACTCGTCCTGGCTGGTTGTGTCTCCTCTCCCACTCATCTTCGTCTATGGCCCATTGTGGCTACCTCACCCTTCGCCTTTGATGGTTCTCCTGCTCCGTCCCTTCACTGGCCGCCTCATCTGTCCCCTCTGGCCCATCTACCTCCACCATCCCTTGTTCCACCAATCGACCTCATCCACCCAACCACCACCACCTTTAGACCACCCTCAAAGGTTAGTAACTTTTTTGTTGTTATTTATCAATCATAGATTAGGTAGATGCAATAGCCACTGTTGTCACTAGATACATCAATGTATTGACACTTGGCGTGTGTATGTGTAGATGCATTCTTTAAACTGATTTTATCTGTTTTTTTTTGTTAATCTAGCTTCTGTCCCACAAGCAGCGAGACGATCCTCTCAGACCTGCCTGCACCACTCATCCAGAAGCGGAGTTCCCGTCTATGCCAGAGGAACACAAGAAAAGTAAAGCGGTGAGTGGTGGTGGCAATTTCCGTCACCTGGTCGTGGGAGCCAGATTACAACATTTTTGACAGAAGATGTGATGGCCATGCCATTCGATGGAATTCCCTTTCCTAAGGTCTTCTGGCTCATGGGAGCCAGTGGACAACATTTTTGACAAAAGATGTGATGGCCATGCCACTCGATGGCATTCCATTTCCTAAGGTCTTCTGGCTCATGGGAGCTAGATTACAACATTTTTGACCAAAGTTTGGTGGCCATCTTATTGGAATCGAATTCTCTTCACCTAACGCCCTCTGGCACATGGGAGCCTGATGACCACATTTTCGACCGAAGTCGATCAACTTTGTCCAAGCTATTCTATTGCACCCGCCGAAACCAAAAGACGTTGTCGACTAGGTCCAAAGTGCCATTCCACCAAACGCGGATAAGATCAAAACCGCGTAACCACCGACCGATTGGAGCAACAGTCAAGAAGAGACTGGACATTTGCTGCCTCTTCTGGCATCTCAATGGGATTGTGAGCAAGAAAAATCCAGCGAAAGAACAGCCACCGCTCACAAGTCCCAAACAAGACACTCTTACCTGAGGAAGAGCCAAAGAAAGAAGCTGTGCCTGTAGAGGCATATGCTGAGGCGCCAAGAGTGATGGTCGAATGCACAGAGGTCGTGGATGGTCTAAAAGACTACTTCAACGTAGTGCTCGGAAAACCTATGCTGAGGCGCCAAGAGTCATCATCGAGTGTACTGACCACTGGCAAGTCCAAACTTGTACCAGCGCAGATTCCAATACATGATGATGTAACTGATCCTGAATGTGGAAGTGGACGCAATTGGTCCGCTTGGCAAATCCACTCCCAAACGACACGCTCATAGAAGTAAGAAGCGGCGAATACGAATAAAAATGCGAGCGGCCTTTCAGATCCAAGCTGCAGTAGAGCAGTAGTGGCGTAGGTAAGTCTCCGTTTGTTAGTTTGCTTTTTGTACGCCAAACTAACATTCTGTTTTTATCAGTTCCAAAGCCATTTGCACGAGAGTGCATCCACCTCGCAAGGGGAAACTTGACACCATACCGCACGACCGAAATTGTGGTCAATTTGGCAGCTGCTAAATCTATTAGCGAAGTGTTGGCCGATTATGTGATGGGGAAAATTTGAAATGAAGGTAAAAGTGTGGAAGATCAACCACAGAATGTCACAGAAAATGCTTTGGAACAAATTGAAGATGATGCAGGTCGTGGATGGTCTCAAAGACAGTTGCCGGTATAATGCAGAACGGCAACAATACTCCCAAGAAAGTAATCAAGATCACAAGGCAAGCAGAATGGACAATATTGTGACAATGCTGACAATGAGATGTTACCGAAAATTCATCTCATCTTACGTCATTACATGATGAGATGAATGTTGTGTTATATTTTGTATATTAGGTTGCTAATTGTATTTTGATTTATAATGCCATTATTGTACACAATTACACTTATAATATGTTAATAAATCTACTTTTGTATATGCAATACATTAAATCGGATTATCATAGTATTATATATTGCCTATTTAGTGGCTTGGTGGCTGGTGCCTTGGTAAGCTATTTGATATCGATGAGACAGTGGTGCAGTGGTGGTCAGCTTTGAGTCGTGCACTACTCAATAAAGGTATTACGAGAATGTGTTGTGTGTTCTGATCTGTGCCGTGTTCGACAGATGATGTTAGGCTCGGTGACCGACTGCTGCTGTCCATTGCCGCGCCGAGCACCAAACTAAAGATCAAATCGAACTTTAGCATTAAATAATGACTGCATCGAAGCGAACATTATTATGACCATTGTAGCCACTATGGCTCGTTCCATGATTCAACAGTAACAACATTGAAACAATTTCACTTTTGTTCTGTTTACTTGACAATGTTTCAGTCTAGAATCTTTATTGATATTCAATTGGCTTTGTGTGTACGTGTGTGTGTGTGTGTGTGTGTGTGTGTGTGTGTGTTTGTGTGTTGAGGTCAAGAACCTGCTGATGGTGGTGGTGGTGGTGAGGTGACAGATTGCTGAAAGGTCGACTAGTGCTAAGTGAGGTGTCATCAGAATTGTGTTATCATTTGCGCATCAAATGGTTCACATCAAAGGCCATGTCTTCCTCCTCGTCCGAGTCGTCCAGATTGATCTCATTCGCGTTCAGTTTGGTGTAGGCAAATGACTCATTCTCGGGATTTGGTCGCTTCTCACCGGCGCCTCGACAGCACACCACATCCAACAGCGCCGATCGAGTCGCCTTGCCCTTGCGCTTCTGCTTGCCTAGCAGATATTGCGCCTGCTGCACAATGCCCGGACAGCATGCCCACACGATACACAGCGAGACAAACATGAAGATGAGAATGCACATAAGAGCGAGTAGGACATTGCTGTCTCTGCCAAAAGTAGTACCTGCTCGAGCAAACGAAAACTCAACCCAAGTCGGCTTCTCCCCATCCACAGTCACTGTCTTGGTCACATTCTGGTAGCCCTTCTTGGAGACGGTCACTTGGTAGGTGCCGGGCTGAAGCAGTCGCCAGTAGTCACCGTACTGTGCCACAGACAGAACAGCATGGTTTGAACCTTCGACAGTGATCAGCGCATCCGAAACTGACATGTTGGTGAGCGTGTCCCGCACCACTCCCTTCACTCCACGGTGAACTTGATCAATAAAGGTCAACAGTGGTCGTCGATTGTCCGCCCAGAAGCGAGGCAAGTCCTTGGTGGGAGGATACTTGCGACAACCCATCTCAACGGTAATCTCGTAACAGTTGGTGTGCAGATAGTTCCAGTCCTGCATGCCACCGTACAGAGCGTACCACTGGGCGCCATTGATGATCCATCGTTGAAGTGTTCGTTCAGTAGATTGAGCTCGTTGGAGCACTTCTCGTGGCACTCGCCCAAGTGCATGTACGGATGAGCCTACGGGACAATTAGTTTGTGAGAGAGAGAGAGAGAGAGAGAGAGAGAGAGAGAGAGAGACAGACAGAGAGAGAGAGAGAGAGAGAGAGAGAGAGAGAGAGAAAGAAAGAGAGAGAGAGAGAGAGAGAGAGAGAGAGAGAGAGAGAGAGAGAGAGAGAGAGAGAGAGAGAGAGAGAGAGAGAGAGAGAGAGAGAGAGAGAGAGAGAGAGAGTAACGCAAACACCAACCTGTGAGTAGACCGATGCAAGATGACGGAACAGTTTGTCGTCTGGCGTTCCACTGTAGCCATCCTCACCATCAGTTCGATTGTTACCATCGTACGGATAGTTGGCCACCAGTGAGCCGCCGTGCAGATTGGCCGACAGAACAAAAGGATACGACTTGAGCCACTCCATTACGAGCAGCGTCTCGGGTTCTTGCACTTCGTTCTCCTTGTATGTCTGATACTGGTCTGGAAAGTTTCGATTCAAGTCGACATTGTTGGCATTGCCACGACCAACCAACGAGTCACAGTCACCTTCCTTTGACTTCTCCCAGCCGTCCGGATTCATACTAGGCATCAGGTGAATTCGAGTACTGTTCACCAGTGAGGTGATGTTCGGATTGCGGCCATATTTCTCGAGCAGTAGTTTGGCCAACAGCAAAACCATCTCTCGACCGATCACTTCGTTGCCGTGCATGTTGGCCACATACTTGAACTCGGGCTCACCAAACTCGTGCATTCCCGGCTTGTTACTAATCTCGAGCACATATAGCTCACGCTTCTCCACTGAATGACCGATCGAGTAGAGTCGAGTGATCAGTGGAAAGGCCACCACCAAACTCCGCAGTACCTTCTCCATGGCCTCGTAGTTGTGGTGCACAAACTAAGCCGGAGTTCGAAATTCGGGAAACTCATCGTGTTTATGCTTCGCTCACACACGAACACACGAACGCACACACAGACACGCACACATGTTTACGTAGTGAGCGGACGTTATTGTTGTTTTAAATAGAACAAACAATATAAAGTTTTTGTCTTTTGAATTCGATGTGATGCATTAAACATGAACATGCATCGATTGTCCTTTCTCTCTATCCATTAGTGCTACCTGTACACCTGAATTGTGTGTGTTGAGTGTCAATGTCAGGGTGATTCCATGTAGTGTGTGTTGAATCCAACCTTGTTGGCTCACGTACCACTGTAAGCCTAAACCTATGTCCTATGTCCGACAATGTTCGTTTTTCGTTTAAATACGTTTAATCCAGCGTGCCAATCTCGACGCCATTCTAAGTATCAGGATTAGAGACACACATTCGAATCGAATCGTTCAATCGAGACGAGCGTCCGTCCGGGTAGAGAGAGAGAGAGAGAGGGAAAGGGAGGGAGGGAGAGAGAGAGGGCGAGAGAGAGAGAGAGAGAGGGCGAGAGAGAGAGGGTGAGAGAGAGAGAGAGGGCGAGAGAGAGAGAGAGAGAGGGCGAGAGAGAGAGGGCGAGAGAGAAAGGGCGAGAGAGGGCGAGAGAGTGAGAGGGCGAGAGAGTGAGAGGGCGAGAGAGTGAGAGGATGAATTGATGAACTTGACGTCGGTCATTTGGTCCATCATCATTGGGCGTCGGTTTGGGTACGCAAACGCGCCACTAATACGACAAAAGTGTACAAACGGTGTTGGTGGCGGCGTCAGCGAGAGCACTTACAGACACAATTGCCACTGAACAGGTCATTATCTATCGATGGCAATGTTACTCATCTCGTCACCATCATCATCATCGTTCAAGTTCACCATTCAGTACTACTAAGTTTATGGTCAATTTGTAATGTCTTGTGTAGTGCACTAGCTCCTGTATGTCTTCTGTGTGTGCACAGTACGATCGTAATGAACTTGACATAATGTCTACTATGACGAGTGTTAGGCCAGTGTGGCGTGCCACTGTTCTGTCTGTTCACCAGCAACAGCACCACCGCTATGTCCAGTCCGCAGTCATGTTCAGTTTGATTGTCATCGACGAGTCACATCACTCAGCACACACTGTCCATCAGTCACGATCACCTCTCGCTCGTTCAGTTAGTAGTACTTAGACGTATTTGTCATTCGGTCTTCATTCGCTTTCTCCTGTCTCTCGTGCCTGGTTGGTTGCCTTCGTCAAGGAAAGTCTTGTCTGCTCTCGTCATCATCGTCTTCTGTTCTGCTCTCGTCAACATCGTCTTCTGGTCTGTTCTTCTTCTGCCGATCGCCACCGATCTGTCCACCGCGGACACCATCACAACCACCACCAATCCTCCCGATCATCAAGAGTGGCCTCTTGATCACTCGATCCACGCCAGCCTCTATCCTCCGGCACGTTTGTCATCACCTTCTTTGCGGTAGCCAACTAGACACAAGCTCAGCTCACCTCTCACGTATGTAAACTATTTTTGCGCAATGCATTGCACTCCTGCTTGTGTGTCTGTGTCACCGGCTCTCGATTGGGATACGGTTTTAGTGTTTAGCCACCGAACAGGTCTCGATCGGTTGGTTGGCTGTTGGCTGCTGCTGCTTAGTTCGGCGTCATCGTGTCGGACACTTTATTTGGCTGAAGTGATTGTGTGTGTGTGTGTGTGTGTGTGAGTGAGTGAGTGAGTGAGTTAGCCTCACATCACCCGAACTTGTTTCTCTCGCTCGATCGGTGTCACTCAGTCAGTCAGTGGTTGAGTGTAAGGCATTTTGCGTTGCCATTTTCCGTGTTCGCCTCAAAGCTCGCATCATCTCGCTCGCTCGCTCGTTTGCTCGGGCTGGCTCCTGCTGTTCTGTCCGCTATCTCACTCTTTCAGTGCCTTATCACCTGAGTAACAGTTTGTGTGAGTGTTGTTGTGTGCTTGTGCTCTGGTGTTTGTCTCCATGGCTCATCTGTTCGGGCTCTTATTAGACTGTTGGCTGTACTTGTTGGCTCCATTTGATGTTACCGTTGTGCTCGCGGGACTGCTCGTGTAATGTGGCTCTGGCCTTTACCGAGCCAAATATTGTGCCTGTGTGTATGTGAGCCCTGGGTGAGCTACTACCCAACCTTATTAGGACTTGACATACAGTCAAAACTAGCTTTACTTTAAATTGCCCACCTTTTGTTGAGTTAGCGTTATATGGTTGAGTACAGAGACCCGTCTATGGCTCTTGCTTGCACACGACTGTGTGTTGTGTTGTGTCTTTGCTGTCACGGGTGCACTAGTTGCGAGTGGATGGGCAATGCTGCTCACACAGTTGCCTTTTCGGGTCTAGTGACTTTGTGTGTGTGTGTGTGTGAATGCGAGTGCTGAGCATTTGCCATGGCATTGGTTGGGGCTCTCCATGGACTGTTGGTTGTGTGTGTGTGTGAGAGTGCTCAGCGTTGCCTGTGTTTATGGTTTCCGCAATCTGCAACGTCTCAGTCAATGAGTGAAATAAACAATGTTGTTGGCAATGCAATCTGCAACGTCTAAGGAAATGAACGAGGCAGGTAGAGTTGTTGGCACTGCAATCTGCAGCGTCTAAGGAAATGAACTTGGCAGGTAGAGTTGTTGGCACTGAAATCTGCAGCGTCTCAGTCAATGAACGAAGTGAACAATGTTGATGGCACTGCAAATGGCAGCGTCTCAATAACAGTGGCAGTGTTGTTGTTTGCTTGGCGCTGCAGTTGGCCGCTGGTGAAGTAACTTTGTGAGGACCAGTACAATGAGAGCGATCACAACACAATTGATGGCGCCGAGTGCAGCTCAGCATTCAATGTCAATGTTGTCAGTTGTGGGTGTTCGTTGTTGACTGATGGCTCACTCGCTTTGCACATGTGGTGAAGATGACTTTCGCCGTCGTTCCAGACTGAACGTGCTCATATTCATCACACTCTCGAAGCATCACTCTTCGAATAGTTCCTTACTGACATTGTCCACCAACGGACTGCGTACTGCTCACTTGTCAACTTCGAACAAAACCTTCGGGCCCAAGACTGTACAACATCGTGACTGTGCCAGTGTTGTCTTGCCTTCTGTTAATCTTATTCGGGTATTTCGGTAAGTCATTTGTTTGGTTGAGTACAGAGACCCGTCTGTGGCCCTTGCTTGCCCACGACTGTGTATTGTGTTGTGTGTTTGGTCTTTGCTGTCACGGGTGCACTAGTTGCGAGTGGATGGGCAATGCTGCTCACACAGTTGCCTTCTCGGGTCTAGTGACTTTGTGTGTGTGTGGGAGAGAGTGCTGAGTGTTGCCCGTGTCAATGGTAACCGGCTCGTGTCTCCATCCTTGCTCTGTCTCAGCAACGATCGGACATTTGGCTGCATGTATGAGAGTGCTGAGCATTTGCCATGGCATTGGTTGGGGGCTCTCCTCGGACTGTTGGCTTTGTGTGTGTGTGAGTGTTGTTGTGTGCTGGTTCTCTGGTGTTTGTCTCTATGGCTCATCTGTCCGGGCTTTCCTCGGACTGTTGGCTGTGCTTGTTGGCTCCATTTGATGTGACCGTTGTGCTCGCGGGACTGCTCGTGTAATGTGGCTCTCGCCTTTACCGAGCCAAACGTTGTGTCCTGTGTGTATGTGAGTTTGTGTGTGCTTGTGTTTGGATTTGTTTGGTGTACGAGATTCATGTACAACATATTGACAAATGTGTGCTTCCTTTCAGATTTGGTTTTCTCTTCTTCCATCGTCTCACAACTTGTCAACATGAACTTTAACGCAACTCGAGTGGTGGATAACCGATACCGGTAAGTAGACAATCGGCTTAATGACATACTCTAATTCTTTCTTTTTCCAACAGCCAAGTTCGTTATTGCAAACAGTGCTTTGACTTGGGAAAAGAAAAAGTCTTTTCTTCACTCGTGGCCTCATCTTTCAAGTCTCACGTCAAGAGAACACATAGCAAATTACGACTCAGCCTCCTCCCATTGAGCGACGAGCTCTCATTCCAGTTTAATCCACAAGGCTCATTAATTCAACTTGGCAATGGTTGTGTCAACGAGTCAGCTGGTAAAGTACAAGGAACAAGCAAATGTGGAATGAAGCTGACTACTATGATTGAGAAGGCCGCTGTCGAATGTGAATCTATTTGTGCTGATGTTGAGTCAAGAAGAATCACAACTGAATATCATGATGAGCTTATGAGCGCTTTTAACGATGTTGTACTGGTGAGTATTAAAGCAATCGGATTCGAATATAAGCTTACCTTTATCTTTTTTCTTCAGTCCGATGAGAAAGAAGACGATCTATCTCTTGAAGAATTGCTCAACCAATTGAAAGCTACCACAGAAGACCTGAGCAAAGCTGTTAAATTATTGCAGAAAAACAAGTCGATGATCAAGACCGACCTGAACATTCTCATGATCAGTCAAAAGTATGACCTCAAGTTGATGCGTCAAAACATTGATGAACACGATTCGCTGATCGAGTCACTTTCTACAACACTTGCCAAAGCCAAGGCTTGCCTACTTAGTAACGATCTCACCAACCGTAACGACGCACTCACATCATCAAACAAAATATTAGACGAGATTCGATATTTGGATTTCAAACAAGTTCCGTCTTGTTCTGACACTCAACGGGATGAACCAATGGTGGCGCAACTCTCGGGGCAAGTTGCAACTGCCTCACTGGAAGTGGTCAACAAGAAAAAGACAACCGTTGTCGAAGCCTTAAAGAAGACGGTTGTGAAAGTATTGACTCCGTCAAAGAAGAACAAGAAATGAGGAATAACGAGACGAATCATCATCATCATACTCATCTTCTTCATATTCTGCTTTTTACATAACTTATTGTTTTTAAATTGACCTATTGTATTATACGATTTTATTTTTATTACCTAATCTTCACTATATTATGCATTTGTTATCATTTCTTTTTATTGACCAACTGTTAATTACGATTTTAATACTTAATCATCACAACATTATTACATTTGTTTCACAAAAGATTAATAATACTTTGTCATGTTAAAGATAAAATATTAAAATATTATATGAGTGTGATCGTTGACTGACACTGCACTCTCTGGACGAGTGTTCATTGATGCCAATTGGAGTGACCAAATGACCATTGGTGTGTTGGCTTTGTTTGGGTACTGCTGTTGGTGGTGATCGTTGACTGACACTGCACTCTCTTGACGAGTGTTCATTGATGCCAATTGGAGTGACCAAATGACCATTGGTGTGTTGGCTTTGTTTGGGTACTGCTGTTGGTGGTGATCGTTGACTGACACTGCACTCTCTGGACGAGTGTTCATTGATGCCAATTGGAGTGACCAAATGACCATTGGTGTGTTGGCTTTGTTTGGGTACTGCTGTTGGTGGTGATCGTTGACTGACACTGCACTCTCTGGACGAGTGTTCATTGATGCCAATTGGAGTGACCAAATGACCATTGGTGTGTTGGCTTTGTTTGGGTACTGCTGTTGGTGGTGATCGTTGACTGACACTGCACTCTCTGGACGAGTGTTCATTGATGCCAATTGGAGTGACCAAATGACCATTGGTGTGTTGGCTTTGTTTGGGTACTGCTGTTGGTGGTGATCGTTGACTGACACTGCACTCTCTGGACGAGTGTTCATTGATGCCAATTGGAGTGACCAAATGACCATTGGTGTGTTGGCTTTGTTTGGGTACTGCTGTTGGTGGTGATGTCACATCTTGTCAAACGTTTTAGTCAATCAACATCGAGTGACTATTTCAATCACAATGTGGCATCATACACTACGCTCTCTCTCTCTCTCTCTCTCTCTCTCTCTCTCTCTCTCTCTCTCTCTCTCTCTCTCTCTCTCTCTCTCTCTCTCTCTCTCTCACTCACTCACTCACTCACTATTGGACTGGCTGTAAAGGAAAGTTTGACATATTGACGACAGTCAGTCAGTCAGTCAGTCAGTGGTTTACTCGTCTCGTTTCGAATGACCACTCGAGCGAGTGTGTGCACACTGAGATTTGTGCTATTTGTTAAAGATCACATCATCATTTGCCTGTTTGGCTTGTTCGTGTTTGTTTGTGTGTGTGCGCATTTTCTTCTCACTGTCACACGACACGTTAATCGTCATGTCGACAAGTGAGCCAACTGCATCAACCGAGGCAAATGGTAGTGATAACCCTTCTAGTGTTGCTGCACCGGTCACAGTTGCTGGTCCAAGTCCACTAGCCAACTCAGCTCATCTAGAGCGATCCGCTTCCGAGAAGGATCTTTCCTTCATCATCTTAGGCGACAATTCGTCCTCCTGTCAATCGGTCGGCTCGTGTCAATCGCTGCCCGACTTAACAAGCAACCAGTTCGGCAACATTCCACCGAGTTATTACCAAATCTGTCTGTCCGGCTTGATTCAACTCAAGTGAGTTTACCTTACCTTTGAGTGCACATGTTTCCCTTTGATTAATTTTTAATAATAAACACATATAATAATAAACACAAAAGTTTCTACAACAGCAAGAGCAGCAGCAACCAGCAATCGAAAATGACCAAAATCAAGTTCAACCAAGCACAAGCCCAAGCCCAAGTGCATCACTGACACAACGTATTACTTGTAGGATGAAGTGATTGTGTTGCGTGAGGAGAACATTCGACTCGCAGGAATGGCAATGAAGAATGATCAAAGTCTTCGGTCGATTGTGGCCAAGCATCAGTCGCTGAGCAGTCAATTGGCCGAACTGTCCAAAGAGAATGCAGCACTTCGAAAGCAAAACATGTCACTCGAAGATAAGGTTGAGACGGCCATGAATGAGATCAAACTGATCTGTTTCGATCTGGCAGAGCTCAAAACGGTAAATCACTTTTTGAAGGAAGAAAGCCTTCACGCCAAGAACGACAGCCTCAAGGTGATTGCCGACATGAATGCCGAACGACAAAATAAGTCGAAAAAACGTGACGACGTTGGCCAACTGGACTAATCATCATCAATCATCATCGATGGCTCGATTGACTCGTGTTCGGTCATTCGCGCACTCGAACAAAGGATTGGCACACTCGAGTGTCGACTCGCGGCAGTAGGTCAACAAAATGTCGAGATTAGCCACCAACTGCTCGATTGTATGCATCGAGTGGCGTGTGAGGAACGTGCCAAAGCGGAGCTGGCCGACAAGTTGAACTACATGAACGACAACTGTCAGCTACTGCAGCTGAAAGTGTTCACACTCGAGTCGAAAATGACCCTTCACAAGAGTCAACTCTCCTCGCCTTCTGTTCAATCGTCAACAATTCAAATACCGAGCAGTCCTCAGCCGGGAACAACATTAGCTGTCATTCCATCACATCTGTATCCAGACCCACACAGTGTGGCACAATCATCGCCACCAGTTAACCAACCAGTAAGCTATCGCATTCAAGAAGTTCCCGACTCGCGCTACTCGACCACAATGTCGTCCAGTAGTGGTGAGGGTGGTGGTGCTGGTGGTGGTAGCGGTGGTCATTACTCGGATGGTTTCAGTAGTTTGAAACAAAAACTGACCGCACTCGTTTCGCCACTCAAAATGGATCGGCAACTGAGCAGCAGCACTCAGCAGGCAAGTGCACCTCCAGTTTCGCCAGGCATCAACAGCATCAACACAGATCGACCACCACTTGTGACAAACTACCAACAACACGAGGAACCATCGGCATCAGTCGAAGAGCAGTCACAACGGCGCCATCGACGTCATCATCGTATAAAGCTGTTTCCAAGTCGACGACGTCACTAACAAGTGCACGATGTCATTAAGTGCAAGCGAGCACACACAACTCGTGTGCCGCACAAATGCAATAAAGCTAATTTAATTGTTATATTGTCAATTCAATTAGAGTTAGTAGTCTAATGTGTGTAAGTGTGAGCGTGTGAGTGGGGAGAGAGAGAGAGAGGGAGAGAGAGAGAGAGAGAGAGAGAGAATGAGTGTGTCAATCGTCATCTTCAATGTCTTCAGGCTTGTCGGGCATTTCCATGCCTCGGGGCTCTTTGAGAAACAGGATGAAGAATCCGGCCACAATGGACAGAATGCCAAGCAGGACTATTGACACAGCAATGTTGGTTGCTTCGCTCTATGTATAGATATAATAGATTTTCATTAGTATTAGAAGCAGAACTTGATAGTCCTCATGAATATGAACTAACCAGATTACTGATGAACGGCGCGAGAACAGATCCAATTCGGGTGACCATCGAACTCGAGCCCAGTCCAATAGTACGCATCACTGTTGGATAGATCTGAGTGGAGTACACATAGATGGTGGCAAACGAAGCGGTCACACAGAATTTGACCGCCATTGCAAACACAATTCCCGTGTAGTAGTTGACTAATTGATGGTTTCATAGAGTAATCAATCACAATACTATGCATAATAACTCACAGTCAATGGAAATGGCAGCGAGGCAACCAACACCAGCTCCCACCATGGTGGTGAGCAGTGTCTTCTTGCGGCCATACACCTTCACCACATAAATGCAAGTGAGATAGGCAGGTATCTCGACTGCACCGAGCAAGAAGAAGTTCAGGAATGGATTGCCATTGAGATCGTTGGTGTTTAGGGAGAGGCCGTAGTAGACCAGACTGTTGGCGAACCAGATGAAGTAGATCATGAGGGTCATTCGGCCCATTGACCAACTGCGGAACAGGTCAATGATCGATTACTTGGGCTCCGAACTGTCTGATGGTTTCTGTGTGTTCAAAAACAAATACGATGTGTTTAGATTGCATTAATTGCATGTCTTACCATCAAGTCACGCTCCTTCAGTGCATTAATCTCCGACTCAATGTCCACCAAATGAGCACATTTGTTGATTTTGCCCGCGTGTGTCAACACGCTGAGTGCCCTGGTCGAATCGATTGTTTGCCAGCAGCCAGCGAGGCGATTTGGGCAGTGCAAAGTAGAGCAGCAGTTGTACGCACTGCATGCCCGCACAGGCCATCAAAATGTGTCGAAAGTCTTGCACCACGTAAGCGAGTCCAGGCAGACTCAGGTAACCAGCAGCCCAGCCAAGTTGCACCGAGAGGCCAACAATTTCACGATATTGTGGACCGACAATTTCGAGCACTTCTAAGGCAGAAGGTGGTCAAGATGGTAGAAAAGTCATAGCAAAATGTATGTCGCGAACTCAAAACGAGATGAGCAGCAATGTTATCTTACACAGTACGAATCCAGTGGACCAGGTTGTGCCCATTCCAAAGGCCAACACCAGTCGAGATAGAAGGAATTGAATGATGCTGGTGGAGAAGGCACAGGACAGAGTGCCACCGATTTGCAGGAACCAACCGACCACAATTGTGGGCTTGCGACCGAATCTGTCCGAGCAGTGAGACATGCCAAAGACGGCCATCAGTGTGCCAATCATGTACACCGATTGAGTGAACGACACGAGCCATTTCTCGTCGCACACTAAATTCCACTTTAAATCGTAATGCAATGCACAGTACAACATACAACACAAACACAAAGCAACAGTTTAATCAAGCAAACACGCACACACACTGTCAGTGCAGTGCACTGCATCAACTCAATTCATCAACACATACCTCTGAAATGATTGTTCTATGATAGAAGGAATCACCCTGACCAACATCGTACTGCCACGCGGAACACTTCACACCACCAACCGAACACTGGTCCACTGCAGTGTGATTCGGCTGGCTGGGCTTGACACACCAGTACTTAATGGTGGGCGCAATGAAGGTCAACTGCAGACTGTGCCAACACGAACAAATGGCGGTGACAATGAAGAAGACAAAAAATTGACACTGCCAACGACCCCAAGCACCGGTGATGTTCAGTACCAGTTGGGGCAGACTGGACGGCTTGATCGACTCGGTCGAGTCACTGCGAGGCGTACTCATGGTGGTGGTGATGATGGTGAGTGAGTGAGTGAATGAGGCAATGAATATTATCACAAATTATTCAGTTGCACAATGGAAATGTAAGCAAAATGTAAGAGAGCAAGGAAAAGAGCCACAAAACAGAGCCACAAAACAGAGCAAATGTAAGAGAATGTGACCGAGTGCACAGTCACGCAGTGACTCGTTGTCAAATGGTATGCCGATCATAGTGTTTGCAAATACCCGTCTTTTTCACTACCCGGGTAACGGGTACCCGTCGGTATTTTGTTGACGGGTACCCGGGTATTACCCTGGTAATTACCAAAAAATTTTAAACTTTAAGATTAATTAATTTTTGACAATTTGAAATAAAAGTATGAACTCCAATTGGTAAGTGAGAAAAAAATTTCCAATAAGATTTATCAGTTTTTGTCCCAATTCGTGTATCAGAAAGATTCCCAAATGGGATTTCTAGTTGTTTACACAAAATTTAATCATTGGAGAGATTCGCGAAAAAGATTTCATTGTTCTTGCGCCTATTTGGTGATTCGGAAATACCCCCAAATGGAATTTTTGGGCCCTATCGCCCAATAAAAATTACCCGGGTAGTCGTGTTCCAAGAACCGGGTAACGGGTAATTGAAAATTTGGCGGGTACCCGGGTATCCGGGACGGGTACTGTACCCGGGTACAAACACTAGCCGATCACTGACCACTGTCATTGCAATCGCCAATAAGGCTTGACTCACTTTTCATTAATTGCATCACTTTCACACAGAGAGAGGAAAGGGGAGAGAGAGAGAGAGAGAGAGAGAGAGAGAGAGAGAGAGAGAGAGAGAGAGAGAGAGAGAGAGTGAGAGAGAGAGAGAGAGAGAGAGAAAGAGAGAGAGAGAGAGAGAGAGAGAGAGAGAGTTTAGACTCGTGATTCTGCAATGATATCTGGTTCCATTTCCGATAGACGTATATCGATGTCTTCCTCCATCCTGTTGAATTCTCTTTTGATCATGTAGACCATCCCAGTAAAGATCAGCACAAAGTGATCAATCAGGATCGCAAATGGCAAGCAAATAGCGCCCAGTTCGTACAGCACAAAGATGATCAGCATCACCACCTGATAAGCACACATGCCACCGGAGGACTTGAACTTCCCGCCAAAAATGCCATACACAAACAGACCAAACAGACGGGTTACGATGTTCAGACTAGAGCACAGGTTCAGTCGGATAATGTTCATGGCGTGAGATTGGGTTCTGAAGTTGAAGCGATATTTGCAGTGTTCAATGTGCACTGGTTCGTTGGCTTTTTCCAAATGTGAACAAGTTACTCACAGACAAGCAAGCGAATACGATCAGAAGAAACTTTCGAAAGTAACCTCGAAACATCTTGCAGTTCATTTTTATGTCGATTTTCAAATTGAAAATTTGCTAAAAGAATTGAACCGAACCTTCCTCTTACGTGTTCAAAAGAGAACTAATCACCATACCATTCGAATCATATCAGTTACATCAACTTTTTGCTTGTGCAAGACATTGAAATAAAATCAAAAGTTTTAATCAAAACCCTAACTTTCAATAGAGTCTCGAATTGCAAAACAAACAAACCGTGAAAGGCAAATTCTATGAACAGCCAATTTGCCTTTTGAATTTCGGTCCTCTCAATTTGAATGTGAACTCTGATTACATATGAACAGTCATTGATGTTTATTCTGTGGCATTACCTTTCTATTCATCTTCCAATCTCGACATCGAACGATAGGAGCCAATACTTGATTAAAAAGTATTGAAGTCAAAATTTCAATAGAAAATTCGAAAACCATTTCGTATCATTGCTTAATGTTCAACGTCGAAAAGCACATAACAAGCAGCTGCCTTAGAAGCCATGCAGGAGCGCAAAAGGCAAACAGAATCGAACCGCCAAAATGGCAAACGAACGAGAGAGATCAGCGAGTATTCTGTAGAAAGAGAGCATTTGAGTTTTCCCTACTCGTACAAAGCATTTTAGCAACTCGAGAAAGAACTAAGTACGCATTATGAGGTCGTGTAATAAGTTTATTGAATAATCATTCTTCCAAATGGGCTTTTCGTAAAAGCATTAATATATGTGACAAAGTGAGTTAACAACAACAACAACAAAATTAAATAAAAATAATTTAAATTAAGAATAAATTTAAAAGAAGGAAAATCGCAGTTCAATTAGAGAGAAGGAGATGTATGTTCAGTAATGATAGACAGCAAGTCGTCGTTGCTCCCATCCAGCAGCCATATAAACGAGCGCCCCAATTGCGATCAGCATGATGTGACTAGTCAGCTCTCCGGACGGAATACACACAAAGCCTAGCGAGTACAGGAAAAAGATTCCGGCCATAATCACCAAATAGTAGACTTGTTCAGGTTTGCCAAATGTACCCAAACATTTGCCCAAACAACCGAACGCATACAAACCATACACACGAAGACCCACATTTAGGGCAGAGTTCACGTTGGCCATTGCAAAGGTCAAAAAGATCAAGGAACGATCGTTCGCACGGTAAAGGTGACGTTCTCTGAAAGTTTCATTGGTGGCCAACTGCTCGGCAAAGTCTCGCATGTCGGCCACTGTGCCCGTGTAGTACGAGTGGATGCTAACCACCGAGATGAGGCCAAAGATGACGACACGAGAGAATCGAACGCACTTGATCGCATTCATTTTACGTAGTTTGGAGCGGCAAAAACTTTCAAGTCCTCAATCGAACGCCAACGACCGTACAGCTCAATGTCCAGATGCGAACTGCCGATTCCATCCTTCTCGAATCGAACATTTGTACATACCGAATTAATAAGAAAATCAAATCAAGTAGTGCTAAATGGTAAACAATTTTGTGTTGTTTTTAGTGTTCGCTCACAATGCACGAACAAGTACGACAACAGCAAACAACAACAAAAGACAATCAGAACGTGAAGCCACTCAAGTGGACGTCCAAATTAGTTTTAATTCCACACACACTCATGTAATAATCGTGATGTGTTCAATTAGGACGCAAACTAAGACTTTTGTTTTTTTATCATTTTTCCGTGATTCCATTATGCATAAATGGTTCCGGAAACTCTCTTTTTGCGAATAAGCAAATTATAACAAACCACTTGAAATCAATTAGGCGCAATCAAACAACAAATAGAGAAAATTATTATTTCGTTCTAACAAATTATGCACCAATTGAAGTAGTACTCGAGTTTATTCCAAATTAAAGTGTCTTCCTAATTGCACAAAACTTTAGGACACAAGACACTTGAAACACAAGACTGAGTAATTTTGATCTATTCTATTCTAAATTGTTTTTTTTGGAAACAATAGATCTACGAGTGCTACTCGCAGTACACAACCAAAGGAATACGTTCCATTACTTCCATTTCTCTCAGAGTGCATAAGAGTAGGAACAAACTGACTGCACTACCAAAGACAAAAATAACTTTCCTTCTTGGCGCACTTCGATGAAGTAAAGTACAACTCACTGCTACTCTGCTGCTTTCAGCATGGAAGTTGTCCTAAACCCAAAAGGCTTCTTAATGCCATTGAGTGCTACCTACACACACACACACACACGAGGGACTCGTGTAATAAGAAGCCTAAAGAGAAGAACTCAATTTGTTGTGATTTTCGTAGTTCGCATCAATTTGACAGATTGAGTTCGACTGATTGGTTCAACTATTTAATATAATTGTGCGACAATTAGTGACTACTAATCACAAATAAGCTATAAATGATTGAATGACTGTTTATATATTACTATTGAGCTATCAATTGATCCTGATGTTCAACTGTCGGCCGATACACAACTCGAACAGTACTGTGCCCACTTCAGTTGATCACTGTAATTGCTGTAATCTGCTCAGCAGAACAAGTGATCTTAATTGATGGTTGCCTCGCACCAAATAGACAGAAAGACAGCGACTGTGCATGTCGATTCGAATTAGGTTAATTCGAGTTAAGATGATTGCAGCTGCGTGCAGTCGGTCGGTGTCTAATGAGTCATGATTGACGTCTGTTTTGGTTCGGCCAAACTGAGAGGGGTTGTGTGGCTGTGTGTGTATGTTAATGACAGACATTTGAGCATGAACTCACTACCGGATCACTATTAGGTGACCAATTGATCAATCTGTTTTCGTAATGGCGATCTTGTGGTTGTATAGTACATGTAGCTTGACTTTATCTTACAGTTGAACAGTGAAAACAACAAACGCGTAATTGACATAAACACATGGACACATGCATTGCAATGTCTTACAATGCACCAATTTTAGCCATTCATCGACATGAGTCCGATTGTGTTGCACAACGCCGCAGTTGGCCTGTTGAGCCATATCTCATTGGGCAACCTGGAACACTGTGACAAATCAACCGAGAACACAACGAGCCAATTGTCGGTATAGAGAACACATACAACAGAACAACATCACCAGTGCAGTGATCATCATCATCACTGGAAAGTGTCACACCGCCACCTTTTCGTCATCAGACTCGAAGCTGCTTAACTGACTGCCCAAAAACAGACGAGCTAAGCCTTGCACCGCTCACCGACGTAAGCCAAGATCACACAAGATTAGATCTCAAATAGTTCCATACTCGATACCATCCTGGCTAATGATTCAGCGTGTGATTTACCTGGGAAAGTGCATTTCATCTGTTTTGCCACGAGTTCGGTGCTGCATAACACCAAATCGCTGCAACTGCGCTACTTTCTTGTTGGAGCGAACAGTGGCCACTCGTTGGCTGTGTGTGTTTGGGTGTTCGAATTGAGATATGAATGTCCATCATAAATGCTTGACCAATACAATGCATACATGTAATGTGTGTGCAAATGACCGAGTCAGTCTGATCGGTGCAATGAGTGCTGAGCACAGAGTGGTGTTGCTGGTCCGATCGATGTAGTCGCTCATTTGTTTCAACGGTAACCCTAGAGAATGAACAACACAATTTACACTAAGCACCACCACTATTGAAGATCGAGTTCGGTCTCCTCCAGTCAGAATGTCATTCACATGAACATTGCCATTTGTCCGCAAGATCTAAGACCAGAACAGTGTTCATCCCAGCACCGGCCATTTGTCAGTCATTTGAGTATCCAGCTCGCAACGATCCACTTTCGATCCAGCCATCGATTAAGTAATAAGTCATGAAATAATAATTGAAGTGAAGTGATCGTGTAATTGTGTGCATTGAATAGTGTTGCTTGATCGAACAGATTACTGTTCGATCACCTCGATTCGATGAATACAAACAAGTGGAACCAGTGGTGGTGGTGGTGGTGGAGTTGTTGTTGTTGGTATCACAGTGGATCGGTATCTGTGTTGTGTTGGTCATAATAAAGTTTGGCTCCTGGTGAGCTTGATCGAAAATTGAGGGTGATGTCTGACTGTTGTGTTCGTGTGCCAAGTGGTCGTAGTGGGTACAGTGGTCTAGTCAGAAAGTGATCCAAATGGTAACAATCTGTAGTCAAAGTACTAAAATGATTGGTCAAAAGCTAACAGTGTGACTGATGATATAGTCCATTGAGCGGCAACAGTTTGTAGTGTCTGTCTTGACTGAGGCAAGAGACACAACTGAACAATTGGCAAGTACACTCAAACCACCAGTCTTTCAGCACCTCTCACTCTGTTCACTGTTCAGTTGGTCGATTTGATTGATCCTTCGTGCACTGTAACGGGATATTTATGCACAACCAACACTACTTGACTGTTGTACATCGGATTTAGACTGCTGAGCACATTTGGCATTTCATAGTACAAGGCGGTGTAAGAGGCATAACTTAACTCTATGAAAATTGCTAGGTTTGTGACAAACTGGTTGGCGCCAGACTGGTATTCGATCCATTGGTGAAACTTTTGTAGGCGATTGACTCGATTTGTCATATTCGATGATGGTGCTGATGACTATGGACACACACACACACACACACACACACACACACACACACACACACACACACACACACACACACACACACACACACACACACACACACACACACACACACACACACACACACACACACACACACACACACACACACACACACACACACACACACACACACACACACACACACACACACACACACACACACACACACACACACACACACACACACACACACACACACACACACACACACACACACACACACACACACACACACACACACACACACACACACACACACACACACACACACACACACACATGTCATCCATTCTTCTCAGTTGGATTATATCATTCTGTCTCTTGTTTGGTGGTCTGTCTGTTGGCCTCTTGTGACTCACTTTCTTCACTCGTCTCCTGGTTAGATCATTTATTTCATAGAAAAGTGAATCAGCTCAGTGCGTGACATTTGGTATCAAGCTATCATGCATGTTTTTGCTAATCAAACCTTCGTTATCACCCAGGTATGTGCAAATGTCAGTCAGACTGTGTGTTTGAACATAGAGCCACATTCTCAACTATCGTGCCTCGTCAAACACACTCGTTCCGTCCATATTTCATCGGTCCATTTGCAAACTCACATTGTCCCTGTCGACTAACTAACCAGTTGATCCTCGTATTTGTGTACGATACTTGGGTATTGTTAACTTCCCTCAACTCTAAATGCCTGCACTTTCCCACTCAACTCAAGCCAAACTCAACTTCTCCGCCATTAATGTTTCAAGGTGGTTGTGGCTTCACAAACGTCCAGTTTGACTCTCGGTGTTTTGGTGGATTGTCATCTCTTGCAAATTTAGCTCTTACTCATTGGTGGTAACGCACTTTTTGACTGTCATGCTACTAATGTCCACCTGTATCGACCACTATTATCCTCGTACCATCCGTACCTGGCCGATGCCCTGGTGATCATTTCTCCATCACTACTTAAGCAGACCGTTTGGTCTTGCATACTCGTAGACTAGCCGACACGGTACATGCCTTCTCGACTTTGCCTTGCTCGTTCTGTTCACCTCTTCCTTCTTTTTTCAGACGACGACACCCGGCACTTTCAGAGAGAGAGAGAGAGAGAGAGACTCTTAACAGCTCGTGCAATAGTTCAATAAATTGGATGTGCATCTCGACTAAATTCCGCAGAACGTCCAATGAAAGGCATTCCAATAGCGATGTAACGTTTAATTGAACACTGCCTGCTGTTGTTGTCACCAATATCGAATGTTCAGTATAATAGCAATTAAATGTTTAATGTTCGAACGCGATCTCGCAAGACAGACTAATGACATTCGGAACTTATTTGCCACAAGTGCACACTGATCGGTATGGTCGGCAGATGATTGTGACATTGTCTGCTTCATGCAATGTATATCATAGTAATAATAACCAAAAAGACACTAGACACAAACACAAGAGCAAAACCGCACTTTGTGGACTCAATTTGTGTTTGGCTTTGGCTTTTCAGTTTTGCCAGCTTTTGGCAAACAGCTTTGCAGCTTCGCACGGTCAATTTGACGTCTGTTTTGGTACGGCCAAACTGATGGTGGGTAGTGTGCCGGTGTGTATGAGTGAGTGCCATCCCTCACAGTGAGCCAAACGATTGAGCCATTTCATGACTGCATGTCAAATCGAGTTATGATGATGATTGCTGCTGTAGGCAGTCGGCCGGTGTCTCACAATTGACAGCTCTTTTGGTATGTGCCAGCTTATTGTTATGCCAAAAGGTGTTGAATGTTGAATCTAAAATATTCGAATGTTGGTTGTTACAGAGAATGAACAATGCAACTGATCCTACAAGAACTGCAACCACAACCACAACCGCCACCACCGTTTAAGGTCGAGATCGGTCTCCTCCAGTCGTAATGTCATTCCAGGTTCTTTGAGCTTCAACTTCACATAGAGAGCCTCACTGGGCCTCACCCGAATGGCCAACTCATTGCGTTTGCACTGACTATTGAACATGTCACCGGGCACATCGCGCAACTTGACACGAATTTCGCTTTACACCGGTGCAATCGATGTAATCGCTCATTTGTTTACTGTGTTTGGAACGTTTGTGTGTGTCTCACGGTGCTCTTTCACTCGGCGTATCACTGTAATTGCTGTAATTTGGTTCGGCCAATCTGAGTGGAGTTGTGTGTTTGTGTATGTGATTGTGTATGTTACTCACAGACAGACATGCGAGTATGAACTCACTGCCGGACCACTATTGGGCGACCAATTGATCAGTCTGTTTCCGTGATGGCGATTTGGTGGTTGATGTGCATGTATCTTGACTTCAGCTCGGTTGACATAATGAACGGTGAGAACAACAAACGCGTAATAGACATGGACACATGAACATATGCATTGCAATGTCTCACAGTACAACAACTAGAGCCATTCAACGATATGAGTCCGATTGCGTTGTTCAATGCCGCTGTTGACCTGTCATATCTCATTGGGCAACATGGGACACTGAGACAAACTAGCCGAGAACACAACGAGCCAATTGTCGGCATACAGAGCACATACAACAGAACAACATAACCAGTGCAGTGATCATCATCATCACTGGAAAGTGTCACACCGCTCACCGACGTAAGCCAAGGTCAGTCAAGATTATATTCCAATTGGTTCCTTATTTGATACCATTCTATCGAATGACTGCTTGTGATTGTTTGTGACGGACTCGACTTGGTACCTATCATCAGATTCGCTCTTCGAGTTCAGTACTGCGCCACTTTCATGTTGGAGCAAACAGTGGTCACTCGTTGGCGGTGTCTGTTTGAGTGTTCGAATTAAGGTATCAATGTCCATCATAAATGCTTGACAAACAAAATGCATACATGTAATGTGTGCGCAAATGGTCGAGTCATTCTGATCAAGTGCAATGAGTGCTGAGCAAAGAGCGGTGCACTGCTGGCCACCGGTCTAATTGATGTAGTCGCTCATTTGTTTACTGTGTTTGGTACGTTTGTGTGTGTCTCAGTGTGCACTCTGTCTATCACAGTAATTCTAGGTAACTCCCACCACTCCACTTTAGCAAACATATTGGTCAATTGGCACCTAATGGAGACAGACAAGTAGACAAGTACCTACTCGAGCAATGCAATTTGCCTGCCAGACCTGTGAGTGTTGAGCACAGAGCGGTGCTGCTGGTCCGATCGATGTAGTAGCTCATTTGTTTAATATGTTCCACGGTAGTCCCAGAGAATGAACAACACAAGATTGGTGCCCTAAGACCACTGTAGCATTGCCACTAACAGGTGACTGTGTGTGTGTGTGTGTGTGTGTGTGTGTGTGTGTGTGTGTGTGTGTGTGTGTGTGTGTGTGTGTGTGTGTGTGTGTGTGTGTGTGTTGCTGCGGACACAAACAGACTAGAATGTGTTCAGTGTGTTCAATGTGTTTGTGCCAATTGGCAAACAGTTGTCTTACAGTTGTGTGCAAACATATAATCGATTAAGTAATAAGTCATGAGATAAGAATTGAAGTGAAGTGCTCGTGTAATTGTGTGCATTGAATAGTGTTGCTTCACAGTCAGTTGAGGACTCGTCGTAATGTCCAATTCAGGCGGCTCGATCATCCAACTCGTCGTCGTCCTGATCCTGTTCGTCCAACTAGATCGATACTCCGTTCACAATCAACTGCTCCAGTTGAGTGTTATCAAATAGGCTTTTGAGTTTCAATTGACAGCCGCATTCTTGACGAGAACAATTCATAATCACCTCGCATGTGACAATGTTTGGAAATGTAGTAAATGGTTCAATGGCAACAATCGTGTAGGCACATCTGGCGATGGCTGTCAACTTGCGTACTGAATCAGCAGGGGCGAATTGCACATTGGTGCCGCGATTCCTAATGATGGCTCCACGTAGGTCCACCTCGACATGGTCCAACTGATTGAGAGCGGAGATACCCTAAAACAGTGCTTTCTTGATTATCATATAAGCGTATACGTGATCAATTCGCAGGAATTTTACAGAATGCAATCGAGAAAATATCAGCTCTCGTGATTCAACTACAATCGATCCAGTGCTCATTCCGATGCCTACTCGAAAATTTTCTGCGCTGATAGGGTCAAGTTGAGGCAAGTTTTCCAATTGAAAACGAGTGTAGATTTGGCGAATGTCTGGATTAGACTCGGCCAATTGCGCCAGTGTGTTGCACAGCCAGGCGTCCTTCTGGTCAGGTTGCATCTCGAGATGGAGAAATGTGACACGTGTTGGGATTGTTATTTGCATTCTCTCATAGTCTGCTGCACTGTCGACAATGTTGTGCATGATACACACAACATGACAGTGCCAGCACAGCAGCAGCAACAACTGTGCAAAGACGGTGGTGGTTCAAGTTCGGCGGGCAACGAACGAAATGGCCAAGTTTGCACTTTCCAAAATGAAGATGTCGAGTCAAGAGACTTATCGTCGACTGTCTGCTGCACTGTCGACAATGTTGTGCCTGATCCACACAACATGACAGTGCCAGCACAGCAGCAGCAACAACTGTGCGAAGACGGTGGAGGTTCGAGTTCGGCTGACAACGAACCAAATAGACAAGTTGGCACTGTCCAAAATGAAGATTTTGAGTCAAGGGACTTATCGTCGACTGTCTGCTGCACTGTCGACAATGTTGTGCCTGATCCACACAACATGACAGTGCCAGCACAGCAGCAGCAACAACTGTGCGAAGACGGTGGAGGTTCGAGTTCGGCTGACAACGAACCAAATAGACAAGTTGGCACTGTCCAAAATGAAGATGTCGAGTCAAGGGACTTATCGTCGACTGTCTGCTGCACTGTCGACAATGTTGTGCATGATACACACAACATGACAGTGCCAGCACAGCAGCAGCAACAACTGTGCAAAGACGGTGGTGGTTCAAGTTCGGCGGGCAACGAACGAAATGGCCAAGTTTGCACTTTCCAAAATGAAGATGTCGAGTCAAGGGACTTATCGTCGTCTGTCGGCTGCACTCTCGGCTGCCGCTGCTTCACTCAATACCTCACCATCATCGACTGAAGATGGTGATTAGCTTTTTTATGTACATAAAAAAATACATGATAATGTATTTATGCAATTTGTTTCTTTTGTTTTTGTTTAGTTAATTGTGTCAATGGTGTTCAGCCGTCTGTCAATGGTAATGTGCTATTGTGTAGAAATGATGATGCAAATGTTGACTATGTTGTGGATTTGTGGAGCAATGCTGAATCGAATTATGTGCCACAATCAGTGCAACACTGTCATTCGAGATGCCAACTTGGAGCGAAACACAAAAGTGCACGGCCGATACGAAGAAGTCACCTTGACTTGACCAAAATTGGTCACCAAGTGCACACTCGAATGCATGTGGGGCGTAAGCACCGTTGTCACTATCATGACTGTTTTGCCATTTTTGCACACAAATACTATTTGATGAGACACAAGCGAGTTCACACCGGTGGGCACATTGGAACCTGTCACCGCCGGTCGGTCCTGTACCATCGTGTGGAAATGGCAAATTCAAAATCGATCATGCCTCGCATTTATCCAACTCGACTGATCACCATCACCGGTAATTGTCGAGCAATGCTGATGTTGGAAGTTGTCATTCAAGTGAGACCAATGGTGGTGGTGGTCATGATCCAGAGGACAACAAGGATCAACCCAACACACACACAATCACCGCGCACAGCAGCAGCAAAGCACAGTCTGCATATTGCTCGCCTCGACCCTCTCCGACTTGCTGCAGTATTGTATGGGCATTGTCTGTGCTATGTGGTCACTAATGACCATCGACCTTAAGGTGCGACTTCTGTGTGCGTGCGTGTGCTGTGACAGCGAACGATCGCGTTCGATTTTGGCAAACTATCGATTGTGGGTTTTCGAATCGTGCACACAATCGATTGTGCTATCGATTACACTATTTGATTGTTGCACACTGAGGCAACACTAAACATGCTAACCGAATATGAATAATTGCCGACCTGTGCCTTTCGAGCTGTAACCTCCTTTCAGTACACTCGAACCTTCAATTAAGTTCTTAAACCAGTGCTCGTTGCCTTTACTCGCCCTCTATCCGTTTACAACTATTGTTTTATAAATGTTTATTTTAAAATTTAAATAATTTTATTATTGTGAGAATTTTGTCAGGAAATTGATAGACTGGAGTACGGTGTCTCTCCATGGACACTTATCGTGTATTAGTCTATATGTGTTTGACTCAAATACGAACAAAATGGAAATATTGTGTGTTAATTTGGTGTGACATTAATAATGTTTATTTAGCGTATTGACCCTTTGACATATGAGACCAGGTCACTGACCTGTTCGATGTTTCCGATTGCTTCATCACGTTCGACCAGTGCGGTACAAGTCAGGAAACATCATTCTTGAAACAAGCATTTCGACACTCGTTATTGATGTCAGGATCATCGGTCAAATGGTGACACTGCTCACAGATTTTCTTGAGACGCTCAAACTTGGCACGATTGTACTCACCAATGCAGCCGAGTTCAAATGTGCTCTGCTTCTTGGGTAGTGTGAAGGCAGCCAACGAACCACTCGCTGTGTGACACAAAACACAAACAAACGCTAACAGAACAAGAGTTTGCATGCTTTTCAACGGTCTGCTCTCGAATAAACGTCTCAATCAGAATTTGAGTCATTTTAGACTTTCGGAATTTCGTTCGCAGTACTAAAGTCGATTAGTGGAAGCAACTAATTATTGGTCTCTACGACCTTTGACCAGTTCAACTCGATCAAGCACCACACAACACACACATGCAAACCGTACTCGATCGAATCGGTTCACTCACTCTCTCGCGCACTGATTGGTGGCCCAACTCGACTGCATCTACATCACTTGATTACTCGGTTCTTGCTCTCTTGGTGCTTGGTCATAGAGGTGAGAGTGTTGGCAAAACTCATGACCTTGACCAGACCCTTACCCGCCAGAAGTTTGTTTTATTGTGTTGAATCAGTAGACTCTGTCAATAGTCAGTAGGCAGCTCGCGCCCACGAACTCAACGATCGATTGACTCGAGCCAGAGAGTGTAGAACGGTCACCAAGGAGAAAGTTGTTCGGTATGCCAACAGCAGCAGCAGTGGATAACGTTGGTGTGCTTGAAGTAACCACCGAGTTGGTGCTGTCAAGTGTTGATCGTGTAGGGCCAGAAGTTAAGTCTTTGTTAGTTTTGGTTTATATCTGTAGGGATGTGGCGGAGAAGAGAGTAAGGACAAAGTAAACTTACGAATAAGTTTGCAAATAGAATAAAAGTACAGACACAGAGAATGTCGGTCCTGTACTTTGAGGACACGAAGAGCGCGTACAACCAACTTCACTCTTCGCCAAGTACCAGAGTGGCCATACTCTGACAGTCGCACAGTCAGTACAGAAACATTGTGAAAGTGGTGCACGAGTGGACAGTGCATTCGTTGAGTTTGACAATTTCATACATTAGTGGCAGTTCACACAAAAAGAGATTAGTGAAGCCGCAGCAGTAGCCATCAGTGGCCAATGAATTAGTGGCATCAATGGCAAATGAACGGCTTAATCGGAACACATCTACTCGATTGTGGCAATTTGGCGGGTAGACTCCGACACGAATGGCAATGTTAAAAATATGACCGTAACCAGATTGTAGAATTGCCTGCTGGTGAGTTCAAGTGTTAGTTGTGGTTTAGTTCGGGTCACTTTTGCTCGTCTCGGTGCAGCCATCAGAAGACAACTCACCACAACCAGGAAGTGAACCGACACCACGGTCACACAAACCCGAGTCTAGTTTGGTGCTCATTACAATAGGCAATCTACACATATAGTGATAGATGACTGCATGGCTGACAGATACAAACTGAATGTGATCACCGAGAACAAATTTTGGTGGTAGAAATGAAGGTACTGGTGGTGACATTTGGCATATCTCATGACACACAAACGTGTAACGACGACGATCGAATTGTGTATACCAAACTATTAAGGTACAATGGTACACCACCATCGGCCATACTTCATTCAGAGACATTGCACCGTCGAACCATGACTGTGACATAGGCAACGAGACTGACACTACACTGCTGGAATGACTGCATGGTGGAAGATGTTTCCATCAGTGGAAATGGTTGTGTAGAGGGACATGAACATGTGTCGGTATGATAGGACAAATAAAACCGATGCAAACTGTACAGTCCAACTAAGTCAAAATAGAGAGATGACATAGACATGAGTCAGCCGCAGCAGCACACACACACAGTCGATTGTGTCGGTGGCGGTGTTGTGTGGGTGCTCACTCGCCTCTTGTCTCACTCGCAGTGTGGTCAGTTTGCCTTTTGCTCGTGCCTTTTTAATATGTCCTTTGGCATCGCTCGGCTCCACAATCTAGAAGCACTGAACTTTTTCTGTAGATATTGCGTGTGTTCCTCGTCAATTTGGTGTTTATCAGCTGTCTACAATTACTGCCTCCTCGCCATCTCAGGCCTGTCTCAAGTTCTCCGCTCAACCTAGTCTGGGCAAGGCCACTTTCAACTGCTCGTCACCAATTTCGATCAGCTCACTCATTTTTTAGTGTGGACCGAATCGAACATTCAACTCTACCGAGTATTGTTCACCTTCTGTTTGTATCCATTTTGATATCATTTAGTATCCAGTCTAATCTCGAATCTATTTGTCCTTAGTGGTGTATGGTAGTACTCGTGCACTGAAATGGACCAACTGATCGAGCTGAATGTTTCGTTTGAGGTGGAGGAGGCCACTTCGACAGAATCGTCGGCCACCTTTACTACTGCTGCTGTAACCGAGGTGATTACCGAAACGAGCACTACATTGGTGGTGACCGGTGACTCGAATGGCTCAAACAGCTACACCATTCTTGCCGTACTTCTGGTTGTTTTCTTGGTCATAGCTATTGTAGCTATTTTCGCTGTGGTGATGTTCTCTAAAAGTATGAGAGATTGTTTTGTTTGCACTGTTTTGACTCTGTTTTCCCCTTTTTGCAGAGAAATGTTCTCGATTCGGACGTCAAGGTGAATCGACTCTGAATTTGAAGCAAGCTGAACAGTCAAACGATGCTAAGCCGAAGCCCATTAAATCAATCCTGAAGGGAAACCAACAGAAAGATATTAAATCCTCTGCTCACCTGTCTCAGGCCGTCAAACCGAAAGATGATAAGGACGACGGTAGTGTGTCGAATGTTGCAAGTCGTTTCAAGCCTTCTCATTTTGACCAAGCACCTCGATCGTTCTTTCTGCCCGGACTGAACACCGAGCCACTTGGCGGCAGTGCTCAGCCAGTGGCAGCTGAATTGAACCAACACAACAACCAACCCATTCTGCCTGCTGCCCGTGATGAACAATTCGAAGCTCGTGTCACCCTGAATATGCGCAACAATGCTCAATATCGTCGAGAGGAGGCCTTGGTTGGACTGGTGATTGACCGAATGTTTGATCGACTCGATGATCAACTCCACGCCAATCAGCACCCTCATCACCGAGCCAATTATCGTGGGGCCCGCGCTCCAGGTGATCGTCATCGTTGAAAGCGTTCTCTGTCACTTTGACACTTTGTTTAAGAATTATCACTTCGAAGTATGTCAACACACTTATTCCATTACATCTTTAACACTTACTGCTATTACTTAAGTTTAACTTACATTGTTTACTTTTTTAGATTTTTCTGTTTAATAGACTACATGCACAAACACACACACATTAGATGTTTCAGTAATAAATCACTTGTATTTTGCCTGTTTGATTTTATTTAGTAAAACATTTGAGAAAGCACAGTTGAAATGTCAAACCGTCATGACAAAATCACTAGACATTACGGTTGACTTGCGCGTTACTCCACAAAGTCTCTGTTTGTGCCTGATCGACTTTGCCTACAACAGGTCGGTCTGTTTGTTAGATTTGTTTTCATGATTTCCATTTAGTGAATGTAAAATCGATTCTCTTTTGTCATTCAAATTTACATGTTTGCAAATAAAATTTACATTTAGGTATATTAAAGTGTGATCAAAAGTGAAGTTCAAGTTACATTTTGTCTGTGTAGTTGTTGTTGGATGAGTCTTGACTCTGTGAAAATCTCTCTCATTCTCTCCACAACCAAGTATGTAGAGGTGCAGGTGTTCTGGTTAATTTGGCACGACTAGTCAGTTCTCCCGGTGTGCTTGGAGATGGAGATGTGGTTCTCTGCTGTTCTTCTACCAGCGCACACACTGCACAGGCACAAGTACAGGTGTATTGTGTAGTGCGCAGTCACTCTCTGCCCAAGTCGGCCATCGATGTTCATTGGTGATCATTCCTTCTAGCTGATAAGGCGCGCCACATAGACAAGCCGATTTAACCCAAAGTGATCTCAACTCATCTTCATCTCACTTCTTCTGCAACTTCTCATTCTTAGCAACTCAACAAGAGACGAGGTATTTGAGATGTTAATTTACATGCAAATGCAAACTACTAACGTTCACTACTTTTCTCCACCTGTTTGCGTGTGATCACCTGTCGCTTAGGGTGCTGATCGTTGGATTCCCAAAATGTCTTCGACGCCTCAACGGAATCAAAGTAAGTGTAATTTCTTATGTTATGCAACACGTTCTCAATGCTCAATAACGTATGCCAGTCAAATCCGTATTTTAGCTAGTCTTTGTCATTTTAGCCTTTGATTCCATTGTACGGACTTTGTGAGACCAAAAATGTTCACGTGGCATTCAGTAGTAGTGTGTCTACGTGGAGGCATCATATTTGGTGCTCTCCTGGCCTGGCAGGCAGACATTACCGTCACATTGCAGCAGTACAAGTTAGTATAGTCAGACACACGTTTAGAGTTCTGGTCCAATTGCGAAGTACATGGTGCGACGTAAAAGCGATTACTGGATTTAACATTGCGTTTGACTATTGTTATTTATTAGCAAACTGCATTGTCTATTTTAAAGCACTCTGTAGACATGTAGAACTAGTGTACAAACACAAAAGTCTATCTATCGAACAGTAATCGAATGTTAAATGTCTATACTAAAAAGCGCTAAAGATGCATGCGCGATCTAAACTAGTGATGATTGGTGCACACTGTCACATTGCTAATTTACATGCAAATGCAAAGAACTAAAGTTTACTACTTTTCTAGTGTCCATCTGTTTACGTGTGATCATCTATCGCTTAGCGTGCTGAACGTTGGAATCAAAAAATGTCTTTAACGCTTCAACGGAAGCAAAGTAAGTGTCGGTTCTTATGCTATGTAACACTTTCTAAATGCACAATAGCATATGCCAGTCAAATCTGTTTTTAGCTAGTTTTTGTCATTTTAGCCTTTGATTCTATTGTACGCACTTTGTAAGGCCAAAAATGTCCACGTGGCATTCAGTAGTAGTGTGTCTACGTGGAGGCATCATAGTTGGTGCGCTCCTGGCCTGGCCGGCAGACATTGTTGTCACAATGCAGCAGTACAAGTTAGTATAGTCAGACACACGTTTAGAGTTCTGGTCCAATTGCGAAGTACATGGTGCGACGTAAAAGCGATTACTGTCTTTAACATTGCGTTTGGCTGTGTTATTTATTAGCAAATAGTATTGTCTATTTTAAAACACACTGTAGACATGTAGAACTAGTGCACAAACACAACAGGCCTTCTATCGAACACTATTTGAATGTTAAACTTCAATACTAAAATGCGCTAAAGATGCATGCGCGATCTAAACTAGTGATTCCGATTGGTGCACACTGGCTATGTATTCGAGTGACTACTGTCTCATGACTATTGCGCTGTGCACAAACAGACAAATGCTGATGTAACCGCTTTCACTGGTCATCCTCAACCGTGTGCAAAATGTTACATTGACTAGCCATTCACTTTTGTGTCTGTTGCTCCACTGTGCTTGCATGATCTCATTCAGTAACACATTAGAGAATACATAGTTGAATGTCAAAATATCATGGACAAAATCACTAGACACTACGGTTAACTTGCGCGTTACCCTGCAAAACCTTTTTTGTTGTTCGTGTCTGACCGACTTCGCCAACAACAAGTCGGCCTGTGTCTTTGTTTTCATCATCTCCTTCTAGTGAATGTAAAATCGATTGACTTTAGTCATTCAAACTAACATGTTTGCCAATGTAATGCATATTCAAGTATATCAATGTGTGATTTAAAGTACAAGGGGCATCGGTTATGTTCGCTTTTTCTAGCTCGTGCTCCGGCGTCCTCACGAATTGAGGTGTTGCTAGATGAGTCTTGTGTGTCTCTGTTGCAATCTTTCTCATCCTCTCCCAAACCAAATGTGTAGAGGTGCAGGTGATCTGGTTAAATATGCACGTCTAGTCTGTTCTCCTGGCGTGGTTGGAGATGCAGATGTGGTTCTTTGCTGTGCTTTTTTACCATCGCGCACACTGCACGGGCACATGTACAGTTGTATTGTGCTGTGCGCAGTCACTCTGCCAGTCACTACACAAGTCGACCATCATTGGGGATATTTCTTTCTAGCTGATCAGACGTGGAGCATTGACGGTTCGATTTAACCCAAAGTGATCTCACATCGTCTTCATTTTTATTCTTCTGTGACTTCTCATTCTTAGCAACTCAACCGAAAACGAGGTATTTGAGATGCTAACTTACATGCAAATGCAAATGACTAACGTTCACTACTTTTCTAGTCTCCCCCTGTTTGCGTGTGATCATCTGTCGCTTAGGGTGCTGATCGTTAGATTCCCAAAATGTCTTTAACGCTTAAACGGAAGCAAAGTAAGTGTCATTTCTTATGCTATGCAACACGTTCTCAATGCTCAATAGCATATACCGGTCAAATCCAAATTTGAGCTAGTCTTTGTCATTTTAGAGGTTGATTCCAGTGCACGCACTTTGTCAGACCAAAACTGTCCACGTGGCATTCAGTAATAGTGTGTCTACGTGGAGGCATCATAGTTGGTGCTCTCCTGGCTTGGTAGACAGACATTGCCGTCACAATGCAGCAGTACAAGTTAGTATAGTCAGACACACGTCTGGAGTTCTGGTCCAATTGCGAAGTACATGGTGCGACGTAAAAGCGATTACTGTCTCGAACATTTCGTTTGACTGTGATTTAATAGCAAAGAGTATTGTCTATTTTGAAACAATCTGTAGGCATGTAGAACTGTAGTGTACAGACACAAAAGTCCATCTATCGAACAGCAATCGAATGTTTAATGTCTATACCTGAAAGCGCTAAAGATGCATTCGCGTTACCATGCAAAGCCTCTGCTTGTTTGTGTGTGATCGACTTGACCAACAACAGGTCGTTGTGTATGATAACTTTGACTTGTTTTTATCACATCTTTCTAGTGAATGTAAAATTGATTTACTTTATTCATTCGAATTCACTTCTTTGTCAATACAATGCATATTCAGTCATTTTAATGTGCGCTCACGAATTGAGTCCAAGTTACATTTTGTCTGTGTAGTTGTTGCTGGATGAGTCTTATGCGTCTCTGTTGCCATCCTTCTCACCTTCATCCAAGTAGAGGCAGACCTGTAGGTAGAGGCACAGGTGTTCTGGTTATTTTGGCACGTCTAGTCTGCTCTCCCGGTGTGGTTGGAGATGAAATGATGGTTCTTTGCTGTGTTTTTCTATTCCAGCACGTACACTGCAGGAGCAAAAGTACAGTTGTATTGTGCTGTGCGCAATCACTCTACCAGTCTCTACCCAAGTCGGCCACCATTGGTGATCTTCCCTTCGAGCTGATCAGAAGTGGCACATCGACACACCGATCTAACCCAAAGTGATCTCAACTCATCTTCATCTCGCTTCTTCTACAACTTCTCATTTTTAGTCACTCAACCTGAGACGAGGTATTTGAAGTGCTAATTTACTTGAAAATGCAAATGACTAACGTTCACTATTTTCTAGTCTCCACCTGTTTGCGTGTGATCATTTATCGCTTAGGGTGCTGATCGTTGGATTCCCAAAATGTCTTAAATGCCTCAACGAAAGCAAAGTAAGTGTCATTTCTTATGCTATGCAACACGTTCTCAATGCTCAATTGCGTATAGCGGTCAAATCCAAATTTGAGCTAGTCTTTGCCATTTTAGAGGTTGATTCCATTGCACGCACTTTGCCAGACCAAAAATGTCCACGTGGCATTCAGTAATAGTGTGTCTACGTGGAGGCATCATATTTGGTGCTCTCCTGGCTTGGTAGACAGACATTGCCGTCACAATGCAGCAGTACAAGTTAGTATAGTCAGACACACGTCTAGAGTTCTGGTCCAATTGCAAAGTACATGGTGCGACGTAAAAGCGATTACTGGATTTAACATTGCGTTTGTCTGTATTGTTTATTTGTGATCAATGTAATTTATTTTATAACACTCTGTAGGAAAACACAGATTGAGCACCGACACAATCGTCCATCTATCGAACACTATTTGAATGTTAAATGTCTATACTAAAACACGCTACTGGATGCATGCGCGATCTAAACTAGCGATGTCGATTGGTGCACACTGTCTATGTATTCTGCTTACTGCATTCAACACTATGTATTGGTTAGATGCACTTGACAATTGGCCCATGACTATTGCGCTGAATTAAGAGAGCAGGTCGCACAATAAGTATGCCTATGCACAATAATGTTCTACTAGTGTCCATATGTATTCACTGCCGATTCTACTGTTAGTCAAACGTTTATCCGAACTTTGTGTTAATAATTAAAGATCTGCGAATCGAGATTGATAACTATACAATAACAGCAAATCTATCACAATGTGCAACAATGTCACATTGACGCAGACTGGTCAATCACAATCAATGATTTTGTATCTGTTGCACCACTATGCCTGCCTGGTCTCATTTAGTAACACATGAGAGAGAGAGAGAGAGAGAGAGAGAGAGAGAGAGAGAGAGAGAGAGAGAGAGAGAGAGAGAGAGAGAGAGAGAGAGAGAGAGAGAACAGTTGAATGTATAACCGCCTTGGACAAAATCAGTAGACACTACGGTAGACTTGCGCGTTACCCGGCAAAGCCTCTCTGCTTGTCTGTGTCTGATCAACTTGGCCAACAACAGGTCAGTCTGTTTGTTAAGTTTGTCTTCATCATCTCCTTCTAGTGAATGTAAAATTGATTCACTTTAGTCATTTAAATTCACATGTTTGGCAATGCAGTGTATATTCAGGTATATCAATGTGTGATCAAAAATCAAGTATAAGTGGCATCGGTGGTATCCGCATGTTCTAGCTCGTGCTCCAGCGACCTTACGAGTCGAGGTGTTCTTGGATGAGGCTTGGTTGTCTCTGTAACCATCATTCACATCCTCACCCAACCAAGTATGTAGAGGTGCAGGTGTTCTGGTAAATTTGGCACCAATAGTCTGTTCTCTCGGTGTGTCTGGAGATGGAGAGGTGGTTCTTTGCTGTGTTCATCTATGCCACCACGCACACTGCACGGGCACACGTACAATTGTACTATGCACTGCAGTGCACTGCACAGGTACTCTCTGCCAGTCTCTGCCCAACTCGGCCATCATTTGCGGTCTTTCCTGCAAATGCACATTACTCACGTTCACTACTTTTCTAGTCTCCACCTGTTTGCGTGTGATCATCTATCGCTTAGTCTTGTGATCCCAAATGTCTTTAATGTCCCAACCGAAACAAAGTAAGTGTCATTTCTTATGCTATGCAACACTATTTCATTTCTCAACAGCGCATACTAGTCAAATCTGTATTTAAGTTTGTCTTTGTTATTTTAGCGTTTGATTTCATTGCACTTACATAGTCAGACCAAAAATGTCCATGTGGCATTTAGTAGTAGCATGTCTACTATGAGATATCATAGTTGGTGCGCTCCTGGCCTGGTAGGCAGACTGTGCCGTCACATTGCAGCAGTACAAGTTAGTATAGTCAGACACCACAGTTCTGGTCCAATGCCAAAATACATGATGCGACTTAAAAGCGATTACGGACATCAACATTGCGTTTGATTGTTTTATTTATTAGCGAATAATATCGTCTATTTTAAAACACCATGTAGACATGTAAAACTAGAGCACAAACACAAAAAGCCATCTATCGAACAGTATTCGAATGTTCAATGTCAATACTAAAAGATGAATACGCGATCTAAACTAGTGATGCTGATTGGTGCACACTGTCTGTGTATTCGAGTGATTACTGCAATAAACATTATGTTTACTTATGTTAGTTAGACTATTAGCTTATGACTATTGCGCTGCCACAAGAAAGTTAACCACTCACTAAGAGTGCCTCTAATGTTTAAATACTTGTCCATATGTGTTCATTATCGATTTTAATGTTGGTCATAAATGAGAATCGGATTGTGATCTTCAGACAGTACACTTGTACAATTCAATTGAATTCAAATGTTATCAATAAACCCACAAACCATCATTCTTTCTCCACGTTCACTGGGTCTGCTCAAAACTGTTCCACTGTGCTTATTATGTGTATTTTCTTTCAAATAGTTTTCATAATAAGACAATGGAATAGCTTTGATTGGGTCATCGTCATCACCACACTTCATGTTCCCAAATGAAAGTTCTACATAGATCTCAAATCAATAGTTGACATTTGAGTGTATTAATGATGGTATGTATGTATGTTCAAATTCGTCAACGGTAATTGGTGCACACTTTTAATGTATACGATTGATTACTGCTTAAATATTATGTTTATTTTGTTAACTTTTGTCTTTTGACTATTGCGCTGCATACAAGAAAGGTGATCACACATTAAGTGCCTCGAATGTTCTATTACTTGTCCGGATGTATTCATTGTCGATTCCAATGTTTGTCACACGTTTGATGGACAAATTAAATTGTTGCGCACTGGCCAATTGACAAACAGGCAAATGGCCGTTGCGGATGTGAACGCTTTCACTGGTCTTCCTCTACCGAGTGCAAAATGTATGTCACATTGACTATTCACTCACTTTTATGTAAGTTGCTCGACTGTGCCAGCATGATCTCATTCAGTAAAACATTAGAGAAAGCTCAGTTGAATGTCAAATTAACGTAGACAAAATTAGTAGACAATACGGTTAACTTGCGCGTTGCCCTGCAATGCCTCTTTTGTTGTTCGGGACTGACCGACTTCGCCAACAACATGTCGGTCTGTGTCTTTGTTTGCATCTCATCTCCTTCTAGTGAATGTAAAATCGATTCATTTTAGTCATTCGAATTCACATGTTTGTCAATGCAATGCACATTCAGGTATATCAATGTGTGATCAAAAGTCAATTACAAGTAGCATCGGTGGCGTTCGCCTGCTCTAGCTCATGCTCCGGCGAACTCAAGAAGCGAGGTTTTGCTAGATGATTCTTGTGTAACTCTATGGAAATCCGTCTCATCATCTCACCAACAATATTTGTAGAGATGCATGTGTTTTGGTTATTTTGACACGACTTGTCTGCTTGTCCGGGGTAGTTGGAGTAATGGTTCTTTTCTGTGTTCAACACACACACTACACGGGTACATGTACAGATGTATTGTGCACTGCAGTGCACAGTTACTGTCTGCCAGTCTCTGCCCAAGTCGGCCATCATTTGCGGTCTTTCCTTCAAGCTGATCAGACGTGGCAGATTGGCGCAGTTTGTTTCATTTCTTAAATGTTCTGTGCATATTAACAAAAGCATAATAATGAACAATTTAACCCTCTCAACTGCATGTTGAAAATCATCAGTATGTACAATGTAATCTTGAATCTTTCCATATTTTAGTCTCGTTTTGCAATATGTATATTTTCAGTACAATTTCGTTTCCCATTTTGCATTCGAGACTAATATTTGGATTGATTTCCAGTAACGTCGTTATCAACTATTCCCGCCGAGTCTGCCCGTAAATCGGTTCCATTTGCAACATGATCTCGAGAAATGCAATAACATGTTCCAATTGGAAATGAATATTGGTTGGATTTGTAAATGCGCCACTGTACATGACGACCAAAATTGCTTTGAATTGCTTTTCCTACAACTTTGCTTATTTGAAACTCTTTTGCTTCAATTTCGTCTGCTGTTATTGCAAATGTCCAATTTAAAATGGTAAGTCAAATCATGAAATGTCTCCGAATGTTTGTTTGTTGAACTGCTTATAATCTGGAACTTCACGATCATCGAAGTAAATCTAAACAAGCTACAAAAAAACTTTATATCAATGGGTCTTTTCTAATAACCGAATTGTTTGCGTGGATGTGCATTCTAATTTTCATGCACGTAAATTGTTCGGGACTATGAAAACACTCGGATCTCTGTTTTTCTCCATTTCTCCACTCTGAATTCTGATTTGAACACTCAATGAATCGAACATATTTAAAATGTATGTAATACTAACTTAACAATAATAATTTATTTTTTATAATTCATGTTAATTCACAAACCTCAAGTCCAATTCAGCTTGGAGATTTTGCTGAACAGAACTTGCTCAAAACTGTTCCTCAAGTCTCCTTATGTAATTCTTTATGGGTATATTTAGCTCATATGGAACTTGGAGGACAGTTTTGATTAGGTTTATTCTCTCATCGCATCTAATCAGTATCTCGATTGATGAATGATTCGAATTTCTCAAAATTTCAATTATGATTTTATAATGAAACTGACAGGGCAACGAGTTAGTTGAAATCCACAAATGAAGATCCAACCGTTTTTCACCCGAGATCTTCATGGCGCAACCAGGATTGATTCTGGTCTTGTTGTTGTCACATTTTGCATGCGAGACTAATATTTGGATTGATTTGCATTAACAACGAAATGATCCCATCCAAACGAGTCTGCCCAAAAATCACTTTCATTTGTAACATGAGATTGAGAATGGTTTCTACACATGTTCCAATTGGAATTGAATATTGGTTGGATTTGTAAATGTATTAAGCACAAAGACCTCAAATGATTATTTGCTTGTTTGTTTTCGTTTCTCCAGCCTTAATCCTGTTTCGAGCACCCAATGAATCGAACAAATACAAAATGTAAGTAATACTAACTTGATGATAATTAAATTTATTTATTTATAATAATCCACACACCTAAACATACTTTATTGCACACAAAAATCTCAATCCGTTGCCACGAGTCCCCTTATTATGCTCAGGACTGATGGTCACGCTGGGCTTAATGGCCTCCCATCATTAGATGGGCAGCATCCTTTATTATTATTAATAAAGTTGTTCTCTCTCAAGTCCAACTTCGCCTGGAGATTTTGCGGTACAGAACTTGCTCTAAACTGTTCCTCAATTTTCCTAATGTAATTCTTTGTGGGTATATTTAGCTCATTAAAAATTTGGGGAATAGTTTTGATTGGGTTTCATCTATCATTGCATCCAATCAGCAAGTGATTATAATACACATCTATGAAGACACCTGAACACTATTTCTTCTAGTCCAGCCGTTCGCATGCAGATTATGTTCTAATGAACTTTCTCAAAGCTGTTGCTCAAGTCTTCTTATGTAATTCTTCTTGAGTGTGCCCATGAGAAGCTTGCAGCACGGTTTTGATTAGGCTTCGTCTGTCATCGCATCTAATCTGAAAATGATACCAATTTCTACCAATTTCAATCGAGGTTTGATAATGAAAGGATGAAAGGTTAATTGGTTGATCGCTATGACTGATCAAATTTCGTTGGTTGTGGTTAGATGCCAACATTGAGCAATTTGCTTTGTGGGGCAAGCGCGATTTCGATTTGCTTCAGGATCGAGTGGCAATAAGTGTTGAGGCAGTACTCAATTTGAATAAAACATCACTGATCTTTGATCACCACAGCAAGTGGTGGATGTGATAGTGGAGGTCACCGTTCGAACATAGTATATGTCCAATTATGTGATGCAGCCTGTGTCAAGCAATGAGATGCACTCACCCAAACACATACTCGAATGGCACCTCATTTGTTAATATTTGCAAACATCAACACCATCAAAAGCTCCAGCTGCCCAGTTAAGAGAGTGACAGAGCAGAAAAGAGTGAGTGAAATGCTTTCGAGAGATGTACCAACAAATGGCAAGCCAGATAAAAAGTAATGGTAATCGGCAAGGGTCTACAATCGTGTTGATCTTGATCATCATTGGTGACATTCTAACAAGGTAAGTGTTCCAGAGTACGAGCAGCATCACCACTGTCACTGCCAGTAGCAGTTGACATATCGAATGAGGCCAATCGAGTCTATCTCTTGCTACAGTTGTGTGCGATAGATGGAATCGAATACAACATGCATCGAATATCAGTTTGGCGCCAACCAGTTTGCCAGTTGTTGAAAGTGTGTATTGATGGCGGAACAAATCTTGGCCAGAGCTGAACTGTTGGTCATTTGGAATGACCCGAGCAATCCGAAAGTGATCAACATACTGAACTACTGACACAACAGCACAACCAAATTGTCAATGTTTTGATCGCTATCATCATTGTCCCAGTAGAACACTAATGTTCGTATCTGCGAGAAGATACGACCAATGGCCTGAGCGGCGTCCTAGATGAGTACCAATTCGCTGATAAACTTTCCATCCTTGGAAATAGCTTAGCCACAAAAAAAGAAAAAGTTCACTTTCTCTGCTGTAGTTTGGACTAGTGCCCGAGTGTCATTGAACTGGCCAGATCACGGCCGATCAGTTGCTTTGTCTTTTACCGAGCACTCACCGGTCTACTCAGTACATCACGCCAGATCATCACAGCCAAGTTGAGGCAAACAACATATCAAGTTCCTACCCACATTGCCATTGCAGACTCCTCATCTTGTCCAGTGCCCAAAACTCTCCAATCCACGGCGCCCACTAACCAGATCAACTGCTCTAAGTGGAAGCAAACAATACATCGTCCGACTGGTGATCTTATGGCTATTGGTTGTTTTGAGACAACCCAAGTCTGGTCCAGGCATCGTTGCACTTGAATGTTGTGGTATGCCACCATTTCAGCAGCAGTTCTTATGACACTCGTAATAGAGAAGTAGAATTGACTGACATGACACGACTGTTTGATCTCTCTCTCTCTCTCTCTCTCTCTCTCTCTCTCTCTCTCTCTCTCTCTCTCTCTCTCTTTCTCTCTCTCTCTCTTTCTTTCTTTGGCACTGGACGATGAGCACCGAGATGCAAGCACAAAGCTTGGCACAGATGACTTGCACTGCAACTGGTGATTTGAGTGTGCTTACCAATTTGTCAGTAAAAGCAGAATTCAAGGAGACTCTGAAAACTGTCGTCCAGATCATTTGCACTCAGTGAGAACAGCCAGAGAGTGGTCCTTTGATCACCACCGATAAGTTGACTTGTCCTTTGCCGAGCACTTGTCACTCCACTCTGTTCAACAAACCAGATCATCACCACTGAGTGATGACAAACAGCACATCATGTCAGGTCTCGCAAGTAACTAATCACTTGTCAGCTTATCCTGCACCGATCACTCGCCACTCCACTCTCTCCCACCAGTCAGACCATCGCCACCGAGTGATGGCAATGGCACTGTCGATCTGTGCCACAAAACCAATCAGTCAGACTCTGGCCAGCACACTGGCAAGAAACACCAGCCTACTCTTTTGTCCATTGCCCATTAACAACCAATAAAAGCAAAGAAACACCCAAGGCTCTAATGAGTCCTCAGTTCTATCTCTCTGTGAGTGGTATGACCACCACCGTTGCCAAGCGTACCCCAAAGTCCTTTTATAATTCATGAATCATCATGCAAACATGACTTTACATTTTGTATTAGAGTTGTAAACACGAAGGCAACAGCACCTCAGTTTTGTAGCAAGCAACATCTGCTTCATCGAACATCTCCGTCTCGATCGTACACGGCACAGCCACTTCGGTCATTCCACCTTTAGGTTCCACTTGATTCGTGTGCATTGTCGGCACTTCGGTTACTTGTAAACAATCCACCGGGACAGTATTGGCAGAATCACCTTGTGCCAGTTGATCGCTTTGGGAATTTACTTCAGTACATATCTTCTCTTCATTGTTTACGTTGATATCAGCTTGAACGGCACATGACTCAGTTGTAGATAAGCTTGATTGCGACAACGTGACAGTCAGTGAGGTGTCACATATCGACACTTCTTCATTCAGCACTTTGGTTACGAAGACCGCTTTCTCGCACAAGTCCATAGGAACTTCGGCAAACACGCGCTCCCAATAGGAGCACAGCTTCTTTCGCGCCATATCACGTGAATTCTCGGGCCATTTGTTGATACGCGATTCCAATTTTTCAAGGTGACATTCTGCAATTCTAAAATTTGGTTCTTCCTTGGATAACTCTGCGACTAGCAGTTCTTCAATAGCCGTCCACGCCCATGGTGCCTTGATCGTAACCGGTGCCGGTGCTTCGGACACTTCAAATGTAGATTTGACTTCAATGATGGGTACTGCAGGCACTTCGATTACTGGTTGAACCACAGGAACCGTAACCACTGTAACACATTGTACGGGTTGATCGCTTTCGGGCTTCTCTTCAGGCAGATGCACTTCGGTACATGCATCTTCTTCCTTGTTTACGACCTCAGACTGATAGCTTGATGACTCAGCTGTTGATAAACACAACGTGACAGACGGTGAGGTGTCACTACTCGGTACTTTGCCAATTGTTCGTATGTCGTCCAGCCACCCAGTCTTCGCTTTCTTCTGCACGGGACCAACTTGGTGTTCCACTTGACGACGTTTCCACAACTCTATCGGAATCAGTTTCGATGATTTGACAGCATCTTGACATTCCTCGAACGGAGCAACGGTGAAAAACTGCTCCCAGTGTCTACATACTTTCTTTCGGTACTTTGTCTTCGACTTTCGTGGAACCAATTCCAGAAAGTAGTCCTCTAGGTTCCCTATTTGCAAAGAGACAGCAAAGTAGTCTTCATCGGCGTACCCTGCTTGAATCTTGCGTTCGGTCCACTCCCAATCGTCGAAAACTTCTAATCGAGACATCGATACTTCAACAGATACGCGACAACATCCAAACACTTGACGGATTTCCCAAATTTCGACCAAAACGATACAACTTGACAGATGAAGTCAGAGACTTCCAGACGAATGAGGATTTCCTCAGACCAGACGAATGGGTACTTCCCAAACCAGACGAGCCAAAACAGCGACAGCCAACGAGATAGTAGAGTAGATTCGTTCCTTGTCGATACAACTTCGCGATTTCCAGTGTCGGCCAGACGTGGATGCCAGCCACAGAGAGAAAACGGCAGAACAGCACGACCACTTGAGGCTTGAAGAGGACCGGTCTCGACGAAAGAAGAACACCTCTGCCACCAGTTGTAATCACGAAGGCCGTCGGGTTAAGTCTGATTTATTGTATGTCGGTTGTTGGGTTTATATACAGAGGTGTGTGTGTGTGTGTGTGTGTGTTAGTTAGGTTTGACTCATACAGTCATCATCGTACAGTGTCATGTCACCACTCGTCCATAGACAACGTCCAGCTAGAGGGAGACGCCAGTCACCTTCACATTAGGCAATATAGAATGCAGTGATAAGTTCTCAGCGAAGTAGAATGTAATTTTCGTCAATGGCGCAATGCTGCACAAATTGCAAATTGATATAATCGAGATGATGGGTTTCACTGTATGATCGGATTGAACGTGCGAGACCGGTCGAGACAGACATCGGCCAACATTGCCTTGGACACGCACAACACACAACACACACGAAGAGAGCTCGAGTGAGTTCCGAGAGAGCAGATGAGAGGGGCACAGTGTTCGTTCAGTTTGTGTGTGCAGTGTTCGATGTGCGCTTTGCTTGCGCGTTTGTGCTTGTGCAGTGTGCCACTCGAGTCAACTCGGTAGTTTGCATCTATTTTCTTTCTGTCTGTAGACATTTGACATGAACGTTTTATTATTCATACGCTCATCGACATTCGGCATTTTGGTCACTGACTTGCCACATCACTCTCACCTTTCCACTCCTTTGCCGAGCATCAATTGCATTATTCCACAGAAAATCAGCTCGGCCAGTCGCGGCCAGCAATGCTTGTGTTGATTAAAAGTGAGGATGCAATGAGCCATGGCAGGAAAAGTTCACTTCTGTTTTACCAGGTTGTGCTCATTCAGGTTTAGCCACTAACACTGCTCGGAATCCAGAGTGCAATCGAAAAGTCCAGTTGTGCTTTGCTGAAAAGTGCCTGCATGCCCATTTTGCACATTACTCCATTGATTGGATCCAATTTGGACTGCACACAACAAACCACACTAGTGACCGTATGATCATCATAATTCGGAGAGCAGACAAGTTACTGGTGATTGTCCTATCATTCGACATGGAGAGAACTTTTGGCACACTTGTTTTCTGGTGTTCTACTGTCTGGAGAGAGAGAGAGAGAGAGAGAGAGAGAGAGAGAGAGAGAGAGAGAGAGAGAGAGGGCGAGAGGACGAGAGGGCGAGAGAGAGAGAGAGAGAGAGAGAGAGAGAGAGAGAGAGAGAGGGCGAGAGGGCGAGAGGGCTAGAGGGCGAGAGGACGAGAGGGCGAGAGATAGAGAGAGAGAGAGAGAGAGAGAGAGAGAGAGAGAGAGAGAGAGAGAGAGAGAGAGAGAGAGAGAGAGAGAGAATTTGGGTAAATGTCATGTAGAAAGGATAAGATTGAGTCATTTTTTGGCTAACTAACTTGAGTGAAGTTACACTGACCTGAGACTGACACTTGGCTTGGCACTCGGAGGTATAGCGAAAAGAGGAGTTAGGTGACTGTCACTATGGGCAACGGACCACTAGAAGACTGTATTAGCCAGACTTGAGGTAGTTGGCGATAGAACGAGAGTAGAATCCGGAAGCGCAGAACCAAAGACTTTGAACAAGGACGAGTGGGTTAGGGGATGGTTTGGTTTGGTACTCGGAGAGTAGAGATAGCAAAAACGGAGCAAAACGAGAGGCAGACGATCGGAGAGCGAAAACACTAAAAACACACTAACTGACAGACTGATGGAGAGCGTGTGTGTGCGCCTGTGGGATGAGTAACTGGCCACTTAACAGTACAACACTGCACACAGTGAGGCAAATCTAACTGTGAGTCAAACTGATTTGACAACAGCAATCGAGTTGAACTGTGAGCAAATAACCAATCAAATAGTGCTGCTTGTGCAAAATGGACGTTTCACTAAGTGCGAGTAATAGTTCAAGTTCAAGTGGTGCACATTGAATTGCACTCTAATCATCGACGACTTAAACATCACCACAAACTAATATTAACCATAATTGAAACCGTTACCGCTCCTAAATGAATGTTCTGTAGTAGACTCTAAACCAAACTCCACTGATAAAGGTAACACACTGTACATTGACATGTTTTATCCACATTAGGCGACACGATTCTATGTCGAATGACGATTAAAGTGAGCAATTACATTTCATGTCATGTCACAATTGCACCAGTCCTATGAGCACGAAGAACACCAGAATGCTGTTCGCTGCCAGTTAGGCAGTCAAGTTCAAAGTGCCATTTCGACATTTCCTTTGATACTGGTTCGAATAACGACGAATGTCGCTGTCACATTTACACAAAGCATTCAAGTGCACCGCATTCATTGCTCTCGTTCTCGACATATCGGTTCGTGGACTTGTCCTCCTCATTACCATTGTCCGCTGATCATTGGACAGTTAGCAGAACAACGACTAATGTACACGACTAAAGTGGCCTGAGTAAATTATCATTCAACACTGCAAATACGAATACTATTGTGAACGTTCCCCGAGTGTGTGTGCACCAGTTGTCAATGTTGTCATGTCTTTATCGAGACTTACACTTTAGAAACACACGATCGTCTGTCACTGAGTGCATGTCATAACTGGTCATGCCAACCATATTTGCAACATGCATGCATTGTTAGTCGGTGATCAAGAATTGTGAAATTATTATCATCACCACCACACACAGAAACCCATCTTTAGTGACACCATCAACAATGAAACAACAACCACCACCACCACCACTACCACATTCGCTCATGCAAGCCATCCTTGCTGGATGCATCAAACTCTACACTCTAGCACCCCACAGAGACCAGTGCCCAGATCGCAGCAATCCAATTTGCAAAACAAACCGGCCAATTTGCGCTCAATGGAAACAAAGACAAGTGGAACTGTTCATACATGAACACACTTCCATTGCACTGCACAGACAGAATAGCGCGCACTCGGCAGCAAGAATGGCTCGGACACACACCTCACAGACACACCGGCCGTCTGACATTATTGTGCCGCTTGGACATAGGCTCATCGTTACACTTGATACGCAATAAACGATGAATGTAGCAAATGTTGAAATAATCTCAACCAATGCACTCCACAGAGTGGCCAATTCACGGCGTGCTGCGCTAATGGCACCGGCTAGGCATGACTCTGTGTCTAGTGGTGAAGGTGAGTGTGTCTCGAACTAAACAAATGTTATGAGAAAGTATATACAGACACAAGAACACAAGCCGACACGAACCAGTAGAAGGACAAGGACAGAAAGTCAATAGAGAGAGAGAGAGAGAGAGAGAGAGAGAGAGAGAGAGAGAGAGAGAGAGAGAGAGAGAGAGAGAGAGAGAGAGAGAAAGAGAGAGAGAGGAGAGAGAGAGAGAGAGAGAGAGAAGGAGAGGGCCAGAGAGAGGGCGAGAGAGAGAGAGAGAGAGAGGCGATGGCTCATCAAAGCAAACCTTGTAGCGACTGGTAAAGGTGAGATCGAGCTCGGTCTCCTCCAGTCGGAATGTCATTCCCGGTTCTTTGTTCATGAACTTCACGTAAACAGCCTTTCCGGGCTGCACCCAAATGACCAACTCATTACGCTTGCACTGGCAATTGAAGATGTCACCAGCCACATCGCGGAACTGTACACGAATTTCTGCCTTGCGCTCGTTCAGTTCCTTGCCTGGAGCAAACAATCACAATCGATTAGTGTTAGGTAAGGCCAACAACAACCAACAACGAACCGCATCGAAGGAAGAACGGAACACCATCCCAGCGTTCGTTGTTGATCTTGCACATCGCCAGTGCAAACGTCGGAGTTATCGATCCGTTGGGCACGGTGGGGTCAGGGTCAGGGTCGTCTGTGTAGCCCAGTTGAGAGTCCTCAGTCTTGCCTTTTGGATTGCCATTGTACTGCAAACGGATCACAATAGTAGTTTCCACTGTAGCCGCTGGCATCATCATCGGCGCGATAACCGGTACCAGTACTTGCACAAGAACCGACACCGGCAGCCACTGCCTTGTTGCCTGCCGTTATGGAAGTTTCCACAGTGGCCGCAGGAATCATAACAGGCCTTCACCACCATCAGCACCACCACCAACCAACTAACCTTCTCATCTCGAATGTCCTCCGCACTGGGCGTCACGGGCTTCTCCATAGCCACCAGGGACAGAATCTGCAGCAAATGATTCTGCATGACATCACGAATAATGACGAATGTGTCAAAGTTGCCACCACGGGCCTGTGTGCCGAACGGCTCCTTGAAGGAGATCTGCACTGAGGCAACATTCTCCCGATTCCAGACAGGCCCAAATATTCGATTGCCAAAACGGAGAATCATCAAGTTCTGCACCATCTCCTTGCCCAAGTAGTGATTGATGCGGTACATCTCTTCTTCACGAAACAGGCTCGACAGATGACGCGACAACTGTTCAGACGAGTCAGCATCACGGCCAAACGGCTTCTCAATGATCACTCAATTTCATCCACTAAGAACACAAGCAAATGTTAGTTTGTAGAATGGTCAATTGATACTCACCGATTTGTCATGCACTGGACATGAATAAGCTGAGTTACGGTAGCAAGCACAGTTGGAGGCAATGCCAAATAGAACAGACGATTCGCCCGCTCCGAGACAGCCTCAAGGCCGCGCACAGTTTCTCCCAGATGGCCAAAGTCAGCCGCATTGTCGTACGAGCCCTGAACATAGACATTCTGACTCATAAATTCGTCGAACAGTTCCTTCTCCTCTTGCTGGTGATGGTGGTAATGATGTTGATGCTGCTGTTTAGTGTCTCACTCGGGTGAGACTGTTTTTGTGAATTCCTTGATTGACTGTGTATGTGTTGGACACAACGATTTATGACAACAGAAAAAACGTGTCGCTCTCGTCCTCGATAAGTGGGCTCAACTAAGATGAAATAAAGATGATCAGTAGGAAAACAACACAACAAACAAGCAAACTTACATTAGTGTGTTAGTGTGTGTTGGTGTGTGCTTGTGCGAGAGCACTTCACTGACTGCACCAAGTAAGTGACAATTATTTCATTTAACCAAATCTGACACTGACAGAACACTTACACTGTACTCACGGTAAACCTTTGTATACGAAATTGAACATTGTTAGCTGAATAATGTCAAAGAGCAATGAAATGTGAGTGGGCAGACATACCCAAACGAAGCAAATGATGACGTGAAGATAATTGCCTGGACACACACACGAAAGAAGACAAACAACAGTGTCACGACAGTGATTTCATGATACATACTAGTCGATTCTAGTGGATGACTTGACCGGTGATCTGTCTTCGGTGAGAATTCCCCACACAGCCAATCTCCACCAAGACGTGAATGGCAATCAACAGAGTCGCGATGAGTGAAGGAGATAGCCAAAACAGCAGCAGCAGCCTCACTGCTCCGCCCGACGTGGCCAACACAATTCCAATGCAACGATCGCAGTCGTCGTAAGCTGTTTAGTTTAGTGCACAGGCAAACACAGAGTGCCATCAGTCTCGCTGGCGAGCTGTGCTTGAGGTTGCCTCACTTTGTCAAGTAGAAAGGCTAATGTCGAGAGTTGAGAGCTGCGGCCAATGTCCAAGTCGACCATTACCTCGCCAGTCCGACGGACAGTATCAGTGCCACAATGGCCACTGCCTCAGGTCTAGGCTTTAACTGTTAAAGTTAAAGTTTAACAGAAAAGTGAGTGGGTGTCTCAGTCCGCCCGTCCACGTCGACCATTACCTCGCCAGTATTGGTCTGGTGGCACAGAGACAAGTCGGTCTCTCTCTCTCTCTCTCTCTCTCTCTCTCTCTCTCTCTCTCTCTCTCTCTCTCTCACCTAAACCTCACTTGTCGAACACACAACACACATCAACACTCTGCACACCTTATCGAAATCATTTATTAGTACAAGACTTAATCAGTTGATCATTTGATCAATACTGTGTCACCGAGCCAATGTCCTTATACATAATGATGGCATTTCATTCTTTGGTTTGTTGGGCAAATGGCAAGTACTGAGGATCGAAGTACAAAAAGCAGACTGATTCGGGTGGCCGGTTCGGTGGCCAGAGTCTGGCTCCGGAAATGGTAATGTGGTCAAAAACTTGATGTTCCACTATTAAATGTGTGCACAACAGCACATACAAAGCACTAAATAGTTGTCTAATGCAAACACCGAGTGCTCGTACAGCACAACAGATCGTACTCGCCAGTGCTCTGACATTTTCTCACCTCACCGACTGACTGACTGACCGATTTGATCGTTTATACTTGAAAACTTGTAAAAGATGTTGCAGGAATTCAGAAAATACTTTCACTTACTATAACACGGGTTTAGAATGTCAAAACAAATATAAAAACTTTGATATGAAACAATCGTTCTTTAAAGATTTTACTTCTACCAAAAAGAAGGTTTATTATTGGAACGCGTTATATGCTTGTTTTTAATCAAATTCAAAATTAGTGTGCTTTCGAGTGTTGTAATAATACAATTAAATTGTGTTTAGAGTGTTTTTAAAGTGTTGTACTTGTAAAAGTAAATACACAAGTTGAGTCAAATTCCCAATCACCAAAAGACTCCATTCATATCACGAGCAATTAGTTTCATATAGTTGCAAGATAACATTCTTCGACATATTTGTTGACCATTGACTTCAAGTTTAGGTTCTTGAATCCCGAATGATGTTTGGTTCGAATGTGTGAAACTATATCCGTGTGAACCGAATAGGAATGACCACAGTTGTTGACAGTACAACGGTACAACTTCTTACCGTGATGTGCTGTACGAAAGTGTGCAGCTACAATTGACTTTCGATTGGCTACAAACTTGCAGATGGTACATCCAAATGGCTTCTTACCGGTATGAATTAGTTCGTGTTCAAGAATGTGCGATCTACCGGGGAAACTCTTGGAGCAGTTTTTGTAGCGGCAATGGAATAGACCGTTGATTCGTACTGGTGGTTCGTCAAATGAGTGATGCTCAGATGCATTGTACAGACCTACACCAACATCTACCTTCGTGTCATCGCCCTTGATGTTCTTATTTGTAAGAGCAAAACTTGTCATTGGTTGATTAGGAGGAAAAGGAGCAGAGAATAAAGGAGGCTTTTTGACATTAACAAGTTTCAAATGCTTTTTTGCTCGTCTCATATCTTTGAAACCTGGGTTTATGTCATTGATGCCTAAATGATCATGACATACATGTCGCCTAGCCATTGTCGAAATGGATGCAGCGTAAAAGTGACCACAATTGGGCCAAATGCATCGGTAACCACTTTTACCGTGTGATTTGAGATGATTATCAAGCAAATCTGGACGGGCAAATGTACGACCACACTTACAACAGTTACACAACTCGGATGTTTCAGTATCTCTGGGCTCAATTGTATTGTAATTTGTTACGGGACAGCTAACCCCAGTCTTCAATAGATGTTCACTCAGTAGGGCGTCTGTTGGCGGTTGGTCGTCGTCACGTTTGCCAACATAGTCTTCGGCATTGTGCTTGTGTATGTTTACTGTCTTATTCAAATGTCTCAATTGGACATGAGTTTCCACCGTCTTCGAATAGCCAGACACGAATGCACATTTAGTCCACTTGCAGTAGTATGGCTTCCAGTTTAGGTGCTTAACCCGATAGTGAGTCAACATGCTAGCTCTTGAACTTAGAATCAACTTACAAAGGGGACATTCATTCGATTTGGTGAATGATGATGATGATGCTTTCTCGTTATTATTATCGTACTTGGTTGAAGTAGAACAAGTTTGCATCTTTGAGTTTGTCTTAAAATCAGATGATTCATCGTTGTTAACATCACTTTCACTATTCTTCATTTCTTCCTTCCGTTCTTGATCATTATCCTCTCCCACATCTTCATCATATTTGTCATCGCAAACGATTTGTGGCATATACTCAAGTGTTGTACATTTCGAGTAGTGGCCCAAATCCTCTTGTTCAGATGATAATGCATTTGATATTAGTTCGATATTGGGTTGTGCATTTAGATGTGGTACTTGTGTAACTTCATTAACACTATACGTAGTATCTCGGTAATGGACATGAGGCTGGGCATGGTCACTGACACTATCATTTTGGTTTGCTTCATTACCATGTCGACACTTCTCACATAAACAATCGGGTTCACAAGGCAAGTTAGCCAGCAACTCTTTGATCAAACTGCACTTGAAACAGAGACAGTCGTCTGGGCAATCAAATTGTCCTGTTGTTTTCACTAAATATGGTGGAGTTGGTGGTGGTTGTTCTGGTGATGGTAATGACGGTACACTCTCCTGTTCAGTGTCCCACAAGAATAGATCATCGTCAAAATCACTATCAAATTTGGATATTGTTTGCTGCTGCTGGTGTTGGTGGTGATAGTTGTTGTTGAATGATACTAGTTGTTGGTGTTCTTGACAATGGTGAGTAGTGGCAGGACTCATGCTTGATCAAATGCTACTGATTGTTTGGAAAATGACAATCAGTTGTGAGTGTTGGCTAAGAAATATATGTCTTAATACAAAGGCCACAAGGATACGACAAGGAAATGTTACTCTGCACGAGTGTCTACTTTGTGTGCATGTTTGTGTGATTGCGAATAGACAGACACATTTATTTATAAATAGCATTCGTGTTCAGTTGTCGGTGGCCGTCGATAGCCGCTATCGGATAGCGATCGAGACAGTTGAAGTGTTCTTGTGTGCATTTTTGTCATCTTTAGGCGAAATGCCTTTGAATAGTGCCTGGCAACTGGCGATCAACACAAACATACAGATGAGACAATCGTAATAGTCTATGTTGCATTCATAAATACATTCAACACAAAAACACTAAAATCGCCAACAGCACATACGAACAAATAGTGGAATTATTTAAGTAAGCCTGATTTATCGATAATCGCCAGACAGATCCGAACATTACACTTGTGTCTGTATTGTGTTGATTGCACAGAGTGTGCACCAGTAGTCGGCTGTGACCACATGCTTTCCGAGTCTGTCTTCCTTATTCATCACGTAACGATTAAATTTATATTAACCACTCAGTAATATTTTAACAAATAGAATTACAATTCAAAAGTAGATATGATTATTATGACATGATTCTGTGAGTACATCGGTTAGGGGAAGAAGTACAATCGAACACAACTGCTGTGCAATAAATGCTACTGAAAGAGATTTCCTGCAAACGGCAGCAAGTGGTGACAGCAATATTGCGCCCACTAGACAGATTTTATATCTATTAGTGTTTCTTCTCAAACGTACGACTATGAGTTTCGATTGTCTCGATCGTTCATGTTCTTCACACTTTTTTTTGCCAATGCATAATATTTGATTCTAAATCATCTAGATTTAACATATGTGCACTTCTATTTGTAATACCGACAGGCATTTGAACTAACACTGAAAGTGTTTAGCACAACTGGAATGTCGATTGAATGGTATCATACAACGAATTCAATTTCGTGTCTTTCACTAAAGCTTCACTTTTTTAAGAATAGCTACATCTTTGCTAACAATCAATGAAATTGTCTAATTGAGCATTAAGACAGACTTTTCTCTTTGTCACTTGACCAAGACTGGCTCGAGGCACACAAAGAAATCGATTGTTACTGAAAGTGATAAATACTCAACACAGTGTTTAAGGACAGACGCGGGTAACGTCCTCTATGAATGGCCCCTTTAGCTCAAATCTATTGATTTGACTAGATGATATTTGAAAGGTTACTTCTCCTTTAATATTTGACCGATTGTGGCATATTATAGCTTAAATTAAAGATAAATTGATTGGCTTTAACGGCATCAGAAAACATTTATGAAAATATTTTTTATTGAGAATATAGATCAAAAAAATGTAAAAAAGTAGCATATTTTGAACACTTTAAGATGAACTCACAATCAGATAAGATAAGTTTTTTTAAAATGTTTTCTGTCCGCCAAATAGAGAATCTTATTACCTTTAATAAAAGCCCTGGTTCAACAAAATCGGACCAGTTTTGTAGGAGAAGAAGCAAAAACAAAATGCAAAGGTCTTGATTTGCAGTAGAAGGGAAAAAACTAAAAAGGTATGCATTGGCCGGTAGAGGGCAAATGCGAAAAGTGCATCCTGGAAATGTGGATTTTTTTGTGACTTTTCGTCGGAATATTGTTCTAATTTTTTGTAAGATGATAGATAATGAGATAACCGATAACTTAAGATATTAAAATAATTTGAAATTTTTAACGAAAAATTGAGCCGCGACTTGCCTTAACAATAAAGCTCGCGACGGGTGGATTGGTGTGCTGAAGGCACTTAGAATGATTCATTCGGTGTTCAGTGTTTGTCCTATGATGTTGGCCCGAAAGCGCACGAACAACAACAACAAAGGGACATTTTAGCGCGTATGTCTGATGCATTTGCCCTTGCGAATCACTCGATTAGATGTCTATTGCATATGGTGTGTTGCACACTACTGCCTGAATAACGATCTTGTGTAGTTGTAGCAAACAGAAGTATATGAGCTAACAAGAAAAGGCCAATTGAGTGTGAGTTGAGTTAATTTCACTTGGAACGATGTCATTTACCTAACTCACTCAAACATTGGTCAATAAGCATCACTTTCAGCTTGATTGCTGCTGCTGTCGATGAGAGAGCCTGAAGAGTGGTGAGTAGATGGTGTGTGGGTCAGTGGTGGTGGTGACGAGATACACCTAACTAACGGTGATGACTTCTACTGCTACTGCCTTGCTGACAGACAAACAGGCACAAAGGCTCTCTCTCTCTCTTTCTCTCTCTCTCTCTCTCTCTCTCTCTCTCTCTCTCTCTCTCTCTCTCTCTCTCTCTCTCTCTCTCTCTCTCTCTCTCTCTCTCTCTCTCTCTCTTTCTCTCTCTCTCTCTCTCTCTCACACACACACACATGGTTCACAGTGCAATTTGGAACGCGTTTAGCTCCATTGGATCGAGAAAATTGAAACGGTACACTAATTGGATGACACGTCGGAATTCCACAAAAGGTTACAACTCGTTCGTTTTTATCTGTCGAGCAAGAGCTGAAGATATTTATAATAATATCGATTAATATAAGATATTTATAGTGAAAGGAAGAAAAAGAACAATTGAATAATAATACTTTTATTGTGTTTAAGTTTAAGTGAAAATACATTTGCTGTCAGATTTGTCCAGATTTGCTTCGTTCAAGTTAGTTATAAAAACTAAAACAAATTAATATGTTCATGTGTTTGTATATATGTACTAATAATCCTATCAAGAATGAGAGACATATTGTGTATATATTGGGGCATAATGAAACGAAAAGTCAATACCTAATTAACGGTTACGTGTAGAAGTAGACACCAAGCACTGCGTGTGCAGTTATTTTCTTTTAGGAGCGAGATATAGTTTTTCTACATATTTCCTGGCCACAACATTTCGCCTTCCACTATTCCATTCCGAATGATGTTTGGTTCGGATGTGTGCCAGCATATCCTTGTGCACCAAATTGGAAAATGTACATTCGCTAACTGCACACCGAAAAAGCATCTTGCTGGTGTGCTCTTGCCGAAAGTGTATAGCCAAATGGCCTTCTTTGTTGAATTCGCGTGAACAACGAGAACAGCCAAGTACCATCGTACCCAAAGCATTTGTCGTAGATTTAGCAGCTGAGTTGTCAGAGTTGCTGACAGGTTGTAAATACTGTTTTGCTCTTTCCATATCTGTGCTACTCGGTTTTATGCCAGTAATGCCCAAATGCTCATGATACACATGTTTCCTCGCCGCTGTCGCTTTGGCATTAGAGAAAAAGTAACCACAGTTTGGCCAAATGCATTTGAAACCAAAATTGTCATGGGATTCAAGATGAGCCTCGAGAAATCGAGGATGACCAAATGTGCGACCACATTTGTGACAAATATTTTCAGATGGAATAGTAATTGGTTCAACTGTAGTGGTCACTGGATAGATAACGCCGGTGGTCTTCAATAGATGTGCACTGAGCAGTGTGTCTGTTGGCGGTATGTCATCACGTTTGCCTACATAGTCTTTGGAATTGAGCTCATGCATGTTCACTGTATCATTCAAGTGATTCGACTTGACATGTTTCGCCACATCGAACGAACTGCGCGATACAAAGGCACATTTTGTCCACTTGCAGAAGTATGGCCTCCAGTTTAGGTGACTCACCCGGTAGTGTCTTATCATGTGAGGTCTTGTACAGTGGACCGACTTACAAAGGGGACATTCGCTTGATTTTGTGGGTGATGATGATGCTTTCTTCTGTTTTTTCTTCTTGTTAGTTGAAGTAGAAGAAGTTGGCTTCTTTGGGCTTGGCTCATAATCCGATGAGTCAACGTCGGTTTCATCTTCACTTTCACTTTGGTCCATTTCTTCATCCACTTTTTCTTCTTCTGTCTCCATTACTTCTGCATCTTCACCGTCACCATCCTTTTCATCCTCTTCATCGTCATCATCGTCATCATCGTCATCGCTAAAAAATGATGGCAAATAATCAGGCGTTGTACATCTCGAGTAGCGATCATCATCATCGTGTGGAGGTGACAATACTCCTTGAGGCTCGTTGTTTTGTTGTTCATTGCCCGGTTCACCAAGTGGAGCTTGTGGATGTGTCACTTCATTAGTACCATCAACGACATCTCCGTTATGGGCTTGGGGCTGATGTTGTTGGTCACCACCGACAGCACGATCATCACACTCCACACAGGTACCATTGGCACATTTAGGCATATTCGGCAGATTAACAAGGAACTCTTTGATCATTCGGCACTTGATACAAAAACAGTCTTCATGGTAGTCGAGTGGACCTGATGTTTTCACTAAACATTGTAGTGGTGGTGGTGGTTGCAACCTAGGAACACTCTTCTGTACAGTCTGAAGAAAAAGGACATCATCGTCATCATCACTCTCAATGTTGATTATTGGTGGCTGCTGTTGCTGCTGCTGCTGGTTGTCATTGGATGATGCTGATCGACGCAGATTTTGCTTGTGGTGATTAGTAGCAGGTTGACTCATGGTGAATTAGATTCTTTGGGTAATTTGGAAATCCAAAATCAGTTGTAAAGTTGGTTGAAAAATGCTTATTCGAAGACAAAAATGCGAGAGATATCGAGGCCTTTCTGTGACCGAATGTGACTGTTTCGTTGTGTGCTAATGTGCGTGTGCTAGTGACTGGCTAGTGAGCGCGCTCTGGTCGAGAGTTGTCGACTCCATATGGGGTCCATATGCACTCCATGCCAGTGGCTTGCGGCACTCGAGACGATCGTGTATGCCAAAGTGTGCTCAATGTGCCCTAATGCCTTTCCCTCGGGGAGGTCTCGTTGACAGTCCTTTTTATTACTTTTCACATTCCTAAGCTTTGCATGCAATGCTATGAACATAAGGGACATAAACGTCTTAAAGCTTAAACGATCGAGTCTGTTTGTTAGTCAGTCGGTGAGAGGTCGAAATGTTAGAGCATTAGCGTGTACGAGCTCTATCACAATTGTGAGGCCACATTCCAGCGAGCCAAATCTGTTGTAGTTGTGGCAGTGGCAGTTTGTGCTTAGTGAGTGTCTCGCTGTGTGGGACCGAGTCCACGGCAATTAGTGACTCATACGAATGGCACACAGAACAATAAAGCAATCAAGCTCCAGTGGCATACTGTGCAACGTAGTGGCAGAGGGGCATTAATTCTCTCGGTCCTACTGAGTCTTAAAAGTGTCCATTTAGTTCGAGGCACAGTGAAAGGCACACAGATTTGTCAGATTACTGCTTGAGTTACGATGAGGAGTGGCTCAACTATCATTTCGGGGTGAGTTTGGTGACAAGGAGACGAGTCGGCAAGTGTTGTCGCGTGTGTGTGTTTTGTTATGTTCGAGCATCCTGATTATTGGCGAACCTTGAGGAACAAGTCTTTCAATCGACACAACAAGCAATCTTACAGTGTCAGTGGTAAAAGTGGTGTGTCTGGCTGTGCCTCTGTGTGGCGCTCGCCCAGGGAAAACGAAGTTGAGAGTGAAATGGCAAGTCATTTGCCAAAGAGCCAATGCTGATGGCGACAAGTTGAGGTGATTCTCTCTGGAACAAGACAATCGGTGCTAGGCAAGTGAGTGAGACGATGAGAGTGAGATGGCAAGTCAGTGACCAAAGTGCCAATGCTGGTTGCCAAGATTACCAAATGAAAGACATTTTACATAAGAATACAACTTGAAAGTCATATCGATCATTAATAAATTACTGAAAACATATTATACCAATAATTGTTTAATAAATTATCGTCATGTTTCGACAAATTGTGTAGTTGCCTAATGTCTGGTTTGATTCTGTATCACGAGGCAGCGCCACCGTCTATGGAGTAATTACATTGAATTGTACATTGGTCGAGTGGCCGACTTAGTGAGTGGTGTTGATTTGTTCGTTTTGTGTGTGTGTTGTGTGGCAATGGCAAGTGTTGCTTTTTATTCTTGTGAATGCATATCACCTTGGATTAACTTGCCCACGTGGGTCATCACTTATGCACTATTATTCTTATTGCTCATAGCGCATTGCTCGATTCATCTTTTCGTGTTCATCGGTACCGATGGCCATATCGAGTCCACTAGTCAGATGAACCCATTTGGCGCACATTGACAGAGGACTGCTCGGCGAGTTGGCACGATCACTCGAGTGATGTCTTGGTGGCTGTGTGCAATGGTAGCGCGCTTGGCCAAATAAGCAAAAACACACACAAAGTCATGCAGAGGCAAGTAAGACGCGCGGGGCAAAAAGTAGAGTCTCATTCAGTGGCCATTTGACAAAATTATTCGTGGCGAGCTTGGCACTGGACAAGCAGACAAATGGCTGGTGCTGTTTACTTGGGCAAAGACCAAGAGTGCACACACTCGACACTTACACAGGACACTTGTTCAGTGGTGATGCAGGTCGGTGAGGCACACGAGTCGTTCATTTAGTGATGAGCTCTAGTTATTAGACAAATATCGGCAATTGCTGTCACTGGTGGGTGACACCATCTTCAGTGGCAAACACTCACCACTCCACACCGTCCCACTAACCAGATCATCTGCTCTCAATGGAAGCATTCAGCACATCTTCTGTCTGACCATTTAGTCATTGCCGACAGATGGTCTTTTGGCTGTTGGTTACCTCGAGACAACCCAAGTGTTGTCCGTTTGACGTTGCACTGGTACCTTGTGATCTGTCAACATAGCGAACTGCTCAGTTCTTATGGCACTGGTCATAGAGAGGTTGACTTGCTGGCTTTGACTGATTGAGCATTTTGTCACGCGCCTTCAGACCATCAACAGCCATTTCATCAAAGACAGTCTTAACTAAACGCTTTCCAGCCAAACCAAGACACCATCCAGCCAACACAAATCAGTAAGTAAACAAATAAACATCTTCTTTTATCAATGTATAATAGATCTTTCTCGTTTGAACAGTAATCACCAAATTATCATTCATTGAACTCGCTCGCTTTGGTTTGTGAACGAAGCAAAGTGCACAATGTTCTCCATGTGAATAGACATAACTAAAGTAAGTGTTCTTCTATTTAACTAACGCTAACTATCCATCACCACACCAAACTATCATTGTCTGCACTCGTCTCGGAACCTCCAACCAGACCAGACTCATCTTATGTCCGTCTACCCAGTCATTTTCGACCCGTAATGTAGACCTGTGCAGAACACACTCGATTTTCCCTCGGCCAATATGTAGGTTTATTCTTGAACGCATTGTATGCTTTTTAAAACCAAATTAGAAATTAAAGTGTTATTGTGTGCTGTAATAATACAATTTAAGTTTGTTTAAAGTGTTGTACTTGCAAAAGTAAATACACTAATAAAACCAAATTCACTGTTACGAACGGACGGATTCAATTCAGGTCACGAGCAATTAGATTCATATTGTTACAAGATAACATTCTTTCACATATTTGTTGATCAATGACTTCAAGTTTAGGTTTTTGAATCCCGAATGATGCTTGGTTCGAATGTGTGCAACTATGTGCACTGAACAGGAATGACCACAGTTGTTGACAGTACAACGTTACAGCATCTTACAGTGATGTGCAGTTCGAAAGTGTGCAGCTACAATTGACCCTCGATTGGCTACGAACTTGCAGATGGTGCAGCCAAATGGCTTCTTACCGGTATGAATTAGTTCGTGTTCAATAATGTGCAATCTACCGGGGAAACTCTTGGAGCAGTTCTTGTAGCGGCAGTGGAATAGACCGCTGATTCGTACTGGTGGTTCGTCAAATGAGTAATGTTCAGATGCTTTCAACAGACCAACAGCATCATTTGTAGTGTTGGTGGTGGATGTTGTTCTATTGATGATAATGTCGGTACACTTTTCTGTACAGTGTCCGACAAGAATATATCATCGTACCAATCACTATCTAGTTTGGATATAATTTGCTGCTGCTGCTGGTGATAGTTGTTGTTGGTGTTCTTGACAATGGTGAGCAGTGGCAGGACACATGTTGTATAAAAAACTATTGACTGTTTGGAAAAAAACAATCGGAGAGAAAAGGAGAAAGTCAGGAGAGTTAGCCAAGAAATATATGTCTTAATACAAACTGAGACGACAGGAGACAAGGAAATGTTACTCTCTATGAGTGTCTACTTTGTGTGCATGTTTGTGTGATTGCGAACACATTTGTTTATAAATAGCAGTCGTGTTCAGTTGTCGGTGGCCGTCGATAGCCGCTATCGGATAGCGATCGAGACAGTTGAAGTGTTCTTGTGTGCATTTTTGTCATCATTAGGCGAGATGCCTTCGAATAGCGCCTAGCAACTGCGACCAACATAAACATACAGATGAGACAATCGTAATAGTCTATGTTGTCATTCATAAATACATTCAACACAAGTACACTAAAATCGCCAACAGCACAAAGCACAGCAGCACGAAGAAGTAGTCGAATTACTTGAGTATGTCTTGTTTATCGATAATCGCCAGACAGATCCGAACATTACACAATTTGTATCTGAATTGTGTTCATTCTACAAAGTGTTACACATCGTATTTTACCTGCAATCGCCTACCAAAGCATGCTTGCGAGTCTGTCTGACCTATTCGTCATGTATAGATTATAATTTTATTAGCCACAGAGTAATATTGTATAAAACAGAATTATTAATCAAAAGTAGTTATGATTACCATGACATTCTTAAAGTACATCCGTCAGTGGCAGTGTAACAATCGAACACAACTGATGATCAGTAACTGCTACTGAAGGAGATATCAGTCAAAAGGAGCAAGCGATGACAGAAATATCGCGCTCACTAGACATATGTTATATCTATTACTGTTTCTTCTCAAATGAGTTTCGATTGATTCGATCGTTTAAGACCCAGTTCTCCACAGACAGTTTAATTTTGTATGCCAATGCACAATATTTGATTCGTTTTCTGCATTGTAACATATGTGTAATTGTTTTTTGGTTTTCGATAGACATTTAAATATAGAAAGTGTTTAGCCTAACACAGACTCGAAGCTCAAAATATACGATGAATCATGTTGGTGGGATGTTGGTTGGCAGACATGAGTCATTTCGCGTTGGAATACTTCGTGCAGTTTGCAAGCCAAGCCATTTTCGAGCAAAATGGAACCATTTTGCAGGAACAGTCTAGACACAGTGCATTGACTAAATGTTTAATTAGTTGCACTACATAGTTTGCTGATTCAAACATAATGACTAAATGATCGAAAATGCAATCGCAGCGAATGTTACATTCCGATTACATGACTGTTTGTTTGGGTATATGAAAGTAGATCGACCAATCAATCAATCATTTTATGTATGCCTATCGCCTAGTCGACACATCAATCCATCAAAGCTCTATCACACTTTGAATTAAATTGTGTTAAATAAAGTTGTTTCATCGTTTCATAGTCGAATTTTTTCTCATATCTCCTCACAGAATGACTTATGCTTGTACTCACTGCGGAATTGCTTTCCGTACTCAAAACGATTTGAGGGCTCATCACGAACGTTTGGTTCAACGAGCAGAAGAGAATGCACGAGCAGCGGAGAGAGCTGCAAGGGCCGAAGAAGTTCGCGCCCAACAACAAGTCGATGCAGTACGTCGCCAAGAAGAGCGGCAAGCAGCCAGAGCCCAAGAGAGAGCCAGGGCCGAAGCCAGGGCCGCAGCTGAACGAATTGAACGAGACCGACGTATCAGAATTGAAGTAGAGAACGCAGCTCGGCAAGCAGCCAGAGCCCAAGAGAGAGCTGATCGTCAAGCATATGCCAGGGCCGAAGCTGAACGAATTGAACGAGACCGACGTATCAGAATTATAGTAGAGAACGCAGCTCGTCAAGAACGGGAGCAGAATGAGCCTGCCCAAGGAGGCTAACATTTTTCCTTCTATCGGACTTGTCAATTTAATTATTATTTTATTAAATAAACTAAAAATCAAATTTGAATTTGTTTTGTGAACACAGAAATAAAATTACAACTCAAGCATTTTAGTAAATGTTATGTTTAATATTGTCCACATTTTTTTGATTTGCCATAATTAATCGATAATTCACTAATTAACTTTCTGGTTTGAGTTTGCCATGACATTTTTGCTCAATGCCTGTGACTTATTTTGAGTTAAGTATGCAAAATCGTTTACATGATGATTGACATCCTTGATGGTTGTTGGCCGAATGATCCTCTGAGTGTCGAGTTAAATCCAGTAATCTCAGGTTAACTTCAAGCGATTGTATTGGATCGTACGATCATTATACAAATATGTCCTACATTGAACATTGTTTACTCAACATGTCTGCATGTCAAAATTTGATTTTGTATATCATCGAGAGTGCTTGACATACATCTTGTTTAAATGTTGAAAACCAAAACCACTGAATCATTATCAATTTTTGGCTATGCTATCATTAAAATATTTCAAGCATCATTACATTACTAAACAACTGACAACTGTCTTGTGAGACACACTCAAGATTCATGCAATCAAATTCCTTGGTGTCACTGGTTTGGGAATTTTTCAACTGCCTCACTTTTGACTATTTTGGGGATATATAAATAGTAGAATACTCGACTTATCAGCAACAGGAATTTGCATTTATCTTTAAAGACCAGATAATCGAAAACAAAAATTCAAAAGAATTATTAGTAATTGAGTCTGTAAAATATTTCTGATTTTTGTTTTGGCAAACTCAGCCTCGACATACCAATTGACTAATAACATAATGACATTCGCTGCATGTCATATGTTGTTCGCAAACACTGCTTCTTGTACAAACTGGTGAAAATTACTATTATCTCGATCATTAACATAATTCAAGCTTTAGTCAATACATTAAACGATTTACATTCCTATACCAATAGACACAACAAATCCGATCGTCAAAGTGTGTTAGATGGCTAAAGTAGTATAAAAGTCGCATTCAGTGCAACACTTTAGTAATGTGCCAACAACTAACTTGACCGAACTGTGGTTCTTTAGAGAGATGAGACATGTTGAAGCAAAATGAGTGTGATTAAAGTTGCTACGAAACAAATGTTCGTAAGTTATTGTTTGCTGTTTGTCTGTAACTTAATGATTTATTTCCGATTTGCAGGAACCTGGCTGATTTGGCTTGATCAAGATGATCTTCTCCTGATTCTGGTTATTCATGCTGAAATTCGTGACGATTGCCATCTAATTTTCATTCTATTCAATCAATCCAGCGTTGCTCAATGCGCCAAGCCATGCATTGTTCTTCGCAGTGTTTGGCCACTGTTACATATTCGATAGAATGAATGTAAATATGTACTGTGTGGTCTGACCTCTGTGAACTAGAATGAATGGATTGGCTAGTCTTGTTGTATCAATTCTCATTCCTTTTTAACAAAACACAAAACCAAAACACAAAGTTTCCACTCAAGTGTTCAAGTGGCGTTCTAAGTGAAGTCAAGTACTGTCTGTTCCTAAATTGGAACTCACTCCTTCTCATTACTTAACTGACTTGGTACTCCACTTGGGACACATGAGAGGCAAACATTGGTTACTTTAGTTGTTGAGTTTTTCTGTGTAATTCTAGTATTTTGGAGTTGTACAACTACGAATCACCAGAATTACAAGAAACCAATAATTTGTGGTTTTGAGAAAGTTTTTGTTGAATTTGCTTGGTTAATCTGTCTTCGTGTCAAGCTAAATGCAACAAACTTACTTACAATCGATAAAAAAGTGACAGAACGATTTGATTAAGTGAATCGATTTGTCTGCTAACTTGTCAATAATTCGTTTTCATTAGCGCAGTCTTTGTTGTTAAATATGTCTGTGGTAAAATTAATTGACCAGATCAATGCCCACTTGCTTGTCATCACGATTTATTCATCACAGACATTTTTCACAACAGAGATTGAGCGATTGAAAGTGAATTTTAGAGAGAACATTCAAGCAAACTTTGATTTCTGTTTTAATTGAGCCGATGACCAAGTAAGTGTTGTCACCAAGTTCGTCACATCGATTCAGACCCAGTAAGGTTGAGTCCAAATCTATTGAATCGACAATCTCTGAATCCAAATCGATGTGACGAATTTGAGAGGACATCACTCACTTGCTCGGGTTGAGTAACACAGAAATCATTTCGGGTTTGTTGAGTTTGCTTCGTGTAGTTGTGGTCATTCACAGTAATAGTTTGTAAACGGCCAGGAGTACACAAAACTGGCTCAATGATTTCGAATTGAATTGTTTACACAACTTTTGTTAATTTAATCTCAATTCGCTTTATAATTCAGATTATGAAAATGTAAATTCTATAAATTGTAAATAAAATTGCATTAATAGCAAAGCATAGCATCTTGCACAATTGGAATGTCAATGTGACTGTCATCATACAGCGAGAGCACTTTAATGTCTTGCTACCCAATTTGTCATCATCATCATTATAACATATGTCGAATGTACGTGTGTGTGTGTGTGCAAATAAACATGCAATGCAAAGAGAAGTAAACGTTTTGTGTTTTCTGGTTTGTGAATCATATCTTTCCCCTTAACTTTCATGTGATTTAAGAATAACCTTCTATAACCAACAGTCTATCAGTCTGACCTTTTGTCAAATTGTACTTTCAAATAAGCGATAATTATTTATCTATTGAACGATACAATTCTATGTACTGGTCTATGTAATCAATGTTTGTCTGAGCTGCACCCCTGGTAAGTACTTGTTAGTGTGTTTTGTTTTTTTTGTTTGCCATATCTCTGCGATATTCTCTCTCTCTCTCTCTCTCTCTCTCTCTCTCTCTCTCTCTCTCTCTCTCTCTCTCTCTCTCTCTCTTCTTCTCTCCCTCTCTCTCTCTCTCTCTCTCTCTCTCTCTCTCCCTCTCTCTCCCTCGCGCCCTCTCTCTCTCTCTCTCTTTCTCTCGCCCTCTCGCCCTCTCGCCCTCTCTCTCATTACAAGTGAGTTCACTCTCCACCAATTAATTTGTAGATTAAGACTATTCTACTGTCTGTTTATTTATGTTTGTGCAAAACATCCGAATCATAAAAATCGAGTGTTGTGATGAGTGCACCAGTACAGTTTGCTCTAATGTCTTATGAGTTCGCATGTCTCTGAGTCTTGAATTGCAATGATATGAAATGAGTCTTATGATATCCAAAAGATCAAATCATAATCATAACAATTTTGCAAGCAATAACGACACAAGTTTGAACATATTGCGAATGTTTGTGTTGTATATCTCATAGCCAGTATTGCATTGCATGTACACACTCACATGCACACAAACTATCATATCCTGTACTTTGAGTTGTTCGTTGGTAGAGTTCGACTAAGTTCAAACTCGTTATCTCTAAAATGTCACTTCTCTCTTGTGTGTGTCAGTGAATGTGCGTCAGTGGTATAACGGTCAGCATAGCTGCCTTCCAAGCAGTTGATCCGGGTTCGACTCCCGGCTGACGCATTAACCAAAGGCAGTCAAAATTTCTTTTTGTTTTATCAAATAATTCAGAATGTATACGGGAGATTGATTCAAAAATAAAAATAGATTTAAACCCCATTACTGTTCTCGACTTACCACTGGTCAGTGAACAGTCCCAGAGCTTAATCCATCGATTGTAAAATGTGCTTCCTAATTGCAGAGATACTTTGCACACATATATCATTCACTCCATGACTCACAGGAATTTTATTTTGTCTGAGTAAATACCAGTGATAGAATCATTAAAGCATTTTTTGAAATTTGTTTTGCACATTCGACTTCCTCATACTAATGGATAGCTTCTAATGGACATAACATAATAACACTTGATGCATACCAATGGTTGTTCGTATACACCGCTTCTTGTACAAACTGGTGAAAATGACTATTAACTCGATCATTAACATATTTCAAGATTTAGTCCAACACTAAACAAATACCTGCATTCCTGTACCAATAGACACAACAAATCAGATCATCAAATGTGTGTTAGTAGACTAAAAGTAGTATAAAAGTCGAATTTGTCTCGACAAAGTACTGCAGTAATGTTCCATCAACTAACTCGGGCAAAATGTTGGTTTTTAGAGATTGACATATTGAAGCCAACTGTGGGTGATTCGATTGATATCGAAAATATGTAAGCACATTTTTTTGTTTTTTTGTTTGTTGTTAGTTGTTACATTATGATTTATTTCGTATTTACAGAAATCTCTCCGAATTTGATTGATCAAAATGATTTTCTCTCGATTCTGGTGATTCAAACTGCTGATTGGTGACGATTTCCATCTAATTTCCATTCTATTTGATCATTTCAGTGCAACTCAAATCGTTAAGCCATGCCTTGTCCATCCCAGTGCTTGGACATCAATGCATATTTGATAGAATGTAAATATGTATTGTGATGTCTGAGCACTGTGAACTACAATGGATTGCTCAACTTATTTGAGTTTCCTTTTTTCAAAACACAAACACAAAACCCAAAGTTCCCACTAAAGTGTTCAAGTGGCGTTCTAAGTGAAGTCAAGTACTGTCTGTTCCTAAATTGAAGGTCACTTCTTTTAATTACTTGACTGACTTTGAACTCCACTTGAGACACATCAGAGGCAAACATTTGTCCTTTCAGGGCTTTGTATGTATGTGGTCAAATCTCACTTTTAACTCAACACGATTTTTTCTCAAACATTTTTCACAACTGAGATTGGAGATTGGTTTAAAGTGAATTTCACAGAAATTCAGAAATTTAGATTTTTACAGTTATTGACTCGATGACCAAGTAAGTGTTGTCACCAAATTAGTCACATCAATCTGGATTCAGTAAGATAGAATACAATGTATCGAATGCAAAATCTCTGAATCCGAATCGATGTGAGGAATTTGGGAGAACATCACTCACTTGGCCATTGGGTCAATAAGAGCATAAATCTAAGTTTGACTGAATATCTCTTTGAAATTCACTTTCAATTGCTCAATTTCAGTTTTGAAAAGTCATTCACTTGATCGTGAGTCAGAAATCATTTCGAGTTTGTTGAGTTTGGTTTCGTGTAATTGTGGTCATTCACAGTAGTAGTTTGTAAACGGTCAGGAGTACGCGAAACTAACTCAATGATTTCGAATTGAATTGAATTGTTTACACAACTTTTTGTTGAAAAAATATTTTGTTCTCTTAATAATTCATTTTGTAAAAAATAAAATTGCATTCACAGTAACGCATTATACATACCACAAATGTCAATGTGAATGTCATCATACAGCGAGAGCAATTTAATGTCTTGTTGCCCAATTTGTCATCATCATCATAACTGATGTCGAATGTAAGTGTGTGTGCAAATAAAAAGTGAAGTAAACGTTTTGTGCTTTTTGGCTAATGTTGAGAATAGAAGCAATTCTTAAATTGTGTGATCAGCAAAATATGAATTAAGATTCTTCTCTCTCTCTCTCTCTCTCTCTCTCTCTCTCTCTCTCTCTCTCTCTCTCTCTCTCTCTCTCTCTCTCTCTCTCTCTCTCTCTCTCTCTCTCTCTCTCTTTATGACTTGCCGGTCACTTGTCCAATTATACTTTCTCATAGTCGGTGATGGTTTGTCTGTAGAACTGACCACTGGTCACTTGATGCAACTCGTTTGCATGTAATTTGCCTACTCAGTCCATCCTCTATTCATCTTGATATCGCCTTCTCCAACCAGCTCATACTTTTTTGTGGCCCGAAAGCAGAGTACAAAAACATTCCGACCAGGTCTTCTCGAAATACTCTAATTGGTGGGGGATGAATTCACTTGGAACGACATTGTACTCCACTCGAGGACGAAATGCTCCATTTGATGTCACCCTGCGAATCGATTGTGTCTATGTTAGCATCTCTTGTTCTAAAATTGACACATTACTATTCTCAAACTATGTTGGGTGTGCGTGCGTGTCCTTGTCGGCGTTCCTTTGTGTTTGGCGGTCGACAGACCAGTTGTCTATTGTCAGCCACAGTGACAAGTTCACCTGAACTTTGCTTGTCAAGATGTTTAGTTTGACAGCATTTTGCAAAAAAGTCATTCGATTTTGCAACAACCTTAGTACACCTTCTGACGAATACGATCGTGACACTGCTCGAAAAAAGCCAACTAAACGAAAATCGTGTGCAGTATGCCAAAAGAGTAACTTGCGCTGTGCCCGTACTGATGCCTCAATCTCCAACTATGTGACCGACAATGTCTCGGTCTCGACAATGTCCGATCAGCCTTCTATCTCTACTGAGCCGACAAGCGACATGAAACCAGCTCTCACTGATTGGGTCAGGTACTGGTACACCCACCCTGACTTGACTATTCGAATGAAGATCCACACTCTCAAAGCGAACACTCTCGAAACGATTGTGGAAGAATTGGAATCCGACATGAACGAATCGGAACGTGAGGAAAGTGCTCAACTGCTGTTCTCAAATGGCGTTCAGACAAAGTGGGACGATTACATTTACTGACAGAGTGATCCAAAGTAAAGTGAAGCCAACAAACTTTGCTTTTAATATTGTACAATGTACTAGATTGTAGTGTAATAAATAAAATTATTTTTTTAGTTTGAAATTGTCTTTGTTGAATTGAATGATTAAACAACTTAATAAATTTGACTTTAGTAGTGTGTGTTTGATTGGGTGCTGAGTGGACAAACTTGTCAAGATGTGATTAAGCGTGGTTACAGAGGTCAGTCCAATTAAATAAACTATTATTGACATTGACACATTCATATCGATTTGGAATTCACGAACACTGGAAGCATTAGTGACAATGTTAACTACTTACATCGAGATTTGTTCCATTCAATTCCATACACAAGTCTATATGTTGGCATGCTATGTACGGTCAAGCAACTGGCTGTCTTGATGTGCTACATCCGAAACACAAATGTAGAGTCGTAAGACCATAAGATGAACAAAACAGAAACGGCGACAAAATTAGTTGATTTGATTTAAATGTCACCAAAAATTGGCAATTTGAAGTGACATGCGTTTCGAGCTTGTTCGCTTTCTCTTCTATTGTTTTGGGTATCACGATATCTTTCAATTCAAAGTACTGTACGAATGGCAATATTTATCTAATGCTCGTCTGGTTTGTCTGTGTGTTCTTATTGTTGGCCATAACTAGACGACATTCTCTCTCTCTCTCTCTCTCTCTCTCTCTCTCTCTCTCTCTCTCTCTCTCTCTCTCTCTCTCTCTCTCTCTCTCTCTCTCTCTCTCTCTCTCTTATTGCTCTTTGTTTCGTTACAAGTGATTTCACCCTCTATCAATTAATTTGCCAATTAAGAGTTTGCCCGTTATCTGTCTATTTGTGTGAACAGTATTCGAGTCACAAGTAGAATGTTCAGTAGCCGCAGCACAACTACGTGCAAGAATTAGTTAAGACATAAGATACGATATATTGCGATATACTAAGTACAATGCAAATGGCATGTGTTCGTCTGGTATGTATTTGCAATATCTCGGAGATATTCTGTCCCATTGCTCGTTAGTTACAAGTGGATTCACCCTCCATTAATTAATTTGCCAATTAAGACGCATTATGTCCGTCTATTTGTGTGTGTGTGTGTGTGTGTGCATGTAGAGAAATCCTGCTAACCAGCAATACAGTGCATACATTCGACAAATGTCCATGCTATGTGTATATCTTTATTACTCGTTAGTTGGTGATGGTGTTCTTTTGGTATAATCATGGATAACTAGACATAAAACAATTGAACTTGCATACATGTAGTTGCACACAATAGTCGACACACACACACACACACACACACACACACACACACACACACACACACACACACACACACACACACACACACACACACACACACACACACACACACACACACACACACACACACACACACACACACACACACACACACACACACACACACACACACACACACACACACACACACACACACACACACACGCACCCATGCAAACATGTACTTCGAGTTGTTCGTCGGCATAGTCACGGTTGTGTTTAAACTCGTTATCTTTAAAATGTCATTTCCTTCGAGTGTGTGTCAGTGAATGTGCGTCAGTGGTATAACGGTCAGCATAGCTGCCTTCCAAGCAGTTGATCCGGGTTCGACTCCCGGCTGACGCATGGGCAATGGAACAGTCCTTTTGTCTTTTTATTAAATCTATTAATACAATGCATTCAGAAACAGATATAAAAAATTGAATATGTAAAAATTAAATTTTTTATTAATAAAATGTGCAAATACATAAATATATCCACAAATATATATAAAATTTGAAAAAGTGTATACAAATCTAGTACATATATACTCTGTTGGGTTGAGATGGGTGGTTGGCTATCTTAATCACAGCATTGTGTATATATTCTAACATAGGGAGACATTGAAAAGGGGGCTAAGTTTCGGGTAAGAGGTAAGGTGGGGCTAAGGCAAATGTACTCATAGAATACATTGGTGTTTAGATATAAATGCTTTATAAAATAAGGTTTGCTAATCAAGTTAATACATTAAATAAATAACTTTCCTTAGGAAAAATCGATTCCGATTGTCTTTGGTTTGTATGTGTTACTTGGACTTCTCGGTTGGATTCTCATCGAGCAGTTTTTGTTTCTGTTCAATCTCTTCCATCTCCTTGGAAGTGCCAATCGAACCACTTGCGGCACCACCACCCGACGGTATTCTCTGTTTCACTGTTGGTTTGGCCTTTGCTCCAAAGTCCACACTCGTAAAGAGCAGCGTCCCACCAAACACAATGAAGGTGCCCATCCAGTGTTTGAGTGTAAATGGATTACCAAAATAGAAGATTGAAAAGATTATCGAGAGGAACTTGCGATTTGTTACCACGAGTGTCACAGTCAACGACACACACTCGGTGGTGAGTTTGTACACTGAGCGAATGCATGCATACTGGGTGAGAACAGTCATCAGCAGATAGACAATCAACATTCGATTGCTGTTGCCACTTGATGGTACAGGGGTGCTCCAGTTGAGGGCAGATTCGGAGAACAACTTCCAGTGGTAACCAAGTTCTCCAAAGGAGTACACAGCAAAGAAGGGCAGTGACAGTAGATGCTAAGGATCAAAGGTCAACAGGTCAAGGGATCTGTTCGGTGGTCAAAGTTAAACGATTCACTTACCACATACCACAGCGACTCATCGGGATGCTTTCCGAATTTGTTCCTCAGATGCTCCTGATAGATGCCGGTGCCCGACGAGAGCAACAGTGAAATGGTGAGAAACACTATTCCAATAGTCTGAGAGACAAAATCGTGTGGCTGAGAGTCGAGCAGTGACTTCGATGACGACGACAATGATGGCAACGGAGAGTTATTATGCACAGTGGTGGCGTTGTTCAGTTGAGCTAAGGTTGAGTTAAGAGCACTTGTCTTGGAGGAAAACTTGAGATTATAATCTTCAAAGGTGCACAGAATAAGGCCACTTGTGATTAGCAGAACGGAGATGTATTTGGCAATTGGATAACGATGATGCAGAATGATCATGCCCAATAGCATGTTGGCGATTAGGCTCGACTGTGGTTAGGGAAAATGAGATAATCTGTTAGTATTTCATGTTATCTAAGTGGCCATAACTAGACGAAATTCTCTCTCTCTCTCTCTCTCTCTCTCTCATATACTCTCATAGCTCGTTAGAGCTATGCTTTGCTAAGCTCGTGCTTTCCTAAACCAGATCTACGGTCATCCGTAAATAGTGTTACAATCAACGGATACTATGTTACGCTCATCAACGAAACAACTACTCAGTATACACTTTAATCGATTACCATGTCCCATAAGTAACTATCCACGTTACATACGGCTTCATATGCATTGAGGGATAGACATTTTTGGACATACATGAATGCATTCTAAACGACAATAAAACTGCAGTTTGTGCATTGCATTGAATGTAATAAAAGTAATGCAACAGTGGTTTTATGGTCGATTTTGGTCGACTTGGTGAACACACATTCAATGAAGTTTAGATTAGTGGCTAAATTATCAGAAAAGTACTGAGTTTGATTTATGGCTGTCTTTGTTTGCTTTTGTGTATGTGTAACTTATGGATTGACTTTGACACTCACCGATTTGAAGATCATATTCAGTGGTATGGACACGCCATAGTTGATGGACGCATTGTTCGCCAGAACTGAGATTAGATTCAGGGCCACCAGGGGCAGATAACTGCGCACTGGGATGAGAGGTGGCTTCGAGCCGGCCAGGCCGAATGGCAGTCCGAAACGGGCCAGTCCCACTGCGGTGATGAAGATGTGCTGGACAAACGAGATTGTGTTGGACGACTTGGGTGCGAGTCTAGATTGATGGTTAGCGTTTAGAGTTTGATGTGGTAGGAATGGGTGCTATGTGACACATACCTGAGAAGACCCTCCTGGAAGAGCATGTTGAGACAGCATGACGCAGTGCTGGTGCACATGAGTTGAAATTTGTACAGATTACTGCTTTGGTTTATCATGGTGGCGGTTGTTGGTGGCTTCGGTGGCTTCTCTTCCTCCTCCTCGTCCACGGTGTCCTCTTCGGCTTGTCCCTCGAAATCACCAGTTGCCTCTGCCGAGCCTACACCACCATCGTGCTTCAATCGATGAAGTATGCTCATGTTGTTGCTGTTGCTGCCTTTGACTATGCTTTGTACGTTTGTTGTTGGTGCTTCAGGTGATGACGATCGCTTCACCGGCTGTACTGAGCCGTGTTGATTCGATGATGATGCGGCACCACGACGGATTGACATATAAACAGTGACACACACACAAATGGCCAAGCAACAGCAGAAAATACTAAACTCGGTGGGCAGCCAAACTGACTAATCAAGCTCGACCACAGACACGATACACACACAGAGTGCGACAAGAAGAATCCACCAGCACGGCAATTAATTAACGACAACACGGACACAAAGCACTGGAGCTCAAAGTAACACGTAACGATAAAAAGACAAAGCGTGCACACACAAATGCATCTGTGAGTTGTGTCTCTGTGTGTCTGCCAATGTAAATGTGTTGGCTCAATAAACGGCCATACACCCGCATTGGATGTGTGTGCTGTGTGTTGGCAGGCGAGGCAGCCAGCCAGCCAGCAACGACCATTGCACCGACAGCTGTCACTAACTAACACGCTCACAGTGATCTGTGAGCAGACGCATGCTCACACTCGACTGGCCGCGAGAGAGAGTGTGCTTTCATTCCTGTCCAATAGCAACCGCCACAGTGCGCGCAGTATACAACAAATTCGACTTGTACATTAACAGTGTCGGACACAGGGAAATCGAAAATCGAAAATCGAAATTCGAAATTTGCAATTCGACCACTCTATTGATTCCTGCCATATTAATCATTTCCTGTCGAACATGCAATTTCTCAGAACTATGCGGATGTTATGATTCTATGTGCTCCAGACGTAAACAAACAAAAACAAAACAACAAGAACACCTCTGCATGTTGTGTAAATGGGTGCCAGGTTTGAGCAATGCTTTGGCCCACGACCAATACGCACACACATTTATTATCATAGTACGATATATGTATAGTATGTATGGTAACTAAGTATAACCTGAGCTAAATAAAGAACATGTTCATTTCACAAGTGACGCTCGAACGATATGTCGCACTCATACAAACTGCATCATGCACAGACAACGTGTGTGTTCGCGTGTGTTTCATGATGTCCTTATCTATTGGCTAATAATGTTGCACAAATATATACGTATTTCTCGAGTGACACTCTAGGTAGGGTGGAAATCGTTGTTGACTAGTGTGCTCTCTCTCTCTCTCTCTCTCTCTCTCTCTTAGATCTTTATTATGTAACCTTCATGGTGCTCGAATGGCCGATAAAGACTGTTGGCCAAAAGTAGATGTGATTGTGTGTGTGTGTGTGTGTGTGTGTGTGTGTGTGTGTGTGTGTGTGTGTGTGTGTGTGTGTGTGTGTGTGTGTGTGTGTGTGTGTGCTGTTTTGTACACCAAATGAACTTTTCTTCTTTTTCTTTTTCTCTATGAGTGAACGAGCATCATTTCGCTACGAAACACCAATGCACGCACAGAACACAACGAAAGCTTTCATTTCACACTCACTTTCCCTAATATGCCACATTAATAAGTAAGTTAGTGTGTGAATGTTTACGGGTACATTTCGTATATGACACAGTCTCGAGTGCAACTTGAGGACAGAGCATCATGTGGACAACGAATGGTCGAATTTTGCAACCAAATGTCTCCTGATCATGAAAATGAGTGACTTGCTTTGTTGTATGTTCAAAGCTGAGCCCGATTGTGCCAGTTTGGCTTGGTTTACTGTTTAATGTGTACCATTTCTCAGTTGTGAGTACATTTGACCAAAAACTGGTTCGTTGGTTGCGTTACAACATTATTACATTGATTTTCCCCAACTAATCTAATCGAACACTGCTCAAAAAGCCCGTAACACGAAACTCGACCAAGAAAGTAATCAATGAGTCATTAGTGCCAATAGTGATTAATTGTCCTGAGTGAGTGATATCACTATTTCACGGCCAAATATCGCCCTGTGATAAGGTAACGATACCACGTTTTGGATGGCGCAACCAAGGCACGAACTCACATGCACACACTCACACACCGACAGACAGAGAGAGAGTGATAGACATTGGCGAAGGCAAATCATCTGGCAGCAGTCAATTTGTGTGTGATGGAGGCATATCACCTCAGCTCAGTGATCGCACTCGCACACACTGCCCACTGCACACACAGCACAGTGCACTGCCTATCCCCAGTGGCATCTGTTTAGTGTTCATTGATTATCTTTTGCGCTCGGGTGCCTCTCTCGGGCTGGTGTCAATGTGCCCGCACTGGCACCCCGGTGCTATACAACCACGATGAACCTTTCCTTGATGGCAACTGAACAGAACGCACAGAGACAAAAACACGCACAGAGAGACACAAAATTGACTGCACGCTCAAGTCGAACTCAAATCAGACACAGAGAGACAAGTACACTGAGCGCGATCACCGAGATGCACTGTTCTCGCTCTATCTCTCACCCGCTCGGTTTAATTTCCCAAGAGTACCTCTACCACCCCCCACACACACAGACACAGAGGCATCGAAGCATCAAACCGAGTGCTTAGTGAGAGAGTGCACCAATCCGAATTGTGCCAATTCCGGTTGCCCCAATTGTCCTACAAAACACAAATTCCTCTCCCCACTCCATTCGGTGAGCTGCCACCGTCATCGCCTTGGCCTCGTCCACCCAAAAATAAGTCACATCTCACAGCACAGACACACAATCGACCTTAACCAAATTCTTTCACACTGTTACTATAACTCTAGTTTGCTTTAGTCGATATTTCGCATATTCGTGAGCTTATCTACATAGCATGATGGTGACCTTAGTTGCATTGCGAAATGAACTCTACTGAACGACCCCTCCGTGAGAGGTCATGTGCGAGAGAGGTCTATTTTGGGGAATGATCGAATGACCCCACCGTTTGAACTTGCCATCCCAAGACTCGTTATTTGCATGTGCGTGTGAGTGTGTGTTGTGTGTGTGTGCTCTTGAACTCTGTCAATCTAAATTCGGCCAATATCACCACCATCACCATCACCACCATCACCATCATCAACACCAACCACCACCAAAAAACCAGAACATGAGATGACATGAGTCCTTGTGCCTGATTTTTGTGTGTTGTGTATGTTATCAAGCACCAATCAACGCCATCTTCAGAAGCAGCAGGAGCGTTTTGATGTTTGAGTGATTGACAGTGCCACGGTTGTCGCTTGATAATGTCAAGTGAGTGTGTGACTGCCGACTGTGATTGATGCCTTTCGATACGTTTCTATCGCTGATCGTTTTCTTCTTTTTATTCTTGTTTTTGGCTGTACTTTCGCTTGCACCTAAAGCAGATCTTTCTCGTTGGCCAAAAGGTCAAAGTACAGTCAACGAGATCAACGAAAACAAGAAGGACTCATATATATTTTTCTAATCTCGTCTCGTGACTTTCGCTTCTTTTACTTTCTTCGAAGATTGTTGACTGCATCGCACTCAATCGCACAAAAGGTATACGAAATCCCCTCCATTTATACTTAATCCAATCAAGCCAATTCTCAATGCAATGGCTGGTTGCAATGCTGCACTGGGAAGTACCTTCCAAAGTACATAATCGAAGCACATAAACAGACAGGCACTCGCACAGTTGCACACTAGCACACATACCTTACAGCCCAGTGGCTTATCAACTTGTTTCGACCGGATCGAATTGGATTCGAAATGCATTCAGTAGTTAGTTCTTGCATACACAGCATTGCACGCATACATGCACACTTGTTTATTATTATTATTTGTGTTGTGAGTGAGAGTGAGTGAGTGAGTGAATGGATGATGACATTTTCAATAAGCAACAACAAACAACACCAACATTCAGGGTTTTTCACATCATGTCGCGGCTGTGAGTGAGTGCTGTTTGTGTGTTTGTGTGCCTGCTTAAATACAACATTAGAGTGCAGTACTAACTAACGACTGCGACCGAAATCACTTTCCGCTTTGGTATGTATAATTGGAAAATTCCCGACTGGAAACGTAGCTCGCGCAAGCAAACATCGGAGCAATCGAATCGAACGTATAATACGAACAAAATACGAGATGCATCACATACGGCCAGGCATCTTTCATTCGAACATGCATTGATAGATAGGCCAACCGAACGAAGCGAACAGAACGGACGGACAGTGCGACACGGGCGAACGTTCGTTATAAATAGTGACTGTGTGCGCTTGTGTTTGCTCTGTTGTGTCTTAAGGTTCGTGGCTTGATGGTTGATGGTTGTTGTTGATGATGCCAGTGTCGATGCTCAATGGCAATGAAATGATGTCACCCAACACCCAATGCTCTGTCAGTCTACTCTAGTCCACTTAGTGCATAGAGACAGCACACACGGTTTCACGTGATAGATCCACCACTCCGAAACCGATGATCGCGTTCTAATGCAATGATGCACTGCACTCTCACTCTGTGCCTTCCTATGCCTTCCTATCCCTTCGGTATTGTAGCCCGCTCTGTTGCTATTATTATTATCCATTTGCTTATCATTGTCATTTGTCTTCAGCGATGTGATAGTAATATGATGCGAATTTGCTGATTACGAACTGAGCACTCACTCATTCTCCGCTATCTCACTGTCTTTCCTCTCTCTCTGTCTTCTTCTTCTCCTTCTGCCTGTCTCGCGAACCACTCTGTTTCGACTCAAGCCTGGTTGGTGTATTATCGATCATATTTAGCCTCCTAGTCGTTGGCATTGGCGCCTTCATTTCGCTTTGGGTGCCTTGGTGTCTTTAACACTCTCTCGCTCACACTCGTCCACTCTTGCGATCGTTCTTTCACTTGTGGTTTTTACCAGCGGTGCCCCTAAAGCCTACTCCACTCTCTTTCACTCTCTTTCACTCACTTTCTCTCAGTCTCTCTCACTCTCCCTCTCTCCTCTACTACTCAATTCAATCGTACATTATCGTACACCAAACTCTGGTTCAACATCATCATCAAGTCGAAGCGATCAGGCGCATTGTTTGACAATTCGTGAACAGGATGCTTCAGCGTTTGCATAGTAATGACCAGTCGTTTGAGTCCGCACAATCGTTTAGCATCAACAATGGCGGTACTGTTGACTGTGAAGTTGGCGCGTCGCTGGATGCGGAAACGAAGATGGAAGACTGCGAGCATCAGCCGAATGTGATCCCCAAGGTGCCGGCCCATATGATCCCGAGCAGCAGGTGGCATCGCTGTCAGATTATGGCCACCAGCACTGCGTCATGCTGTCTAAACATGGTCTTCATGGAAGGTCTATTGCAGTAAGTAGAGCAATGTGTTCATGTGTTCTGTCCTGTCCACCAAACTAACCATTTGCCCACCATGAACCAAACAGAATAGCGCCCAAGTCGATCAACTCAATCTCCTTTGTGCAGCACATTTTCATTGTCTGTGTTGGCCTGGCCAAGTTTGGTCTTCCGTTCGGTATGTTTGGCTCAAAGCCTTCCTCGATTCCAGTCCATCGCTATGTTCCACTGGTGGCGCTCAATCTAATTGGGCTACTCACCAACAATGCATCGATCAACTATGGAGTGTCCATACCGTTGAATATGATCTTCAGATCGGTAAGTGCACTAAGACCCTGCGAATTGCGATGTAGACATAGAGTTAGGCACTAAGGCTGTTTGCATCTGAGTACTCCAAACCACTAACCATCCCTTGTACCCACTCTGTTCATCCACACAGTCAACGTTAATCGCTAACATGGTCTTGGGCATGCTTCTAATGCACCATCGCTATCCCATCACGAAGTACGTCTCTGTGCTGCTCATCACCGCTGGTCTGATCACTTGCATCTTCGAGGACTATTACACCAAATTCATGAAGGATGAGCTCAAGTCCAACTCCACCAGCACACTGTTCAATGGGACCGATGTGGATGTGGCCAATCTCACTCAACATTCCATGTCATTCATCTCATCAGCCCTAAGTACGACACCAATTACGACAATCACTACCACCACCACCACCACCACATCAGCACCGCGCAACTTTCAAGCGATGCAAAAGAAGGACGTGCTCTCGCAGACTATTGGCATTGTTTGCATTACCATTTCGTTGGTCTTAGCGTCTGGAACTGGACTCTACCAGGAACAACTGCGAAACAAGTTCGGCAAACACGCCGATGAGAGCATGTGGTATGTGGTAAGTATTGTTTTTCATACTTTTCATTGCTGCTCAGGAAGAAATAGAGTTGCGACTTAGAAATCCGAAAGTGTTAGTGTAAGAAACCAATGTATCGGTAGAGTTCTAGTTTCGTCAGTTCAAATTCCATTGCAACAAAGCTACCATAGTAACCAGGAAATGCAATCGAACCATTCGTGCCTTATGATCCCATTAAGCAAATCTAATCAAGCAGCCAAAAAACCTGAACTTTTGACCATTGATTCGAGTGGAGTGGAGTGAGAGCCGTGAGCAAACGTTGCGCACACTATCGCACACTCTGTCACTGTCTGTCACTCAATGTCTAATCACTGTCTACCCTATCTTATCACCTCTCCCCACTGTCTAGCATCTCCTCTCGTTGCCTTTTTTCACTATCTACTCGTACTCCGAGTTGGGAGAGCACTGGACGAGTTTCACCGAGAGTACACTCAACTGGATACGGCCAGAAATGGACACCACCGAGCACGACCGAGCACTGATCGTGTATCTCGTGTTGAATGTGCTCACCCAGTACGTCTGTGTTCGATCGGTGTACACACTCACCACCGAGTGTGCCTCACTGACGGTCAATCTGGTGATCACCAATCGACGCTTCCTCTCCATCATATTCTCCATCTTTTACTTTGGTAATCCGTTCACCTGGAAGCACTGGATTGGCACTGCGGTTGTCTTTGGGGGCACCGGTCTCTTCACCTTGGTCGACTATAGGAGCAGTCAGAAGTTGTTGCCCAACACTGCCGCCAAGTCGGGCGACTCACTCCAGTCGACAACCACCTCCCTGTCCACCACCTCCTGTTCCACCTCCTCGGATGGCGATGCCGAGGAGGGCCTGGAGCAGTGTGAGACCAAACTCATGACCACTGTGGCCTAGCACCCACACAAACACAAACAGTCGATGGTCATCAACATACAAACAATGATAATCAATCTAGTGATACAATCTATCTATCAACTACTGTCTATTGTCACTGTCTTTTGGGCTTTCGATTCCTATCCCCCAATTCTTATGTAATGCCAAATGACCTTACTACCTAACTACTCTTATAATTTACCCTTCTTTAACTTACTTTCGATTCCTTGGAACAACATATATACTCTATTTACCTTGTCTCTATTTAGTTATTTAGCACATTCTATCTCTTCAATTGTACACACACAATAGGTGCGTTACAACAATCAATCAATCAATCAGTGATGTGATTTCTTTCGATCTTATACTGCAACACAACTTGTGATGTCTCTATTCTCTATTTACACAATATATTAATCAATTATGAATATAATAAATATTTTAATTTAATTTTACAATTGATGGTGATGACTTTTTGATTTGTGTGCTTGATTTCGTTTTGTGTGTTCGGTATGAAACCTTCTCCAGAGGTTGGTTTGGTTGGTTGTACAGAGCAGAGCAGTGGTGGCCAGTGTTGGCCTGCCAATGGACAAGTTGCAAGTTGAAGATATGTCCACCATGAGCAACATCAGTTCAATCGAGTGAGCACAATTCACCGAATCGATCCCATTCAATGGCCGTCCTTTGTGTCCTTTGGTGCAAGCACCGCTTTGAATGGCCGCCATCATGATTGCGCTAGTAATGAACTGGTCGCACCGTTGATTATCATCGTGGCCCGCGAACGGCTTAACATCAACTCACAGCACTTAACCTCAACCTTAGCACCTCATCTGCCTTTGTGCTTCAAGTCACATTGTGTGGTCAAGGTAGCACTTTTGTAATCACATTTGGCCGATGCTCACAGTCTTCCATCTTCGTTTCCTCATCCAGCGACGCGCCAACTTCACAGTCAACAGCACCGCCATGGTTGATGATAAACGATTCTGCGGACTCGAATGACTGGTCATTGCTGTGCAAACGCATCGTGTTCACGAATTGTCAAACAATACGCCTGATCGCTTAGACTTGATGATGATGTTGAACCAGAGTTTGGTGTACGATAATGTACAATTGAATTGAGTAGTAGAGGAGAGAAAGAGAAAGAGAGAGAGAGAGAGAGAGAGAGAGAGAGAGAGAGAGAGAGAGAGAGAGAGAGAGAGAGAGAGAGAGAGAGAGAGAGAGAGAGAGAAAGTGACACACACACACACACACACACACACACACACACACACACACACACACACACACACACACACACATACACCGTCTCATTTCGATCGATTCAACTCGAAATGCAATTGAGCTGGTTACATGGAATGGATGGCCAAGACATGTAAGTTTGTTTGATCGAAATGGATCAAATCTTCGAATGTTGCTACTTTGCAATCAATAACAAGACGAAAAAGCCTCAATCTATAGCGTTAAGCGCTCATTTCATAAATCCAAACTGGCGCACTTCAAATCTCCACAACTAGAGGCCGACACCGTCTTTGCACATTTCGAGAATATATTTCTCTCGATCATTCGAAAGTAGTAAATCCACTAACCAAAAAGCACACACATACTAAACAAAGGTCATTGTAGTGTGAATAGTACGTTGGTTGTGTTGTTGTCTCTTCTTGGAAAAGGCAAATTACATTGCAATACCTTGCCGCAATCATCGCCATCATCATTCTCACTTAGCCACTGTTTGTTGTTGTTGTTATTTCTTCTTCTACTTCTGCTGTTGATGATGATCGGCGAGTGTGTTGGTGCACTGTCCGCACCCGTGTTGCTAAACAGTGAGAACATTTGTGAGTGCTGTAGCACCACTCGGCGAACACTAACTCACTGGCTTAGTGAGAGGTGCAACCCTTTAATTACACGGTCGATTGCTTTTTAATGATTTGCTGTCCTTTTTGAGAATCGTTCATTCCTTTGACTACTTCTTCACGTTCTTCTTCTTTCTTCTTCTTCCTCAGTATCAGCTCGCTCAACTCTCAATTAACGAGCCACAAAACCAAGTAGTCGATCAACAACTGTGACTGACACTTTCAAGGTGCTTGGCTAATTAGGTTCTTTTCGTTATTATTTCTTTCTTTTTCTAGTTTTGTTTTGTAGAATTCTCAGTCGGGCAAGGCTAGTTGATTCGGGACAATGGAATTGCCAAATTGGTGGACTAAAATGAGTGGAATCCACTTTAAACAATCGACCAAAGAAAGTGCACATAGTTAGACAATGCTCAATAAAAGTGAATTTTGTTGGTGGAGAGGCGAACTGCACAGACAGACACACTAATAAGTCACCAGCACAACACAATAAGTCGTATATTTTAACCACAATTGGCTAATATTAGAAAAACTTAAGAAAAGCACTTTACTATTGAACCAAAAATATATCTTTGCTTAGCATTGCTCGATAACTCACGTTCTTAACCGTATCGTAACGTAACTTGTCAGTATCGCCTTAACACAATCTCATTGAATCGATCTCTCTCAACTAATTCACTAATTTGTTCTTCTCTACACTATTTAGTCAGTCCAATCAATCAAGTAAACTAACAAAGAGCACACTTTGTGATCGCTCTCACTGTAATGTGCATCACTTTGTGTGTGTATTCTAAAAATAAGTGAAATCAGCATTTTTTCTGTTTCATATGTCAAGTGATGATGATGAGATGTGCTGTACTCGACATATATTATTCCACGATAACTTAACCGCGATCAACTTAATACGCATTCGACAGTTTGTTACTCGTTCACGAGACACACTCTGTGTCACTCTGCTACTTGTGATTGCAATTACAAATTTAGGTAGTATTAGGGAGAAAAGTAGTTTGATCGAGTAGGAGTTCATTTGCGACACAACATCAACACAAAAACATCAACTTTGGTCGCACCCTTTTACTGCTGCTGCTGTTTGGTGTGTCTGTGTGTGTCTGTGCATGTGTTGCAAATTGCGCTCACTAATCAAATCACTCAACTGCGGAGATATCAATTCACAAGTCTAGAGTCTAAACATGTGTGTGCAATTATGCAATGAGATTACAAATGACGTTAAGATATTACAGAACGGAATGATATGATGCAACACATTTGGTTCATTCCGATCATTTCTAAAATCTTATATTTAAATAGCTTTCGGATCTTGCTCAATTGAACATTTTATGATTGTGCAATCTATAGAGATTGGTCAATTGCACACTTTCGTCCAGTAAGTACATTATGTGCTATCTAATGTTTTAATCTTTCTCTACTAAATGCAAAGTCTATAAACGCATCTATGCGAAAGTATATACGTAATCTACAAACACAGGGGCAAATTGATTTATGGTTTATTCTTATGGTAGCATTATGGCGTAGTGTCATAAGACTTATGCTTCCTTACTTAAGCGTACTAAGCGTTTGTGTGTCCGATTAGAGAAAGGCCCCGACCCGAAGGAACCATTTTGTGGTTGTGTGTGTGTGTGGGCAATAAAACTGATGATGACTCAAATAAGAATGCAATGAGAGATCCAAAACAACATAATGCCCTGAACCACAGGCACATTAAATGACGGCTCAAAGACTCTGACTGACTGACTTTCTACACATGAGACACTTCCTAATGCGCTTACATTGAACCATGAAATAATGAACACACACACACACACACACAAACTGATCAGATCAATAAATTTGCAGATTAACTGCTCACTTGCTGTCGCTTGTTATTGAAGTAAAGACTTTATTATTTGTGCGAGCTAAATTGAGGTTAATGTGATTTACTTCCACAATTTTTACACGCAGCCGCCTATGTTTGTCTGTGTGCTATTCATAATCGGATTATGTGTCACTCTGTGTGGTTGTGTATCGAAGTTCAGAGAGTGATCGAATGAGAGTAATGATGGCTTTATGAGTGATTGGACAGTTTGGCATGGGGTCAGAGATGATGAAGGAGAAAGAGAAGAAGAAGAAGATGAAGCGTGAAGTAGATGGGAGAATTGTTCAATTGAGATTGATTTGTGTTGTGTAATCAACATTCTGCATTTGACAAACATGGAAATATGAGTGAGAATGAAACATGAGAATTATAAACAGGATTATTGACAATAACCAGATACGTTCAAGCCAATCGAATCGAAGAGTCTCACCAATGGTAGGCTCATAAATTGACTGTCAAATTGACAGTGTCAATCGAACGTTTGGTCATCCTCTTCGAGTCATAAGCCACCAGACCATTAGCATTAGTGAACTAACATTTGCATAGATCGTAAATTACGATTCGTAACCCTTCTACGAGTTCTTCAACCCCATCACTCTCACTCTCCCTATGTATGACCGCTCATACGATTACATCATAAATGATATGCAATTGAACAGACAAATAATGTGCCATTTCATGCGGTGGCAATAAAATTATGTGTATTTGTCTGTGTATGTCTCGGTCTATGTCTGTCTGTCTGTCTGTCTGTCTGTCAGTCCTGTCATTCAAGTCAATACTTTGATATATTACAATTTCCTAACCGCCAAATTGATTATCCAAATATTTGAACAAACACACACAGACAGACTAACACTGACACACACACACCCGGGATTGATCCTTGCAAATGCAAATAATAAATACTTAGACACTCAATTTGATTTGATTTCAATTTCGAATTGAATGCTCTAATGGCGTGTGTGTGCAAGTGCACGTTCACTTATAAATGCTAAATTCAATTCGAGACAAATGTAGAACGTTCACCACATTCGACAAATTGTGCACACACACACAGACACCGAGGCAGACAGAAGAGCAAACGAAAAATAAAATAAAAAAACAGCCGGCGGCTGTGAAATTCTCTTTCTCCGTGCCACTGCGATTTGTTCGATGCTGTATGGCTGTGTGTGTATTGCAGCATTATTCAATGATTAATAATACATTGCATGTAGATCGATTCGATCGATTTGGTCTCCGCACGAGAGTAATTCTAGTCGTGGCCGGCATGCAAGTCCAGTCTCCAAGCGAGAGTGACCGGGCATTGAGCTCGCAGCACACACGTTAATGTGTGTCCCCCTGTGCTGTCCATTGTGCCACCATTATTTGACTTGGTCTATCGAGAGTGTTCGAGGGGGATCATCATCATGCCCACTCCTCTCATTTTGTACCCCCTCATCACACTCAGCACGGGGGCATTGAGTGGAACGTTCACACTGAACTAGTGCACCAGTGTAGTGTGAGCTCTGACTAGTTCGCAAGGCTCCTGTGTTCTGTGTGTGTGCCTGAATGGAATGCACAAACCGCGCGAGGTCTGTTCAGTTTGTATTAGACATACAACACACATGAGGACATCGACTGAGTTGGTTGGTCTGTTCAATAAGTTGAGCAATGAACAAGCACACATCGGCTAATGCATTTGGTGTAAGTTGCAGTGCACACACAAATTGAGAGGGAAGACATAGTAACGAGTGAACAGCAGTGCACTCGTCACACCGTCGATCGGTGGATGGGCCAGTTGTGTGCACATTGCACACCACAGACAAAGTATCGCGAGCTCAGTCAGTCACACACAGCCAGGAGCACATTGCCATTCGCGACTCGTTGCCATCTGTCTGTACTGCCTGTCCGCCCTGTCCTCTCGCTCTCTTCTTGCTCTTTTGCGCTATTAGACACAAATCGCGCGTTCTCCACTCACACCACCAAATGCAAAGTGAACACACACAATCGACAAAGTAGACAGTCACAAATTGCTGCAATAGTTTGCTTACTTATGGTGGTGGCTTGATGGTCGAGATCGCGAGTCTACTCAAGCACACACACACGCACTCACACACACGATGGCCAAGTTCTTGAGCAGCAGCAGCACATTGCATTTATCTCTCATTCTTGGCCACTAAGTGGTCTTCGGCGACCACCACGCAACCAGCACCACCACCACCATAGCCGCCACATGCTAAAACATCATCATCTCATCAAAGTTCTGCTTGTTGTCTTTCTCGCAGTGCGCGACTTGTGCCTTGATGTGCTCTCGAAGTGTGTTGTTCTTCTTGTGGTAAAGAAGGCACAGAGGCAATGTCTACGATCATGAGAAGATGCCAATGAGAGTGGCAGTGGCAGTGTCGTCTCGTCTGCTCTCCTTCTCCTGTCAGTCCGTCCGTCTGTCTGTCTTGTGTGATACACCTCTCACTCATCTTTGGATGCATTCGACCTGTGTGCTGTAGATGTCGAGGACACTCTGTGCTCTCTCTCTCTCTCTCTCTCTCTCTCTCTCTCTCTCTCATTGACTCTTCACTCTGCTTTGAGTATCTGTCGGCTTTGTGGTATCACACCGCGCAGCGTGCTTCTTCTCCAGCTGATGATGCTCCATCGGTGAGACCACCGTCTGCATGTTGTACTCGATGTTGAATTATACCTCGATTCTACTTCTTCTTGTGGCTCTTCACTCTTGACAGTGTCGGCAGAAGCAGACAGAAGCAGCAGCAGCATCAGAAGAAGTGCCTCAAGACATGGAAAGTGCACCATGCAGCACTCACTAGTCAGAGAGTAATACTATGTACTGTGTCGATGCCGTGTCTTGTTCGAGATTTTGTTGTAGCATCGACCAATCTAGTTGGTGTTGTTGTTGTTGTGATGATGTTCGCTGTGGTCGCGTTCGTTTATGTGTAGTTCGTTCTACTAAGTAGAACTTCGTAACTCAAGACATCCACACACACACACTCACTCACACACTCACACACCGACACAAAGTCGAGTGGTCTGCCTTGTGTCCGTGCGTGGCCACCACGACATCGAGCAGAGTAGCATCAGCAGCATCGATGATCGTAAGAAGCCCCATCAAGTCGCGAGTGACTAATCGCATCAATGGACAAGTGAGATCAAAGTGAGCATTGCTTTTTGTGTGCAAGTCTATGTCGCTGTGTGTGTGTATTGTCTCACTCAGTTCGAACACGACCACCACACACACAATCTCTGACCGACTGTCTGATCAACTGGCGAAGAGCAGTGGTGGCCAGTGTTGGCCAGTGCCAATGGACAAGTTGCAAGTTGAAGATATGTCCACCATGAGCAACATCAGTTCAATCGAGTGAGCACAATTCACCGAATCGATCCCATTCAATGGCAGTCCTTTGTGTCCTTTGGTGCAAGCACCGCTTTGAATGGCCGCCAACATGATTGCGCTAGTAATGAACTGGTCGGACCGTTGATTATCATCGTGGCCCGCGAACGGCTTAATATCAACTCACATCACTTAACCTCAACCTTAGCCTCCTCAGCTCCAATCAGCTGGTCGAGCACCTCATCTGCCTTTGTGCCTCAAGTCACATTGTGTGGTCAAACCGCAAACACACATTCACACACACACACATCCTCTCATGCCATCCTCTGCCGAGCACATCTCAAGTCCAATTAGTGATCGAATTGTCTGTGATTGTGATTACATTTGATGCTATTACACTCTCCACTGGTGTTTGTGTATGTTGATGCCAACTCCCCAGTCAACAAAACAGTCCATTACGACAACAACACAACACACCAGGAGTAGTACAACATGCAGTACAGTACGTGCCACCGTAACCATCCATCCAGTTACCAAGTTAACAAGCATTATGTGTTATCCAATGCAATCAAGCAAGCAAGCAGTTAGTCAGTCAGTGAGACACACACAGACAGACACAGACACACACCACTGGTAGAGTGAGTTAGTCCACAAGTTGTGATAACTCTTCCTTCCACCAGTGCACCAGCCATCAACCAACCAGCCAACTACCAACAAGCGAGCAACATCTCCGTCCATCGAGACAAGCAATCAAAACCCAACACAACTAACCAGTGCACATTACATCAAAACAACCAACAACATCACTTGATCATGACCGTGCCAATCAAGTCAACTCGCCGTCTACACCATCGCATCTACGTATCAAACAAACGAACGAGATCTTCATCGCAAAACATCTCACCTACAAACATGTGAGCATATATTGTGATATCATCAATGAATGAATGAATAGACCACAAAACGGATTCTGATTTCGAAATCCGTCTCGTTTAGTTTCCAAGTTTTGTTGTAGTTATTCATTCTGTTCTTGTTGTTTCGTTTCGTTCGAAGAGTTACAGTGAATGAGTCACCAAACGAGTGTGTCTATGTCTGTGTCTGTGAGTGAGTATGTCGTGCATGTTACGTAGCTATACAAGACACAAAACAGTTTTGATTGTATGCGAGTTCTAAGTGTGCACCGCACCTTTTACCGCTAACTAACATACCATCACACCACCACACACAACCGCAATCATTGCTCAACGAGTGTTGCAATAATAGGAAGGAAAGGATTGAACGAGTGAAGACTAAACTAGACAGAGAAGTGGTGATACTACTGGTCACACTACCGATTCGACATGTGCTCAACAAATTGGCACATCGCGATGGACCGCAATTGATGGTGAGTTAATGTTGCTTTTCTTATTTGGTTATGTTACACTCTGTCATCTGTTAAACCAAGTCAAACACTCATAATAATCTAAGATGTTGGCAAGAAATGTCATTAAAAACTAGATCAAATGCATTTACGTTACTGTTCCTAGTGCATGAATCATGCAAAAAGCCTTCTGATTTTCCCAAAACAATCTCATTGTTTACATATTCATTCATTCATTCATGTTTGTACCGCACGAACCCGTCCATAAAGAGTTTGATGACTTGGACGACTTGAACTTGAATGTTTGTTTAATCTTTTCCCTCTTCTCCGTCTTCCTCATCATCATCTTCTTTCACTCAATGTGTCTGTTCAATCAATTGAACTTGATCGGTTAATTACCTAAACCACAGTAGACCTCCCCTTCTTTTTTTCTTTTTCTACTTGCTTAGACAAACACACAAGACAATTCACAACTGTTCAGTGCATTGAAGTAGTGTATTCCCCCCTCACTCCTAATGATTCGAACTCTACTAATTGTTACAGTGTTCATTCATCGGTTAGTGTCGTCATTGTGTGTTTGTGGTTGTGTCTGTGTCTGTGTGTTTCACTAGTCGGCACCCGGCACAGACAATTGGAATGCATTCGAGCATACAACACATCATAACCAATAAGCCATATGGCTCGCGTGTGGAGAGAGAGAGAGAGAGAGAGAGAGAGAGAGAGAGAGAGAGAGAGAGAAGTGCACCACTCGTAACAGCTGTATTTACCATTTGGCCCATCTGTCTGTTCAGTTCTGTCTGTGATCGGTTGTTGGTGGTCGGTTGATCGGGTTCGTTCTGCTTATTAGCCCAACCAGTGGTCGCGACCGCGACTGTATTACTCGCTTGATTTAGCACTTCCACTCGTGTTAAGGCCAATTCCGACTAAGCCAATTTGAAGTGGAGTCTCTCCCCTCAAGTGAGTGTACCATCAATGAATGAATCATCATCAATTCAAAGTAGGAAATTGATGATAAATATATTATATATTATAATTTCATCATGCTAGAATGCGTCATGTTGATGATTAACATCATCATGGACATTGTCGGTATAAGTCTCTCTCTCTCTCTCTCTCTCTCTCTCTCTCTCTCTCTCTCTCTCTCTCTCTCTCTCTCTCTCTCTCTCTCTCTCTCTCTCTCTCTCTCTCTCTCTCTCTCTCTCTCTCTCTCTCTCTCTCTCTCTCTCTCTCTCTCTCTCTCTCTCTCTCTCTCTCTCTCTCTCTCTCTCTCTCTCTCTCTCTCTCTCTCTCTCTCTCTTACTAACGCGTCCTGTATGACTCACCAACGGGAGGTTAACCCAAACTGGACTAACTAGATGCGATGATGATGATGACTAACTAATGAACTAACACATAACTAACTGACTGGTTCATTGATTTTATGCCATACAACAGACGGCGGCGTGTGTGTGAGGCATTGCCCCAACACACACAATTTGAAACTAATTAGCAAGTAAATCGATTGTGATCTTTTCGCGCTCCCTTAGTTTGATCGGTTTTAGATTATATTATTTCCTAATAATGATAATAAATAACTAAATAATTAGGGTGTCTATATTTGTGTGTGTGTGTGTGTGTGTTGCGTGATCGTGCACAAACGCACAGATAATCGAGTGTTAATTATTTATTTATAAGCAAACATACACATACAATAACAAACAACACAGGAACCGTGTGCTTCCAGGATGTTTTGACATGTTTTGTTGAGTCGCGCAAAGCCATGAACTTGGCTTCCCAACATTTGCTCATCATATTATATAATTGGATCAATATAATATAAATATTTAATAATATAAAATAATTATCAAACTTTTCCAATTTCCTTTCGCAATATAATCGAAATCTTAAAAGTACAGAATTAGAATAAAGGAAAGAATGGAAGAATTCGAAAAGTGCACAAAATGAAAACAGAACGATGATGATGACGAATCGGCTTTTGCAAGTTCTTATTCAAATAGGATTTGGCCATCTCATATGAACAAACAAACAGACAGACGGACAGATGAAATGCATCTCGCACACTAAATTTGGAAATGAATTATTATTTGCAGTGCTATTAGTATAAACTGGAGACTGACACGCACATGAACGTAAGTAGCTAGCTCTCTATGCTATGCTAACAAATAATGCGTAATTGTTTTGTTTTGGGAGATAAGGCGAAAAGCTCATTATGGTGGCACAATCGAGGAAAATTGAGTGATAAGAATGGGCAATAAAACATTGGTGGAGTGTGTGTGTGTGTGTGTGTGTGTGTGTGTGTGTGTGTGTGTGTGTGTGTGTGTGTGTGTGTGTGTGTGTGTGTGTGTGTGAGTGTGTGTGTGTGTGTGTGTGTGTGTGTGTGTGTGTGTGTGTGTGTGTGTGTGTGTGTGTGTGTGTGTGTGTGTGTGTGTGTGTGTGTGTGTGTGTGTGTGTGTGTGTGTGTGTGTGTGTGTGTGTGTGTGTGTGTGTGTGTGTGTGTGTGTGTGTGTGTGTGTGTGTGTGTGTGTGTGTGTGTGTGTTCTTATATGTTGACACAAGGAATATTAACTCAGATGGATGTCATATGTAATGATGATGGTTGAAACAGATCATGTGCGTGCGTGTGTCTGTGTAAGTAGTAGTGGCGGTCGTTTATTAATTGACTGACAAAAAGACTTGAACTTATTGTTAAAGGTGAACTGTGTTTAATGAAGTACAACAGAAGCAGTTTATAATGAGAAAAGCCTTAAAGCATTCTTGATGAAGATCATTTTCTCTTGGCAGTTCATCTTCTGATTCATTTTGATTGCAAATTTACAAAACTCAGATTGTCTTTTAAGAAGAAAGGTTTTGTTTTTCCTGAAATGATAAATAAACTAGATTTTGTTAGAACGATAATCAGAATAATTATTAAACGAAACGAGTTCCAGAATCATCGTCGTTCATCACATTACTAGATTGATGCTAATTAAAATGTATTTATTCAACATTTTTTGTATGCAAAATAAAATAACTCGAATTCTACGTCAAAACGCCATAGGACACATGATCAGACAGGAAGCAAATACTTTATTCAAGTTGTATTTGGCTTGTTTTTTAATGATATTTATTGATTAATAATTGTGTGTGTGTGTGTTCTACATTCATGCTTTCATGTGTGCATTATCGAGTGTGCCCACCTGGGCATTTTCCTTTCCGTGAATGAATGAAAGTGAAGACGAATACACACAAGGGATTCTCCCATGTTAATTATTTACGTTCGATTCAGTGAATGTGTGTGTGTGCATGTGTGCACATGTGTGTCCATAACCAGGTCGTGTTTGTTACAACCTCTCTATGGCTCGATTCTTCTATTCAAATTCTTTATGGAATTTTTGATAATCTAATTAGGCTACGTACACACACAAACACACAGAGACGAACACACATTCAATCAGGTATAACACACAAGGTATTTTCCGTTAGTGAATTTTCTATTTCTTTTTTTGCATTTACTTTGTGCGTGTTTGCGTAAAAAATGAGTCAATCTTAGTAGTATGAAATTAATGAATTTTGGCATGTGCTCGATAATAAGGGGACGAATCAAAATATGATGGAAAGAGCCTATGACCTTTTGTAGGTAGAGTGAATAGTAAAGTTGAGATGTAGGTTGTTGTTTTCGTGTTCGGAATATGTCCTATTCTAAATGTTTTGGCTAAATCCAGATTGCCCAATGTGTTATGCATTTAGTTTCAATTGTTGTTGTTGATGTTTTTCTCATGTTTCACTAACAAACACACCAACACGTTTGATGTAATACAATACAGTCTCTGAAAAGATTGGAACGCAATCAGTTTTGGATTTCAATTTTTCAATCTTAATGAGTAAAGATGAGCAAAAACATCGCTGAACTTTAGAATGCAAGAAGAAGCTAAATGGCATTAACCCGCGAGATTCTCTCTCTCTCTCTCTCTCTCTCTCTCTTCCCTCTCTCCCCTCCCTCTCTCTCTCTCTCTCTCTCTCTCTCTCCTCTCTCTCTCTCCCTCTCTCTCTCTCTCTCTCTCTTATATAAAGTCATTCACATCTCATTGCGAGCACACGTTTGTAAACGTATATAAAGTTTCTTTGTCAGACATGACTTTGTCGGATAGAATACTAAAACCGAAAGCGAACAAAACTTCCCTTTCATGTAATATCAACTAAACGGAATTCAAAGAATGCAAACACAACTTTTCCCTCTTCTGGTTCTATTTGCAGTATATATTCAACGTATATATTCATGTAACTCCAGACAAACTTTTATTCTTTCTTTCACTTCCTGGAAGCAAACTTTTCATTTCATACGACATGTGGTCCCGTAACTCGATCACTAGTAGTGTGTTCCAACAAACAAACAAAAAAAAACCGGAGACCCCTCGTGTCTGGGGTTATTTTCCCATCAGTAATTATGCACTACTGCTACTCTTTCACCAGTTCCTGGATCACTTTATTATGAGGAGTAGTAATATCATTATTTTGTTGTTGTTGTTGTTTGCTTCAATGTGTTCTCCCGTTCGTTTGGTTCGTTCCACACACTACATCAAATCATCAATCACACTTAATCATCATCATCATCATTTCGAGTCCCTGGCAAATTAATTGAGTACCCCCAGAGGGATGTATATGGTTTTCCACTTAATGGATTTTTTTCTTCTTCGAAAGTAAAGTGAAAGTTGTGTGCTTCCAATGTGAGTCAATGGAAATAGCCAACAAGTATACGACTGCTAAGTATTTAGTTTGGTTTGTGTGTGAGTGCTCGGAGACTGACTCAAGGGACAAGTGAATGAACTTTAGTGTACTTTCAATGAGAGATCGATAAGAACCGCAAAAAGTTTTGGTTAGTGTTGGAAAATAACTTAAGGAGGTGAATGGAGGGTCTTTGGAAATTCGACAAATTCGGTCAAATTGGTTTCTTTAAAATTGCTTCAAGATTAAAAAATGTTTGTCACACACAGACATACAGACAACGCGACATCTTAATTGAATCCAACATCGATTTAAAGTTGAATTATAAATAGAACTTTCTCTGAGTATATTAAGTTTCAGAGGGGAAAAAATCAGAACCCAAATATTGAATTACATTTAGAATCTAAACGCTTTTCGTTCGGTTATTTCTTATTTTCTTCTTCACTTAAAATGAGAAACACGATTAGCCTCATTAGGTCTCTTCCAAAAAGAGACCGAGTGTTCGAAGAGGGGTACTGTCCGGTTGGGTTGGCTCGTTAACTCGAACTCCCAACCCAACCAAAATGGTCTCTCTGTCTGTTTATGTGGCTTTGTATTGGCTTCAAAACCGTAAAATGTACTTTTCATGAAAGCTAAATTTTTTTCTTAATAACTCACTACTAAAAATAAGCCTTAAAACGAGCGAGAACCCAAAAGTGTACGTTATTGGCTAATTTGGTCCACAACTTGCCCGAGTGCCCTTCACATTCAGTGCAGCAAAAATAAAACACAAAAAGTTCTGTTTCTAATTTAGGTACAAATAATAACTTGACTCTCAACTAACACTCGAGACAACCACTTGAGAAAAAAACTCTACTCTACTACGGTTAAGTTATACACTTGATTACGGTCGACAAATGTGAAGGTTCATGTGAGTAAAAAAAGTAGAAAATCTGTCAGTTGAGTCAATGAGGAAGTGAGAGAGAGAGAGAGAGAGAGAGAGAGAGAGAGAGAGAGAGAGAGAGAGAGAGAGAGAGAGAGAGAGAGAGAGAGAGAGAGAGAGAGAGAGGAGAGAGAGAGAGGAGAGAGAGAGAGAGAGAGAGAGAGAGAGAGAGAGAGAGAGAGAGAGAGAGAGAGATTGACCAGAAAAACCAATTCAGAGAACCATTCGGAATTCCAATATGTTGGTCAGGGTAATAGAATATATTGAGAGAATTTAATATGAATGCGACTTTGATTTTTGTTGTTGTTGTTGGTGATGATTTCTACTTTCACTACCAAAACATAATCGACTCTCTCTCGTCCACTCACACAGTCCACTGAATTAAATCTCAATAAATAAATATTTAAATATAGATTATTGCTTAGTGCAATATTGATTGAAACTGGTCATTCAGTAATATAATGTGTTCTCGAGAGTCATAAATATTCTTGTTTTTCATTTTTTTCCCGCCCACTTTGCCCAGTTTGTGAATGTTCAAACATTACCCCGAACTCACATATCATTTGGGTGTAATTACATTGTGTGATGGTGTAATGATGTGGCCAAACTGTCTGTTTGCTCAATCCATTCTACTTAGAATTGATGATTCTACTGTTTGAGTGTTTGCCAACTTGTTTTGGTTTTGTTGATTTGGCAGTGAAATTGATTTTATTACACACATTTTTGGTGTTGTTGTTGTTGTTTCTGGTTGATGGTGAAGATGGTTATGGTTATTGGATTTTGGTGGTGTTGGTGGTGATTTAGGTTAGTGGAGGGAGGTTTTGTTTGTTTTTGCATTTATGGGTTTCGGGGTTAAGGTTAGTGTGTGCATTATTAGTTTCTTTTACTTGTTATTCGTATTCTATTATATTAATAATACATTTTGGCCAATAGTGGTTATAACCCTAAATTCGAATCTCGTTCTCTATGTTTTCCAAATGGTTGTGCCAAATTCGAATTGGCCATTCGCACCAGTGATCAATTTCACCTCAACCGTTTCTATCTCTTTCTCCCATTCTCAGTCTTCAATGTTCGTTTAAACTTGAACTTGAAACTTTCCACTCGTCATTTGGCATTCACCTACGCTTATCTTTCAATTTCGAGTCACAGTGTGACAGTCGGTGAGTGGTGAGTGGTGTGGTATGTTACTCTCGCTTTCCGATCGAATGAATCATTAAAATGCAAATTGGCCAAACTTGGAGAAAGGGGAAAGTGGAATGAAGAAGGGAGAGAGAGAGAGAGTTGAGTTGGAGAGCGAGTTGTCGTCGTTATTGTCGTCGAGAGTACTCCACACAATCAAAATGTGTGTAGGCACTCACACGAGAGTGAGTGAGTTGAGTTTAGTTTTGGAAAGTGGTCCCTCGTCTCATTTCACCTCGTTCTGCTGCTGCAAATGCAATGAAATGGTTCAATTGTTTTTCAATTTTATATTAAATTGCCAGGAAACTCACAAGCACACTACTTACAAAGTAGCATGCACAAGCGAGCGATTCTTCCTCCAAAGCGACGTCAAGGGGGCATTATAAATAAATTGTAATAAATGTCCAAGACAAGCCAAGATCTTGGTGAACGATAGAACGACAAAGACAACGAAGAAGAAGACACTGCACATTCACATTCAGTGACATGACAAATGCCATTTCAATTTAATTAGCCAAACTTGTCCTTGTCACCGACCGACCAAAACGACAAACACACTCTCCGACCTTTTTCTACTTCTTTCCCTTCACTACAATTTTGTCCTTTTGTAGTTGGACATTCAAATTAACCCTTCGACTGGTCACTACTCGACTGACAACATTCATAATGATAGGGAACGAAAGGGTTATTGAAAATATAGACAGGCACGCAAATACACACAAACACACAGACAGACATTCACAATTGAATTGCCAGTCGAAGCATGAGTGAGTGAGTGAATTGAAATTAAATTTAATTGGAAATTGAAACCATTCGAGAGTGACACTTGGAGATAGATGAGAGTGAGGGTGATAGGGCTAGTTTGTTGCATTCTCTCTCTCTCTCTCTCTCTCTCTCTCTCTCTCTCTCTCTGCATTCAATACAGCTGACAGCCTCACATCCATACGGGTAGAGCACTTTAGGGTAGACACTCACTCACTCACACAAACATGACCCGTTTAATTAGATCCTCAAAACGATGTCAACGGGTTAGAGCTACGAGAACTACTTCGGTTATTGGTTTTGCACTCCCATCCAATGCAAATAATAATAGAAATGTCTAGTCTAGTGTCTGTCGATCCCTCTCCAGTCTAGGCATACCAACACACATCGTTAATAGCACACACACACACACAAACAGCAATATCCTATCTGTTGGAAAGCACCCAAACAAGCCTAAACACAAACAAGCAATAATAAATTAATTAAACGAGAACCAACACCACAACGATTGAGGCCCGACACACAGAAAGCAGGCAAAAGATCAACTTTTCCCTAATCGAAAACTACTTTGCTTCTGATTTTATTACTGTTGTTTTGTTTTCCTCTTCTGTTTCTTTCTTTTTTCTTCCAATCGCGCACCAAAAGTTATTCGCTTTTGTTTTGATCTTTTTCCGATTGACAGATTTTGGCCGACAGAAACGCAAAAAAATTAACGATTAGTCGTTAAGAAGGCTATTGACGGGTGAAATGACTCAGATAAAAACCCAGAGAGAGAGAGAGAGAGAGAGAGAGAGAGAGAGAGAGAGAGCTTTCACAGGCCGGTACAGATCGGTGCAAGTATAATTGATTGAGTGAAGTAAGTGAGTGAGAGCTGGTGTGCGAAAATGGATTAAACATTAATTAGAGTAAAGGAGAAGTGACATAGTCGTGAGAGCAGTGAAGGCAATTATTTGGGGATTGTAGTGTAAGTGAGCTGTTAATGTGAGTTTGATTAGTGCACCACATTAAGTACGGAATTGAGTGTGAGTGTGTGTGTGTGTGTGACACATTGTTACTTAATATGAGAGATTCTTATATTCCGAGTTTGTAGATTTTAGTTCGTAGAATTTAGTTTGTAATAAAGATCCGTAGTAAATCGTAGTAAAAAGATTCGTAAATCGATCTATGCAATCCGATAGTATGGATTTTTATGGAATCGAAATCTAAATTTAACCTTTTATTATTAAATTTAGTTAAATTTAAATTTCAAGTCTATTTGCACAGGCCACTTACTCGAATGGACTTGCATTCAAGTTCACTGTTCTTTTTTGTGTCCTTTTAGTATGAATCTTTTTTGTATTGGCCTCTCTCAAATAAATCACAATACGCGAACACAGTGCCCTGCGGAAAGCTTCATCAAACCAATTTGGCCAACTGTCTGTCTGTTTGTCTATTTGTCGAACGTTTTCTGGCCGGAAAGGCCTTTTTCACTGAGACTCGCACACACATATTTCAGTTTGCATTAGCGCCTAAAACGACCCACTGGCCTTAACACTTTTATTTCGTATGCACACACAGACACAGTCACACACAAATGCAAACTCTAAATCAACATCAATTTTTTATCAATTTCCTTCCTTCCGCCTAAAGAATCCTTTTAGTCACCATCACAGGCCGCCGTTGCCGCCAAACACACAATGGACACATTGGGCGCCTATTTTTCTGGTCTATTTAACCCGTTTTTGTTGTTGTTTTTTGCCGTTGCCGTCGCTTGCCTCTTTTGTTCCAAAATTTCTCTCGCTCGCGCCTTTTCCCCAATTTGTGCTCCAATTAAGCAATTCATTTTAGTAGTAAATTTAATTATCAAGTTTGATTTTTAAACCAAACAAAGTTAAAGTCAAAGTAGAGCACAACAACAACAACAAAAGTTAAGCAAAGTTTATTATAATTAATTAAATTTATATTTAAATCAACTAACGAGCTGTGACTTTACTGATAATAATGCTCACACAAACAGTTTGAACTTAATCAAGTTGAGTTAATTAATTTTGATTTATTATTACTAATTTTATTAATTAAATATTAATAAAATTAGTCGTACGTCTGTGTAATGTTATTATGCACACACACACACACACACACACACACACACACACACACACACACACACACACACACACACACACACACACACCTAGTCATAATTTTTGAAAGGTTTTGGTGCGTTTTTAGTGTAAAACAGTTAAGTCGGAGCGTGAGAGTAATATGAAAACAGTTTGGTCTGAGACCTTTTTTGCATCTTTTCTTGAATAATAAAATCTAATTCAATAATTATTCTGCACTCGTAAGCAGAAACCTAATTGATATGTTCGAACTGACATTGGGACAGATTGAGTACAGATTCGAATACTTACGAGCACGATTCTTCCAGTCGGACGGTCATTTCCCTGTCTAGCATTTTTCAAACCAATACTGACCTTGTCCTATGTCCGTTCAATCCCTATCAACCTTTTTATATCTCCAGCTTCAATGCCCATATTATAACCATTTACCATTCCTTTTTTGGAATGGCATTTTATTGAACTCTTAAGCAAAATTAATGCTAAATGTAAGCTAGATAACATACTGACGATCACCACTTTCAATTATAAGTGTTATAACCATTTGAGTCTCAACCCTTACAACCTCATAAAACATTCTGCCAATTTGAACGCGCTTTTACCTATCAAATCATCTCAAAGTGCTCCTACGATATGCATCCGAATAGCATCATCTCATCATCACTCCCTCTCTCTCTCTCTCTCTCTCTCTCTCTCTCTCTCTCTCTCTCTCTCTCTCTCTCTCTCTCTCTCTCTCCTCCGTTTATAATTCAATTGAAACTATGCAAGATGTTACTACAGGAGGCACTAAATCTTGAGTACCGCTCAGACAATTCTTTAATTTAATTTAATTTCGCCAATAGTCGGAAGAAGAAAGTGCAAAAACAAAGAAAAATTTTCAATAATGAAATTATGAACGCAAAATTAAATTAATAATACTAGAATGGAGAAAAGAGAAATTCAAAATTAATTTCCGTGTGATTTTTTTTCGCCTGCGTGGGATCGCACTGATTCCGTCCTTTTGTTTAATCTTTTACGATTTTTGTTCTTCTTCTTTATTTGGACACATCTGCGATATTCATAAATTGAAATTTATTAACACACCATTCTGTTTTGCCCAATACAGAGAATATTCTGTGTGAATTATTTGCCATTATTTTTATTATTTAATAAAATCGTTTTATATTTATATGAAAATGCTATATATATAATATATAATATATATTATTTAGATAATAAAATAAAATCCAGTGAAATCCAGACAATATCGTTGTGAACAGCAGTTGTCCGCTTTGAATGCTTCATTGATTCGACAGACGGACAATTTGTTGTACGGGAATTTAGTTGCTTCGGCCTCTTTTTCTCTGTTTCGCCCGATGGATTTTATTAGCTTCTTTTAGGTCATAAATTTTAATTTAAGGATTTATATTTACGGGAGCATTTTCATGTATTGTCTTTATTGTGTTCTTGTTGTTGTTCAATTTCAAAACCATTTTCTTGACCATCCAAGAGATTAAATGCGAGATAAGATTTATCGGTCTATCGGCCTATGTTTCTGATCTTTAATCTTTTGTCAGAGATTTTTCGGTTCAAAGGAATTTGGTATAAATATTTTATCGTTAATTTCATTAGTTGCTCTCTGTTTTGTTGTTTTTTTAGGCATTGTTTTCTGTTTTTGTCATTTCCGTTAAGAATTAGGTCGGTTTTGTTTTTGTATTTGTTAGATAGAACTAAAAGACATTGGCCGAATGTGTATTAGATAGAGAAAACAATGAATTAGTTCTTGGAAGTCCGATGGTGCAAATTGGATCGTTTCCGAGGAGATAAATGCGGAAAAGTCGAATTAATTATTCATTCCACATTCTCAAGAAAGGTACTTTTGTTTAGTGCTCAGTTAGTTAGAACACCTTAAGATTCATGATTCTTGGATATATAGGTTAATTATACCAATAACCACTAACCTTAACCAAGTTCCGATTCTATCATTATTATTCTATGAATTCCTGAAAGCCATCCAAATTCAAGATCAAAGATGGCCAGGAACATTTGTGAACAAGTGATGAAGACAGAAAGCTAAGCAAACATTGCAAATGCTCATACAATGTTCGTTGCACAACCATCACAATGAAGTGATGAGATAACTCCCATGAGCATCTCCGGGTAGATGTACGAGAGGCATTCATAGAATGCATATTAATGCCTCTCTTTAGTGTCCCTCTGTTTATCTACATCCGCGTAATCAAATTGTGCATGTAATCATTGCACTAATGAAATTATTAAGTTACTGCTCTTTTATGTGTTATGCTCTCTCTCTCTCTCTCTCTCTCTCTCTCTCTCTCTCTCTCTCTCTCTCTCTCTCTCTCTCAAGATTAGCATTGAGGATTATTTTGATAAGTTCGTTGTGCGTTATTGTGTAATGCATGCTAAATGCAATGCTAATGTGTGTGCCGGTCGATTAAGTTATTATTCTTTTCATCTTGTTCTTTTTTGTCTGATGTCTCTCTCACTCTCATTCAACCAGAAAAGTGAATATACAGCACGCGTGTGTGTGCAACCTAAACGACTACTTCTATTCGCCTGACAGACGATTCCTGTGTGTGTGTGTGTGTGTGTGTGTGTGTGTGTCTTCTGTTCTGCTCTGTCTCGTCTTGTCCTATCCTCTTTTGCACATTGATTCATTCATATATTCCAACACGCCAGCAGGCCCCCATATTCCGAGTGTAACCCACGACTAGACGTCTGCTTGTTCCAAATTGAGTGGTAGGGTCGTGTCTACAACTACCGCTTGCATTCCGCGCGCGCTTATAAAAGTGATCGTCTGGGCGCCATTTCGACTAGTGATTCAGTGTGAATGGCGCCAACTTTTCGGAACCCTATTGAAACTGTCTGATTCAGTTTTTGGAACAAAGTTTCTCGCTGATGCTGTTCCAAGTCAGATATTTCCCGTGTTTCACTCAATTACAAATCTCATACCAAACTTGACATTTCATTGCCTCACTCTCATTCCTCATTTGTTTCACCATCATATAATACTATTAATAATAAGCCCGCACATTCGATTTTGTTTGACTTGTGTGATTGTTTTGTTTGATGACTAACTCGTTTCCATCTTCACTCTCTCCCCATTTCACCACACTGTAGATCGCATTCAATGTATGCATAAGGCAAATAGAAAATAACAACAACGGAAAAGCACAACAAGTACATGACTGAACACTACCATCACCACCAGCACCACCGTTGCCCAAGCAATGCCATTCCATTTTGTTCACTCTCGGCGCCATTATATTACCCAGGCAGCGAAATATATCATCGCAACGATCAAACTTGAATGACTTATTGCCTTTGTCGTTGTCACCAGTCAGTCGCTGTCTTCGTTGAAGCAATCGCCAACGTTGTGTGATTCATTCAAAAGTACTCTGAACTCCTCACCGGTTGGCCGTTGCGGATGGAATCTTCTTCTTCTTCAACTTCTCTTTCGCCATCGTCTCGCCTCAACCCCAAAAAAGGTATGGAAAGTCTTTTACTCGTTTTTGTTTGCCCGCGCTTTCCGTTTATGACTGACTGATGCATACACAGTCAAATTGTATGACTGGGTGTGCAGTGTACTACTGCACTTTTTATATGCGATTGAGATTGTTTCTCTCTGATTAGAGCAGACTTCTAATGCAGACTCGACTTGTTGTACGTTGTGTTGTATGCGTTTTAGTTGATTTCAAACACACGCTCGCGGTCATTATCGTTTTCATGCTATGTATGCTCATTGCTTGCTTACGTTTGTGCCAGATGGAGAGATGATTGCCCATCGTCAACCGAGAGGGAGGGAGGGAGGGAGCGAGCGAGAGAGAGAGAGAGAGAGAGAGAGAGAGAGAGAGAGAGAGAGATGAGATGATACTATTCAGATGCATACCGTAGGTGCACTTTGAGATGATTTGATAGGTAAAAGCGCGTTCAAATTGGCGGAAAGTTTTATGAGGTTGTATGGGTTGAGTCTCAAATGGTTATAAAATGGGCATTGAAGTTGGAGGCATAAAGAGAATGTATTTACTAAAAGGGTTGATAGGGATTGAACGAACATAGGACAAGGTCAGAATTGGTTAGATAGTGCTAGACAGGAAAATATGACGGTCCGACTGGAAGAATCGTGCTCGTAAGTATTCGAATCTGTACTCAATCTGTCCCAATGTCAGTTCGAACATATCAATTTGGTTTCTCACAATTGACAGTTTGCGTCTGTTTACGAGGGCAATAGTGCACACACACAACACACCACTCTTTCTTTACTTACTTAACCATTGATTTCGACTGTCAAACTCAAACGGTTTGATTGACTCAACCAGCCCAACTTTGATTGCTTATTATTACGACCATTTAGTTCGAGGTTAGAGTGGTGTGTGTGTTTATGTCTGCACGGTGGAATGAAATCATACACCACTAAAGTGAAGCATGTACCCAGATAGCGGTCTTTGAGTCTTGTCAAATATCACAAGCAACCAATGAATGATACACATTCAAGTTGTTGTTGGCATGTTGCAGTTTTATCGTGAAGGGAAAGTAGAGTGACACATGATGATGATAGGACAATGATATTGTCGATTTGGTGATTTAGTTGGTAATGAAAACAAAACGGAAAACAAGTCAAGGGGAAAACGTATTGATTTGTACAGTTTGGGGATGGTTTTTGAGAATGCACATTTTGTGAAAGTCACGTTTAAACGTGTGCGCCATTGACATAGATTGTGAGTTGAATGAGTGAGTGACTTTTCCTGTTTTGCAATGTTTGTTGGCCGACCTTCAATAGGATTATTGCATTATGTATCACAAATAAAAAGTATATTAACACTTTGAATGTCATGTCGGACAGAATGTAGACATAATTCGAGTGAAAGGGTTAATCCGGTCACTTTAAACTTTAAACACAACTTGAAACAAACAGTCAGACATCAACAGTAACCAAAACACAAATTGTCACTCAACGTTAACAAGTTTAAATCCTCTCTCTCTCTCTCTCTCTCTCGAGTGGCATTTGAAACTTTCACTCTCTCGAGTTTCGACTAAGCCCCAATTTACAGTCTAGCGCCTAATGCTCTTTCCCTTTAAGCCCGCGTCATTCTATTACGAAACCCGCCAAAAGTGCCATACCAAAACTCGAACTGGATCTATTCAATTATTGACGAGTTAGTGTGAGTGTTTGATATCTAAATCGATTTTGGTCTGCACTTCTTTCTGTGAGTGTGTCATTAAGTTACGTGTACACATTCATTAGGATTCTTTCAAATTGCTGCCTAATGAGGCAACACACTCATGATATCGATTAAAATATTCACATTCATTTTCGTTTTTTGTTTGGGGGTGTCTGTTCAACTGTTGGCACACACAAATTCCCCCTTTTAGTGCACACAATCATTTTGAGTTGAACTTTTCAACTACATTTTCGATTGCATTCGACAGTGCACTGTGTTGTACAGTGTTCAGTCTCTACTGTTCATGTTCTACTGTATGTGTTGTGTAATGTTTGGTTGTCATGTTTGGGTTACGTCTTGTCGGTATGTCATGTCTCACAGTGTTTGATTGTGTAGTACATGAACCGCTTTGAACATTGCACCACTCGGGCTTCCTGTACAGCACACACCGACACAGACACAGACTGACTGATCGGTGTACTGTACTGCTTCAGACATACACACGGACACGGACACGGACTTGCTCATGGATACCGAGTAATCGGGTTTTGTACAATTCATGCACGTTCGATTCGACATTTTCGTGCTCGAGTGCTCGACACTGTGAGTTGATCAGTAGAACAGTACGAAGAGTAGGAGTAGACGAACAATCATTTTGGTTTGGTCTTGTTTTTGCTGTTGTTGTTTCTTTTGTCTTCTACTTCATTCAGTCATTCCATCATATACCAAACTTTTATTTTTTTGCGTTATCTAAACAACAACAGCAACATTGGTATTTACGTCTACGTACGTATATGTCTACCCTAAAATAGAAATCATAATTATGATACTTTGAGCTTGTTTGTTGTTTTGGATAGTTGAAGTTGAAGAAGAAGAAACAAACAAACGCTCAAAACGCTACCCAAACAATAATAACGAGACAAAGTTTGTTTGGCTGTATGTATACACTTCAAAATGTCAAATATAATTGTGCACAAACACAGACACAAACCAACAGACAAACACAAACCTACGCGTTGGGTAATGAGAATCATATGAGGGTTTAACCTTTCGACAAATGAAGGGTCCTTTTGAATGAGCACTTAAAGGTCAACTATGGTCATTATAGTTTGAGTGTACAATCCCAAAATATATCATGTTTGTGTACTAAAATTGTTGATCTGAGCAAAGATATGATGTTTCACTGTTTGGATTATTATTCTCGACCTATAGAACCAAAAGTTTAAAAAGGATAATTCTGCTAATAGTAGTCAAATGACTCTCTTGACTCTTTAGCTTGACGTAAATGTTCAACGAAATTCACCAGAAAAACCCACACTCAGGTATGCATTACCAATCGCACCGTTACGGCCGTTCAGAATCGCTGACGGAAACAAAACCCAATTAGCCTGCACACACCATCCACCAAATAAGCCACTATTGTTCCAATTGTTCCAACAAATTGCCACCACCATCATCATCAACACCTCCGCCTCCGCGCGCGCATTTAATAATGCATCTGCACTGATTCGGATTCCGTGAGAATACTAATAACAAAACTCCGCCATTATCTCTCTACCGTTTAAACCATAGTACCAAAATGTACACAGTTGGAAAGATCAAACCTATCACTTTACCTTTTTTTTCCTCCGAACCCATATTTCAATTTTTAATTCAAAAAATAAGGATTGTCAAGAATTATACGTACTGGGTACTGTGAGAACATATTCACATACAATGCAGCAGCAGTAAAAGTTGGCCTGGAGTGCCAAATTGAATTTGTGCCCAAGTAATAGGAACATACACAACAGACAGACGTCATACATGAATGAATGAATTCCCTCGATGCAATCCAATTTAACCTAATTTCATTTAATAATGGCACTATTAGTGCAGTAATCATTCGAACGCACCAGGTGCAATTCTCCATATTACTCATATTCCTCTCTCTCTCTCTCTCTCTCTCTCTCTCTCTCTCTCTCTCTCTCTCTCTCTCTCTCTCTCTCTCTCTCTCTCTCTCTCTCTCTCTCTCTCTCTCTCTCTCTCTCTCTCTCTCTCTCTCTCTCTCTCCCTCTCTCTCTCTCTCTCTCTCCTCAAATGCATCCATAAACTCAGGAATTGCATGATGTTGTTCCATTATATATTAAAAAGTAAATGCGAATTTAGCGGACAGAGGAACAAAAAAAGATAAATTCTACTTTTCATTTTCATAATAATATTCTAATTTGTCTAAGCATTTGTCATTTTTATGATCTGAATATTATAATATAATATATTGAAGTTGAACTTGAATTTTAGACAAAGAAAACGAGAACGCTTTCCATTGTGAATTCCAAACAAAATTGCTCAATGATCTTTGTCATGAACTTTATGTTTTTCTACTTGTTTCGCTTTTGCCATTTCGCTTAAACTTAATAGTCTACTGACGTAAATGAGCCCGCATTCAACTCATATAATGAGTTCTAATTTGTTGTTGTATTATTCAATTATTATTCATATTACGGTAATAATGATATAGTATCATTAAAGTTTTTTTTGAGTGCACAGTAAATTCTTTTATGAATACAGAATATATTTAGTCGGTAATAAGAAGTCCGGGGAAAAGACGCACCTGCATAATAAGTGAAGTAAAGTAAAGTACGTAAGTAAAAGTGAATTCACGCAGTGATACTTTATACTATGAATGCGTGAACCAATTAGATGCATTGTAGTGTAGTACATTGGATGTAGTACTTAATGATGATGCATTTAAATGGGGTCTAATTTAATATTCTCCGGGTTCTGGTGTTGGTGCATTTTACTAAGATGAGTTGCTTTATTCGTTATTAGTTAAATGCTAAATGCTTTTATTGTGATGCAGTGTGAATTTAATTGCAAAATGAGTCTCTTAATGCAGTTTTAAGTACAGTACTTTTTTGGGTAGACTTATTTAGAGTTTGTTCAAGTGTGTAGAGATCTTAACGTTGCAAATTTTTGATGATTCACCTCGAACTTGTGTTTTTCCATTCCAATTTAGACACAGAATTTTAGGACTCCCGCAGTTCTACGAACAGTTCTACACACAGTTAACATATAATTCAATCAATGTTGAACTAAATTAGTTGCATCGTGTGTTTTCACCTTTGGGCATACAAACAATTGAGGCGGAAACTTGAACATTTCTGGTAGAAATAATTCAGTCCAACATTAAATCGAAAGCAGAGAAAAGTTTGACTTGTTTGCCTTTGGCATATTTCGAGAACCTGAAGTTGCAAGTTTCTGACATTTTGGTTTCCACAATAGAACACAGCCAGAAGAGTTTGACATTTTAGTTATCTTTCTTTTTGTTTTTGAATTCATGAATTAAATATATTTTTAAAATATTAAATTGAAATTGACAGGTTCGATTCTCGCATTAAGCTTCGAAAGCTACTCACTTGAGAATTTAGGCCCATTTTAGAGTATATCTTGTTTTCATGTTACACTTTGACACTCTCAAAACACTTTCCTTTGTGTAGTCAACAATTCTTGTGAATTCCGACAAGTGCTTCTAGATAAAGTGTGTGTAATCAAGTTGATCTTGAAAATGTTACATTGATGCTTTTAAGCCAAATTCGATTCATGTTCGATGTTCGTTAAGTGCAAGTTCGTTCGATGTTGCACTCTTTTCGAGTCACACCAACACACACACACAATAAAGGGCCAAGGGTGTAATGTATATGCATGCAAACATGATTAAATTGGCCTTAAAAGTGTTCTTCGTTGGAAACATGCATTCATTCACTCTCTGACACTTTCGGGGCTCGATTGCACTTTTCACCACTTTTGATCGCACTTTTTGGCACTCTCAATTCTCTTGGTTGTGTCAAGCCACTTAAATTGCTCCCCGTTCCACTGAAAACACTTTTACATTGTTTATGAGTTTGGCATTCATGCACTTTTAAGTAACAATAATAAAAGGTGACATATTCATATTTTGAATTGAAATTCTCGATTGACATTCAGCAATAATAAGAGTAACAACAACAAATGGCACATTCATTCTTACACACACACACACTCGAAATCAAAATCAATTGAATTGGTAGAGAGCAATTGACATATAGTGCATAAATCAAATAACACCAGCACAATGATGATGGAGATGCAGTCAGGACGAGTCAGTAGAAGATGAAAATGAAATTGGAAGCATAATAAAAAGAAAGAAGAAAAAACCCACGCAGCAATTTGCGCGAAAATGGTGTTTACTTCCGAAATGTAATAGAACAAAAAGAAGAAGAAACACATAAGGTGAAACGAAATGGCGCAATTTGGGATTGCTAATCAATTCTGGGATTCGTGAATTCATGCATACGTGATTTCTCAAGAGTTCTATGTAATCTGAAGATGTTGTTCAAATTTTTGTTTCTCAATTTGGAATCCTACTTTTGATTTTTATATTCAAACTTATTTACAGACTAGAGTTTCAGGTTCTATTGTGGAGATGATGTTGATTTTGATTATTGCACACGCAAACTTTGCCCTTCTAACCCTGTCACTGTCAATTTGAATCATTCTCAACCACCCAATCACATAAAGCGCCTGTGACACTCGCAAATTTTCCACTAAACTATTTTCGGGTACTCTCTCTCTCTCTCTCTCTCTCTCTCTCTCTCTCTCTCTCTCTCTCTGTCGCCATCTCTGTCGCCCTCTCTCTCTCTCCCTCTCTCTCTCTCTCTCTCTCTCTCTCTCTCTCTCTCTCTCTCTCTCTCTCTCTCTCTCTCTCTCTCTCTCATTTTTTGCCATCGTCTGGCTTTGTCTGCAACTTTGTATGCCTGTAGCAATAGCCAACGAGATTGTCCTCACTTCTGTTTTTTTTTCATCTCTTTCTCTTCACATCTTCTACTTCTGTGTCTATTAGGTCAAATAAATAAACAAATAGCTGAAGTGACACTATGTTTGAGTCTTCATCTGGTTGTCTGTTGTCTGTTGTGTTGTCTCTGTTTATGTGTGTCTGTTTGTGTGTGTGTATGTGATTTTCCGTTCTTCCTAATGACAAATACAGACAAACCTGAGCACACAAACAGTAGAGTAGTAGAGTGGAAAGCCAAATAGACCTTTGGAATAGAGATGAAAATGAAAACAAAAAATAAGGAAAATAACGGTGAAATAAAGTAAACACAAAGTATATACACACTCAGCACACACACACACACACACACAACTGTACACTCTCGGTGTGCAAATAATAAACAGACCGTAAGAGACAAAATATAATCATCATTAACTCGGTAATGGGCACCACTCACTTTGAAAGGCCATCTCTACAATGCTGTCTCCACACACAAGTTCAAGCGGATGCCAACAGCAGACAGGGACAGACATACAGACAGATACACAAAAAGGTCGATCCAACAGGAATAGAACCAAAATAGAAACAAAATGAAAAAAGAGTACAAAAGTCGAGGCTTTTTGTTTTGTGTGTGTGTATGGTTGCACATAGCGCAATCTACACAATACAACCTCCACTTTAACTTTGTGTGTGTGTTCGAAAAAATCTAATTTACTAAATTACACTTTGTTTGTGTTCCGAAAAGAAACAAAGAAGCCGACACAGAACACAAATGATAAATTGGGAAAATAACCAGAAATACACTTATTCCGATGGACTGAATGACTGACTACTCGACTTTGTGTTGTGTTGTGTTGCGCAATGCAATTACACTTGACTTCTTTGTTGTAATAATAAAAGAATGGAAGACTGATAAGAAATTCTGGTTGGACGGTCAATTTGGAATTTGAAATATTCACTAAAGCACGAAAAAACATAAAAGTATGCAATTTGCAAATATATTCCCAGAACCCATACACATTCTCGTACATTTTCTTCTCATAAATCTTGCAATGAAGTGTTGAGCAATGGAAAAATGTACAAGCATTTCATTAAAGTTGCTCAAGCGGTGAAGCACACAAAATTAACTTATCAAAAGTAGTCGAATGTGTATGAAGAGAAACCATAAATCAAAAAGTATATAAAAATTTGAATGACTTACAAAGTTTCCCAAAAGTTTTGCAGCTTTTAAATAACCAATAATTCTTAAAAACCACAAAAAAATTTATACTTTCAAATTTAAAAATTTGAGAATGTAGAATGTCTTTAGTGAAATGAAATACTAATTGCCGGAAACAATAAAACCCACAGAGAGAATCAATGTCCTCATTAAAGTACTAAAACTAAAACTAAAACTAAAGTTCATTGATCAATCATTGATTTTTTAAATTTATGATAATCAAATTAAAGATTGAACAAGCTAATCGAACGCATATTGGCCACACAATAAATTGAAATAGATAAATCGAACAAGAGAGAGAGAGAGAGAGAGAGAGAGAGAGAGAGAGAGAGAAAGAGAGAGAGAGAAAGAGAGAGAGAGAGAGAGAGAGAGAGAGAGAGAGAGAGAGAGAGAGAGAGAGAGAGAGAGAGAGAGAGAGAGAGAGAGAGAGAGAGAGAGAGAGAGAGAGAGAGAGAGAGAGAGAGAGAGAGCAAAAAAAGCAAAAAGGAGGAGAAGAACAGAAGGAGACAAATGATTTGACACGCAAATGCTCATGTTGTCTCCTCGCCCTTCTCTTTTCTTTATGATCGTAATAATATAATATGCAATATGTAATAATAAATGATCCACTATTATCGTATTATTACGCAATATTCGAATTATGATATATTGCAGCAACTTATCGTAATAATGCTCATACACACAAAAAATAATGAGCATTATAACATAATTTATGGCCTTTTTATCGTACACAAATTGTGCATATTTCGCATAATTATTATACAATTTATCGGGATCGAAGGATCTGAGCTTTTTTCTTGTCTTTGTTGAAGGGCGGTGAGATGATAATATATGTCTATCAGTATCAGAAGAGGGTGCTTCACAAAGTACGTTTCAATATATATGTTAAAATAAAATATAAAAATCAGGGTGTGCTCCAAAATGGTCACGCACTTAAATTTTAATTAATTAAAGGTTTAAAGAAGTATACGAATTTTTGTTTTACGAAAATAAATCAAATAAATGTTTTATCCTAGATTCCTATCTTTTCCTATCCATAAGATGATTTACTGTTTCGCTTTCCGTTTACACACATTTCTTTTTGCGTGTTAGCGCCAAAAGGGAGTTGGTCACTTTGTTGTAATAATCCGACTGACACATATTTTTGTGTTTGTTTTTTGTACTGATTTTATTTTATTTTCGAACCCAACACACAAACACAAATAAGTTTCACTTTGTTGATTAATTCTAATTTGCAGTCGAACAAATGGAAAACTTTTTGTCTATTCCATACCCAAATATAGTAGACAGTAGGGCTAGACAGAAGAAGTAGAAATAAAAGAAAAACGATTGGAAAGACAGACATTTTGGCTAGACACACAAACACACACACACGTTCACATAATGTACAATAAATCCATAAATCATCAAATCATAATATGAGAAATGTGTTTCGCATTTTGTGTGTGTGTGTGCGCAATCGTTTTCTCTGTTAAGGTTAGAACAAAAATGCTCGCATTAAGTAACCACAAAATTGAACATCTTCCGAGAGTTAAACTTTTTCTTGTTCGAGTCTTTATATGTTTAAGAACCAACACAAATTCAATCACTACAAACATTGCACACACACACAGAATAATATAATAAAAATTCCATTAATAATGTAGATGTGTGTCCAAAATATATGATCGTTTGATTAATGGTACAAATTATTGTAATAACCAATCTATTAGAGGATGATAGTGATGACGATCGTTTTGACAATCAAACAATCGACAATTTTGTTCCAATTTTGTGCAATGGCAATAAATCTTGTGTGTAAGCGCAATTTAAATGTGCTGACAGAGGGTGAAATTGAAATGTGACTGGCAAAAGATATTATTAATAGATTCATCAATGTTTCGGCGAAAGAATTCGTATATTCGAATATTGCAATGACAAATGATCCTTATTTGAGTCTTGGAAATTAAACTTTACATTTATTATTCGCAAAATTCAAGTTTAAAGTCGAGTTCGAATAAAAGCCAGGACAATTCCAATTAATTGTACTCAAAGTTCAACTTTTAACGTGTGCAAATTAGTCTAAATTGCAGCTTTTCCTTCTTCTACTTTGCGTCACATCGCTTTGTTCTCATAATTTTGTTCAATTAATTTTAGGCCAAACCAACTTTTAATGATTTTCTACTATAATTTAGTCTGCTAAATGGTTGTCTATTATCGTTAAGCTCATTGACACTTCTGCTTCTTTATTATGATTGGGTTCACCGAACCTTCTTTTCCTTCTCCAAAGTTATAATTAGTGTTATGGTTATTCGTATTTGTTGATGTGTTTGTGTAATAAAACTTTCCTATTATTACTGCGATTATACGGTTTCGTATGTGTGTGTGTGTTATTTAAGGTCGAGTGTTCTATTTAGTGCGATGGAGTGTTCATTCTTGAGGTTGTATGTTTTCAAGGAAAAGACTCTACGCATAAAGACGAGAGCTTAATGTGTTCGGTGAACAAAGATTGTCGTCTTTGTGTCACACATCGTACTTTGCCTTCTTCTTCTTCATGCTAACTTTACGGTAGGTCGCTTAGCTTTAGTCACTAGCGCGCATTAATTTATCATTGCAACGATGCGGATGCCAATAAGGAAATGTGTGTGTGCACACTCACTCAAACATTACACACAGAACAGTCAAAGTGAATGTGTAGTTGCACTGGGTGCACAAACATAGACACACAGACTGATTGTAATAAGTCAGTCACAGTAAACCCACAGGCTGGTTCACATGTTCACAAACTTACCGAAATTACCAACATTCAAAAAGCTATTCATCAAAATGTCATAAACTTTATGAACGGCCCTTTTAATGTCGCACACTTGTGTTTGCTTCCGAACTTAAACTAAAACGTAAATGTATTTCTGTGTACGCATTTCGTATAGATCTGAGGAAAACGAAGACAAACTCGAACACAAAGACGAAAACGAAATCGTAAAGTGTTTTTGGCGTTGGTGTTTGGTGGTTTTGCAAACTATCATTGTGGTTGTGTTGAATCTCTCTCTCTCTCTCTCTCTCTCTCTCTCTCTCTCTCTCTCTCTCTCTCTCTCTCTCTCTCTCTCTCTCTCCCTCTCTCTCTCTCTCTCTCTCCCTCCCCTCTCTCTCTCTCTCTCTCTCTCTCTCTCTCTCTCTCTCTCTCTCTCTCTCTCTCTCTCTTCCTCGTGTTTGCCGTATCATTCAAAATGACACGCTACAATGCATTGCGAGTTTAATATTTTTGTTTTTTGATGGCGATGATGATGATGATGATGATGGTTGGGGTGTGCATCATTTGCATCATGTGTAATGCAGATGTGACACTACTGTGCAATATGGCACATTCACGGGATTGAGTTGTGTGAGTGTGATCGCAACTAGTACTTCAGACAAAACGCATGCAAAACCGACTCATTTAACTTGGTGCATATGCATTCGTTTGAGTGCTAATGCGATTCGCAATCCTAATTTAGAAGTGAACTGTCTTTGTGTGTGCCATGTGATGAAATTTGCGTGTCTACTAATTTTGAAAGGGAGGAGGAAGGAAAGATAGCAGCAATTGTAGTGCAATTCGAAATCATCAACGGGTTAAATGTTTGTGCTATATTTAGGTGACGATTTCGAATGATGATGCGTTTGTCATGTTCACTTTGTGATATTGACTTCAAACACAATCTTTAGTTTGCAATATAATGATAAATCGAGTTTAGTCCTGGTTTTTGAGTTTTTTTAATATATATTTGTTAGTAATAATATTAGTTTCAGTTCTGTTTTGGTTGCTATAGTTTTAGAACTAAAATCGCACTCGAATCTCCATATTTAGTTTGTAACCTATTTTTGTTTGGCGCCACTTTCCCACACCCTCGTAATGAATCATCGTCGCGGTAGTCGTCCCTCAAACTGTCGTCTCCCATAGCAATTATGTATCAATAATGTATTCATAATTTGTATGTGTAGAGTGCGGCAGAGGAGGCACCACGACATGTTCATATTAATATTAAATGTTCCGGTGCAGTGTCATTAATTTTGTCGTTGTTCTACTTGTTCTTCTTTTATTTCTTTCTTTCCTCTCGACAATATTCTTTATATTCTATATATTCTTTTATTGGTTTATGGTCATCATCATCATCATCATCATCGACCTCGTCATCTGTACTCGTCTATTGTCATCGTCATTAGTGAGTGCTATCGTCTGCTTTTGGTGCTTTTTATGCTTTTGTGGCGCAAAAGTTCGAGTGCTTTTCCTGTGTGCAAAAAAGCGCTGAGCAAAGCACACACACACACACACACACACACACACACACACACACACACACACACACACACACACACACACACAGTTTGTTTCACTGTGCGTGCACCAAATTACGTGAATTATGGCTTTTGGTTTTGTGTGCCTTTGTGCACAATAGTTCACACATAGTGCATGTGTCATGTGTTGGTTGTATGGGGGGAATTGTGTGTTTAACAAGGCAAATTTAGTACGAGAAGATCCGATTTAGAGTGATGTAAGACTGTGCGTGTGTGCATCTTTTGGATCCTTAAGATCCGTTAAAGATTCGTGTGTCCAGCAGTTTTGTTTCCCATCTAGATACCAAATAGATTCTGTTTTCAGCAAAGAGGACACTAATCAAGATAGAACAAATACAGACACAAGAAGCGCACAAAAACGCATTTTGTGCCGTAATGAAATCAATGAACGAACGAGCGAATTGCTTTTGACATTTGTCAGGAACAACACAACACAACACACACACACACAGAGAGAGAGAGAGAGAGAGAGAGAGAGAGAGAGAGAGAGAGAGAGAGAGAGAGAGAGAGAGAGAGAGAGAGAGAGAGAGAGAGAGAGAGAGAGAGAGAGAGAGAGAATCACACGTTGATTGTATCACGAAGCGAAATTGCTTTTATTTTTAGCAACTCATTTTCACTTTCTATTTGTGTGTGACGAACATGTGAGCATAGTACGACGAAGACCACGAAGAAGACAAGGACTAAAACGAAACATATACTAATGGAAAGACCAAAGGCAAATGTCAACAAAGCGACACACACACAAAACCATGTATGCAAAAAGCAAAACAAAAAACTAAAACAAACAAAAAGAAGGAGATTCCACAAAGGAATAAACCCACGAGATGATTGTCCGGTGCAGTGAGAGATAATTAGTAGAAATAATAAAGAATGATTAATGAGAGTTGGTTGTAGTGAGTGAGACAGTGAATGAGTGTAGGTTGTGTCAATGTTTGATTCCATTAGGATTGATGTCTTTATGTGTAGATATACGTGCGTACACGAGTGAGTAAGGAAATGTGTCAAATTGTGTCAATATTGTCCAATTTGATTTCAATTAATGATTAGAACAATGTGTCTATTTCTGTTTTGACTTTTGGACTGTTATTCTTGCACTTTTCCACAAAGTTTCAACCATCGATGTAATGAAAGCTTGTTCCGTTAGATTTATGACACTGTGTTCAATGTTTAACATACAAATCTAAATTTGCTTTACCATACGGTACATGCAATAATATTGGCACACAATATTGCTTCGAGCCAAAGTGATGTGCAATTTAATATGCAATTTGTTTCTGGTTTCTCTCTTCTTCTTCCGCTTCATGCTCTTCCATTTACACACACTTGACATTGACCTAAAATAGAAGCCACTCTTGTCTGGCTCATCATGTTTGTTTACGCACACACATCGAGTCCCAATTCCCGTGTTATCAATTATCGAATTCATTATCGCTTGTGTCCTCTCTCTCTCTCTCTCTCTCTCTCTCTCTCTCTCTCTCTCTCTCTCTCTCTCTCTCTCTCTTTCCTGATCTTTCGTTTGGCCAATTGATATTCATTGTTTCTCATGCATACTCGAACACAACAATATTTACTCATGGAATTTTCCGCCCAATTTCCTTAGAACAAACAAACAAACACAACACTGACACATTATTGCCTAATCGTAATGAATGTCTCTCTGTGTGTTTGTATGTTCGGGCAATTGCACTCGAGACAAACGCCAATAACAGGATTTGTACTCCCAAAGGCTCGATACAATCAACAACAAAACGGACCACTAAATCACTTCATTGGTGATTGTGTCACTAGCACACACACACACACACACACAATCACCAATACGTCAATTTCCTAACCATCTCTTAACATTCAAACATTTTCCCAAGCCAAATTCTTTACAACATTAAACAAGCACAGTACATGCATAATGTATGGCGACATCGTTCGATTTGTTTGCTCGATTAAACTTTTGAACTAATCGGAAGTCAATCACACACTTTAGTATATTGCATTTGTAGTTGACAAAAAGGGTGGTTTAATAACAATAATACTAATTCACTTGGTAATTAGAGTATGCATGGTATGCCTTTGTATGATGCCTCCCCCTTTACATACTGCACTCACTCATGTGTTATCCATTGTGTGTCTTATCGTTTCCATGGAATCAATCTGTTGTGTGTAATTTTGCATTGCGATTTTTGGTGCAACCACACAACAACAACATCAACCAATCCGTTGATTATGACATGAATCAGGATTAGACTTGAGACTTTAGCTTAAGATTGATCTTGAGCTGTATTTGTTGTTGTCTGCTAGTTGCACTTGGACATTTCACTTAAATAAATCAAGTCTGTGATTGTCATTTCTTTTGTGGTTTTGTGTCGTGATTTGTCTTAATAATCCGGTTCTGTCCAGTTCTCTGTAAGTATTATTATGTGATATACATACATTGACTTCTTGGCGGTGGTGGTTACTTAATTAACACATTCATTACATGAGCACAACAACAACAACAATCACAAAATGCAATTCTGTCCTGTCCCTTGTGTAATTAGCACAATCGAAACAATCCTCCAAAACCGCCAACACACAAACCACAATCACACACACACACAAAGCCCTCTAAGAGTGTATTTCTGTGTTTGACATTTGTCTCAAAGCGCATTTTTGACATATTGTCTATGTGTGTGTGTGTGTGTGTGTGTGTGTGTGTGTGTGTGTGTGTGTGTGTGTGTGTGTGTGTGTGTGTGTGCGGCTTGTTGGGCGCTTGACATGCTGCTCTAATTTCTCTTTCATTTTGCTTTCTCTAATTTTTTTTATTCACCACACAATTTTCACTTCATTTCGCTTTCGTTTTGTACTACTTGTTTTGTACTATATTATGTTATATTATCTAACCAATAACAAAACTAATTTGTATGTGTCATTGTGTGTGTGTGTGTGCTGTTTGTGCGAGCATAACTAATGAAAACTAATTACCCGTGTTTGGCCTGTGTGAGTGAGTGAGGCTGACTAATTCACTCTTGGGGCAAATTGGTCTTAATTTGGGAGAGATGTTGCTGCTGCTTGATTGATGGTTTTGGTTGGGTTGGTTTGGTTTGGTTGGTTTGGCTGTGGATTAACATAGACAACATCCGTCCTCTTGGGACGATAGTTTGTGGACGCTCACAAAAAGAAAACTTATTGGAACTGCAATTTTAACGGACAACAAGGTTTAGAAAGTCTTATTGGACCCAGTTTATTTGTTCTATTTTCGAAATGAAATGTATATTTCTGTAGATTAAAACCAAAAATTTCCAGGAATTTTGTCGTGAACTAAAAGTCCCGTTTTTGATGATGATGATGATTGACCTAATTAACTCAACGACAACTCAAATGTTCGCGATTCCAAACGTGATCATAATTATGTGTGTTCCGGTGGATTGAATGGATTGTACGTGAGGTGAAAGCGTAAATTGAGGAGTGTTAACAGAACGAAATTGTTTTATGGGAAGGTTTGCATTCTGCAATCTCATTTTTGTTTCCTTCTCTCGGTCCGTTCACTCCTCTTGAATTGGGCCACCACTTGGACAGTGTCCAACGAACACGGCCCTACTTGGAATTGTGTGTTAATTGTGTTTTTCTCATTTTGTTTTCTTTTTTCTTCTTCTCTTCTCCAACAGATCTTTTAGCTTACTGAGAATCTGACCCGACCAACAACACAACACAAACAAGTTCTGATAATTCTGTAATCGGATTTCGCGCTAATTCCATCTCCTCAGTGTTCCAAATCTCATCATCAAATTACGTCTCACCACCCACAAGCTCTCTCATTCACACACAAACGTCAAGTTCAAGTTCAAGTCCCAAATGATTCTTAATCAAATCTGTTTTCTGTTGTGATCTACTTCCGAAAAGCATCTAATTCCACCACCACAACAACAACTGTCAAGCGTTGGTTTCTTTTCGTTTTCGTCAACAACAAACATTAAAACGTTACGCTGTTATTTGTTCTTTTAAGTCTCACAGAGTAATTAAGACATACATCTGAGTCCGTGTATGTGTGCCAAATCATAATCACCGACGTCATACGCGACCAAATCCAAATAGTCTAGGGACAGAAAGTCACTTAGGCTGCATTTGCGGAAGTCTCTGATTGTGATTTCGAAACACGATTCTCGCTTAATTGCATTTTGCTGCATCGTTTTGAACGTGTGTGCTGAGACAGTGCCAAATTAATTAAGTCTTCAGTGAGACCAGAAATTATAAAAGGCCACACAAAAGAACACTAAAGGCAAGCTGCACTGCACACCACAACAACTAAAGTGAAAAGTGCTGATCCACCCTGAGAAGTGTGCCAATCGTGGAATCGTGGTCCAGAAGATTCCACAAACAACAACAACAATCACTGCTCGATTCTTAATTAATGAACTTGAACAAGTACTCCTGCTTTTGTTCGTCTTTTTGGCATTGATTTCTTTATTCTTTGGACGAAGTTTGTCTCTTCTCTCGTATTTCTCCTTCTCTCTCGCCTAATGAGAATCCACTCATAAGACCTACTCTACCACGCAAACATTTGTCCGCCGTGATGATTCGTGAGCTATTTCGGTGGTCCACTTTTCGTATTCTTTTGTTTTCTACTTTGGTAGCCTCGATAGCGTTCATTTTGTCCCAGGACTATCTGACCAATGTGCTAGCGCCCGAGCTCGTAGCCACTTGGGAGTCACTGAATTGGCAGCAGATCTTTCTCGGTTCGTTCTGTGTTGGCGTCATTGGCGTCACACTCACCTTCACCTACTTGATCTTTGCCCTCAATCGGGAGGAGTATCAGAAGGATCTGTTTGAGGCTGCGCAGGCTGCGGCTGAAGACGAACAAAACAACGATGATTACATGTAGATAGATAGATGAGAGATGATATAATAGAAAGAGATACAGCCTTGAAACCTTACCACAACGAACGAACTAGTCTTGGAACGTTTGTGATCAAAAACCTCGAGTTATGCAACTATTACAACTAATTTAGTGCCACATCAAACCAATACAACCACTTGCTTAGTAACACAGTTCGAACGCTTAACACTTGTGAACTAAGCTATTGAGATCAAATCAGAATTGTCAAAGTTAAAGGCGATTTGACCATATTGTCCCCTTGCCTGTCGATATTATAACCTGAACCAAAGAATTCCACGGTTTTAAAGCTCAACACAACAGTGAAAACATGTTCTCAAAGTATTCCACATTCTAAAGCACACACACACAAACAAGCAAATATGATTCTGAACGAATATCGCGGTAGTCTTGTGCCCGGAGGTGGTAACACCTCGGGCAGCACAGCCGCCTCCACCTCCTCGGGTGTTGTACCAAATTTGGATCGAATATCGATCACCAGCAAACCTGCATCTTCATCATCGGCAGCTAATCGTAATCATCATCATCATCATCATCATCCTCAGTCCTCCTCATCATCCACTTCGTTCTCAACAGCAGCATTGAAGCCCAATGCGCACCTTCATCATCCACTTCACTCTCGTCAGTCTCACCAACAGGACACTTCACTGCGTCTTTCATCAATTGCTTCGTCAGCTTCGTCTGGTTCATCGTCTGTTTCCACGCATTCATCCAATTCCTCTTCTTCTGTCTCCTCTTCTGGACATTCGAGTTCACGGGTTGCTGCTGCTGCTGTTCCAGTAAAGGACAAACAACAACAGCCGACTAGTAATGGTGGTGTTGTCACAACAAACAAGTTGCCACATTACACCAATCCACAACCACACCAACAAGGTCAGTCTCACAAGCCATCACAATCCCAATACCTCGTACTAATGCATTTTGCCCTACACTAATCGATCTTAACAGGAATCATGGAGCCAATCGTGATTCGATCTCGTAGCACAGCATCAGCCAACGCGCACTCCACTCGTCACTCCATTGGTCACTCCCTGTCGAGTCTCTTCTCGACACTCAAATTCTCATCATCCAAGAGCCATCTCAACAACAACAACAATCACAAGTCGACCAATGGCACCAGCAGTGGTGACCTTCGACTGCAACCCGACGATGGTCGTCACTTCCCAATGGACGAGTCCACTTTGATTGTGTTTGGTCAGAATGGAAATCGTGGCGCAAACGGTGGTGAGCTGGCCACTGCATCGAACCGAGCATTGGCGCACTCGAAATCTCATGGCAACTTTCATGGACCACCACCGCCGAGTGGTTCAATTGATGCTCAGAATGCAGAACTGGATGAGGCGAATCAATCTGGCAAGAAGCGCAAAATGAGTCGTTTCTCAAGGTTGAAACGGTCCAAAACCATCTCGGCCCTCAAGTTCTTCAGCTTCTCTTCATCATCGTCAAATTCCAACAACCAAAACGGTCACCAACAGTCACAGCCAAATGTCTCATCCAACTCTTCGTCCTCATCGTCGTCGTTGAAGTTCTATCGATCGAAATCGAAGAGCAATCCTGAGCCACCGACTGTCTCCAGTCGTTCTCCGGCCATTGTGCAACGTGACTCAGTGCCCGACACACATCGTTACTCAGTGAACGAGCCTCACCCTCACTTGAAGCACGCAACCGTGACCAAGTCAAAGTCGACCAGCTTTGCGCGTCAATCCAATGTGGCCCATCTTCAGTCGAACCTGAATCGAACAATCGGATCGGACTGTGAGCACGAGGAACTGGGCTCGGATGACGTGTTTCATCGTCTTCACCATCACGGTGGCGGTGCACATTCATCAGGCTCTGCGACCGCGTCTGTCTCACTGCAACCACCCAAGCCAACTGGACCATCATCAGCATCATCATCACTCTCATCACTTCTGTTCGCTGCTCGACTTCGCAAGTCTCAGTCTGTGTATGACGCAAGCTCCTCTACAGGCAGTCACTACAACACAGGCACGAAGAAGCCAGCTGATAGTGTGGACTCGAATGGCAAGTCCAACTCGGGCAGTATCAATGCCAAGGCACCGGACGAGGCAGAGGCAGGTCTGGTCAAGCAGCGTCATCACCGATCGATGGTCGGTCTGAGGCGTAATCACTCGAGCAGTAATGCCGCGGTCGGTGGCGGTGGCAGTGGTGGCACAACTGGCGGTGCCAAGTCGGTCATTCGTCGTCGTCAGTCCTCGCAGCATCATCTCCACCAGGGCAACAATCCACAGCAGAACGCCACCGTCGATGCAATTGATCTCATCAGTAAGCGGCTCTCACTGCCGGCTGATCTCAATTTACCCGCATCGTTTGTGCAAAAAATTATGTCGGGCCAGCAGCAGCAGCTGCAGCGTAACAATCCAACACGACAAGCCAAAATACCGCAAATCAACGGCGACGGCTCGCTGTTTAGTCCAATTTTGGATGACACTGACGAACCGTTGACCAGAAAACTGAGGAGAATGTCTTTGGTAAGGAATTGATAGACTAGCTCGAGTAGTAACATCATTAATACTTGATTCAATCCAACACAGAATGAGATTGGATTCGGTCAAAAGGAGACATACAGCAAGTTGGAGAAGCTTGGAGAGGGCACATATGCGACCGTATTCAAGGGAAAGAGCAGTCTCACGAAACGTTTGGTTGCGTTAAAGGAGATTCGATTGGAACACGAGGAGGGCACACCGTGCACAGCCATCAGAGAAGGTATTTCACTTATCTATCAGTTAGCAATCAGTAGTAATCACAACATTCCAATCCGCCAGTGTCCCTACTTCGCAAACTCAAGCATGCCAACATTGTCACACTGCACGACATTGTGCATACGGAGAAGTCACTAACTCTGGTCTTTGAATATCTCGTAAGTCTCTCTCTCTCTCTCTCTCTCTCTCTCTCTCTCTCTCTCTCTCTCCTACTCATTGAGACTGTCACTTAATTGACTCATTTTCTCATCTAAACAGCCAAAAGATCTCAGCAAATACATGAACGAGTGCAACAATTTTCTTCATCTCGGCAACGTTCAGGTATGCTTCTCGTTACACTTGTATAGATTCACTAATTTATGTTAATCTTCTATTGATGGGTTTAGTTGTTTTTGTACCAAATTCTGCGTGGTTTGGCCTTCTGTCACCACGATCAAATTCTGCATCGAGACTTGAAGCCACAAAACTTACTCATCTCAGACAAGGGTGAACTGAAGCTTGCTGACTTTGGACTTGCTCGTGCCAAATCTGGTTTGTTTGTGCTTGTTCTCTGTTCGTTTGCTAATTGAGTTTGATTTGTTCCATCGTGTGCAGTGCCATCGAAGACCTACTCGAACGAGGTGGTCACTTTGTGGTACCGACCGCCTGACGTGCTGCACGGCTCCACCGACTACTCCACGCCAATTGATCTCTGGGGAGTTGGATGCATTTTCTTTGAGATGGCCACTGGTCGGCCACTGTTTCCTGGCTCCACCGCAACCAACCAACTTGCCCTGATTGACAAGGCATTTGGTCCTGATCCGAACAATCTGATCATGTTGCCATTGGCCATTTCGAGTCGTGCCACTCGTCTCAAACCGGTTGCTTTCGATTTGATGTTCCAACTGTTGAAGGTACTCTCAGATTGGTGCAATGATGACGACATGAGCTAACTTTTTGATCATTTCCCATCTTAGTACGATCCATCAAAGCGCATTTCAGCAGAGAAAGCAATGCGTCACGCGTACTTTAGCTCGTTTGACCAATCGATCCACTCACTGGAGCCGACCACTTCCATCTTTACCATTCCAGGCATTCAGTTGCATCGAGATCCAGGTCGGACAGAGGAGAACTCTCCGGTCAGCGCCATCTCACCAATTAGCACCACTTCTGAAGTGGTATGCAGCCCAATTGAGGGTAGCGGCGGTGGCAGCTCGCCCACACCAGGCCCCAGCACGCAGGCACATTTCTATAACAACTACCACCACCAGCACCCGCAGTACCATCACTTGCACCCCTCGATGCAGCACTCGGTGACCATGTCCACCTCGGCGGACCATCTGCCGCCCCATCACCACAGTCACAGTCACCATCAGCAGTCGGGCCCGTTTCACTTTCAGCAGCCACCACACATGCTGCACCACTCGCACCAGGCACACCCGGCGCCATTTATGTCTCATCTGCCGACCACTCACCATCTAGGCCACAGCACTAACGGCAACAACAAATCAGGTGGGTTCCCAGGAGGTGCAGGCGCAGGTGCTCCAAGGCCAAAGTCAGGGTTCCCATTTTCGTTTGCCAACGCAAATCGAGGTTCCACCGGGGAGTATCACCATCCCAATCAGCCATGGAAGCCCTCAGCCCCCAAGTCCTCCAAACTGTTCTTCACCAAACCCAAATCTAAGTCAACCTTTTCGATATCGAAATCACTTGGTCTGGATCCATCCAACATGGAACAGCCAATTGAGCCAAAAGTGCCCAAACAAAAGTCTTTCAAGAGTTCCCGAGCTCTACTACGCTCACTGTCTGTCTCCAATTTGGCTCAACTGTTGCGACTCAAAGGATCGACCAGTCAACAACATCATCATCCCAACAGTCACAAAGATTCGTCCATTGATTCGTTCGAGGATGATTCAGGGATAGGCGAGTCTGCCTCGGAAGTGAAGTCCAAAGCCACTTCCAAGTCAATTGACTCCAACTGCTGGAACGACAGTTCCAATGATGCACTTGACGATAGTATCGATGTTCGTAGTCCGCCCAAGAATGTCGATGATAACGCTAAATCGATCAATGGCTTTAAGTTGTTCCTAGCGTCGTCCTTGAATTTGACCAAATCCAAATCGGTTTCGAATCTCCGGAACCACCATCCCCACCACCACCACCACGAGTCTTCGTACTTGTCGGGCGCATCGCCAGTTAAGAGTAACTACAACTCAATGTCCCCACCACCGATTGTACAGGCTGGGGCAGGCTCAATTGGGTCAGACTACTCGGTTGGGTCTGTGTCCATACCTGGGTCTAGTTCCGCTGGTTCGGGATCGGGGGCCAATCTAGTAGGGTCTGCCTCCATGGGCTCACTCAATCATCATCACCTTCACCACCATCACCAGAACCATCATCAAAATGCCAAATCGGGGACAGTCCACAAGCGAACCTCTGTGCACACGCCACCACGGCCTCGAGACGGGCCCGGTGGAGGTGTGTCTGGGCCTCCTCAAGCTCACCTATCCTTCTCATACCTATCCTCACTATAGACTCACTACTCATTTCACTTTTAGCAGCTTTATCACTAACCAAATGAACGCTTCTATTGCTTCTATTTATTTACTTTTATGAATATTTTCCTCAACTAATCCTAAACTTTTCTCCTTTCTCTCATTTTCCTATCTCCGCTTTCTATGTGTCTCTCTCACTCACTTTCCTGGGTTGGTTTTGGGAATATTCTTTGGCGTGATGATGATGATGCCACCTTTGCATGAACTCTCGCTGTACTGCTGCTGCGGCTTGGTCACTCAGACGGCGCCATTCGATCCTCCTTCTCCTTTCATTATCTTCCGTCGTCCTATCAAAATGGACTCGGAAATGGTGTTGGCGGTGGAGTCGGTGGTGGAGGAGCTGGAGGAGGAACCAAGAGCACCTGGCCACTACCGGAAGAACCCGACGATGATGAACAATCGTCGAGTGCCGCGGCGTATACGAAATCGGCGCTTGAGGGGCGAAAGGCCCAAGAGGCGGCCGAGGAAGAGGAGGAGGACCCGGACGCGGAGGAGACGGAGGAGGACTCGTCCAATCTATCGGACCGAGCGCCCTTTAACCCAAATCCGATTGGCTATCTTGAGGACGATGGCACAAACATTGATGACGATGCGAATCAGGACGAAGTGGTGAGAATGCGCATTAAGATTGCGCTGGGCAAGTCAAAGTCGAATGTGTAACACAGTGAACACAGTTCCACTGTGCAACGGTGATCAGGTGAAAGCCAAAGTCATAAAGCGCGCTCGTCGCCAAAATCATTAAACTCACACTAAACCAGTGTATTCCAAAACGATTGAAAATTCGAACAAATTATCACAAATCAACGCAAACATAAACGCAAACACAAAAACATACACAAATACACAACCAAACTGACCGAATCAACGCAACTATGTGATTCTTTTATAATTTTTCACAAATCCACAAATGTAGTGTCACACCTAAACTCAAGTACAATATATCATTTTTCTAATTTCCAACACCGAACTTTCCCCGTGATCCTGCCACAAGAGCACATAAGCACACAACCAAACATATAACAACAAACAACGACTTTAGATGATCAAAACTCGAATGTAGACTGTTACCGAGAGACGTTATGTTATTGTCTAGATAGTTTACTTTACTCAGATGACTATTTATTTATTGATTACCTAAGTGAAATATGTATTTTTGTAAGTCAACTTAACACAAACACACCACCACTACAAAGCATTTCCTTTTCCTTTTTTCCGCAACTGCTACTACTACTGACCTTATTTGCTCAAGCTTACATTGACAGTGACAGCCCAGTGATGACTATTTAGTTGTATTAGCTAATTTTGATTTGTAGATTTAATAGAACTTGTAGAGTTGAGAGTAGAGCAACAACAGCAAAAACACAAAGCCAAAACCACAAACCACAAAACCAAATGAGCAACCACCAAATCACATCACAACCAACACAACCAACCAACCAAACCCAAAACAGACTGTGCATATATATCAACTGATACTGATTCTTAACTGATAACTGATCTTATCTTAATTTTATCTTATTATTATTCTTTTATCTGATAAGCAGGTCACAAAGAGCGTTACACAAACACAAACACACACAAGCACACACACACGCAATCTGAATGATAATTATCAATATAATCTCTCACAACTTGTGAGTCACAAGTCTCTCAACACAAATCCAAATCAGCTTTAAGCTATATATCACGATTACACAACACAAAACATGAATTAATTAATTGAACATTATTAATTTTGTCTTGTTTTGATTTTAATTTCTGTCACACGTGACCACCATTCGATCAAGATGGGGCCACACATCTATTACGTTACTTTTGCGCACACACATGATTATGATTGTACATTTATTATTATGTATTATTTATTATTTTCATTATTATTATTATTTTATGATTATTAATATTATAATCCAATTATTTAATTTTTATTTAATTTAATTATTTTAATTTAATTATTATTTTAATTTAATTATTTTAATTTAATTATTTTAATTTGTACATTTATTATTGTATGTCTTTCCTTCTTTTTTGCTCACAAACCAATCAATTGATTTTATTATAATTATTAATTTTCAATGTATTAAGATTAATTTAATTTAATAAATAATTAATTAATTCACTTGTTTTGTTTGTATTTATTGATAATTTATATGTTTCGGTTATTTCGTTCGAACGCCATTACGACATCTGTGAGCGTGCCGTTTTACAGTCTTGATGATGACGTCAGCGTAATCGCACTCGCACACGCACACACAAACAGGCTGACATGATCGTTGCCGTCAGCGATGGTCGTCGTGTCGCCTTCTCGTCGGCCTCTCGCTCTCTGCCTGTCCAAATCTGATCTGCCTGTACTGTGATCGTGTGTCTGTCTGTGTGTGTGATGTGTCCTCTTGCCAGCCGTCTCTGCGTGCACTTTGCCCGTCGCTGACTATCCTTAACACGACCACCAACCCTCGGTCATCAGCCCGATCAGAATCATCTATTCTCTGCTAATCGCACGCATCAATCTACACAATCAGCAAGACCCAGTAGCCGTAACTATCATCAACATCAATCAGTAAGTCATTCATGCCCGTCTTGTCTTTTTGTCCTTTGTCAGTCACACAGTTTGGCAGTAGTACAGGCAGTACACGAGTCCAGTCATTCACTCTGTAGTCTATGTCAGTTGTCCATGCATGCACACAGTCTCGTCACTGTGTGTAGCTTGTAGTTTGTATTCTTCTTGCCATTGCCAAGAATCTTCGAAAGTAATCTCTTTTATATGCTTTTCTAAAAGCTGCTACATACAGAACTCTTCCTCACTTTGTGTGTCTAAGTTCTATTAATAGTCTCCGTAACCGTCGATCACAGTTCGGAATATCTTCAATCTTCTCTCCCGTCGGTTAGTAGTCTTCCTGCATTTGTCTACCCGATTGTCTCACTCTCTCACTCTCTCGCTTATCCTCTTTCTGGCCCTCTCTCTCTCTCTCTCTCTCTCGCCCTCTCTCTCTCTTGCCTCTCTCTCTCTCTCTCTCACTCTCTCGCTCACTCTCTCTCTCTCTCTCTCTCTCTCTCTCTCTCTCTCTCTCTCTCTCACTCACTCTCTCTCCCTCCCTCTCTCTCTCTCTCTCTCTCTCTCTCTCTCTCCCTCTCTCTCTCTCTCTCTCTCTCTCTCTCTCTCTCTCTCTCTCTCTCTCTCTCTCTCTCTCTCTCTCTCTCTCTCTCTCTCTCTCTCTCTCTCTCTCCACATAACTACTAACATAACTTCTTTGATGGCTGCACTCAGATATAACTTGTACTGTGTTGCACCCGTGGCCGCACACATTACAATTTGTTGTTGTTGTTGCCCTCTACTCGTCTTCTTCTCATCATCGCATTTGTCTGCACTGAGTAAGAATTCTGTGAAGGCATTTCTATCCTTCGTTGTCTGTTCTCTTCTTGTCTTTTCTTTTCACTCCTACTCCATACCTTCATACCAAGCAGTGCATCTATCTCTCCCCTCTCCTCACTCTCGTCTTGAATGTCTTTCCCATATTTCACCTCTTTGCCCATCCATTCTGTCGATATGTCACTTCTTATTGTCTAAAATCGATGTTGCTTCTGCAGTTGTTCTATTTGTTATCTCTCTTTGTTACACTGCACTGTTTTCTTCTCTTTCATCTCATTGAAAGACCTCACCTCTGTGAATGACCTCTCTTGCCTTGTTTGTGTTTGCGTGCATCTCTCATCGATCAGTGTGAACTGTGGACTAATGTTGTCTTTCTGTTCTCTTGAAAATAGTCTAGAATCTCTCAGTATGGCTTCGAAGGGAAAGTATGCACTCGGGACTGATGGCACCGATTACAGGCACCGACAGAGAGTGGTCTCGGCGCACACTGTCAGGTAAGTCTCCACAGTCTCACGAACAACGTTTGATCTCTTTCCCTTTGCCCAGTGCTGACTCCAAGTACTATCTCAAATTGACCTTTTACCTGCACTTTCTCCTGTACGCACTCATCGTGCTCAAACTGTCCGAAGACGTGCTCGACCGGGCAGACATCTTCATACTCGAACTACAGGAACTACAGATACCCAAGCCGGACACGTGGGAATGGCTGTACGGTCTGTCCTTCCTGGCCACTGTGTTCGCCGCCCGAGCAATGAAAACCAACTCAGCCAAACTGATCAACTTCTACCAAATTCTCACGTGGACCCTCTCGCTAGGTCCCATCTTTGTGGCACAAATTCAATACTTTCCCGACTTTTACCACTTCATCCAGGACCGAGACGTGGAGAAGTGCACCTACATTTGGCGTAATCTTCCACTGGCAGTCGTCTTTCAGGCATATGCCTTGATTGCACTTCAGGTGCATCTGGTTCAGGCCTACTATGCGTACAAGCTGTCCAAACTGTGGGGCTCGTATGGAGCAGGCAGACAGACCACAACACCAACAAACAGCCAAGAGCAGCAAACGAACCAGGCACAAACACGACAACCATCGCCATTTACTAAGAAGATCAACTAACCTCAACCAGAACACAACACGAACACAAACACGAACTCACATACACACACACTCACACTGTTTGAATGTTTCTTATCACTGATCTTGTGTAATACACTTCCTTTTACGTTTGTATCTAAACGATCAATACATTTTTACTTTTCACATTACTGGGACTCATTTGTAATGAGAAATGCCACTGTTCGAAAGCCGCAAGTAACGTGGCGAAAGCGACTGTTCCTTGGTCTGGCAGCTTGTGTTGTGTGCTGTCACATTGCACTTGATGTGGTCTTGTCATGTCACATCTACTTGACAAGGTACTACTGATTGGCTGTGGTGGTGGCGCCGCGGGACCGCAACTGCATTCTCCGCCATGTTAGGTAAATCTTGGAATTCATCACGAACTTGCATGCATTTTTGCTGACTTGGTGGTGGTGGTGGTGATGCTGTTGCTGGTTAGTGTCTCCTTCGAGTGGGACTGACTTAGTGATTATGCTGCCTTGATTGACTGTGTCTGTGTTGGACACAACGATTTATGGGAACAAACCAGACGGTCACAGGTTACACAGAGAGTGAGATCAAAGATCGAAGACCAGAATCGATGACAGCCAATCACTCCCGTGATGAGTGCAAAGTGGCCCGTGCTCACCGTTTGCCGTCTCTGCGCTAACGATGTGTTAGTGTGCGAGTGTTGGTGTGTGTGTGTTAGTGTGTATTAGTGCGTGCTTGTGCGAGAGCACTTCACTAGGTGACAACGAAGACGACTACGACTACGGCTAATTCGCCTTTAGAATGGCCACTCAGTGAGGCACTGACTGCACCAAGTGAGTGACAATCATTTCACTCAACCAAATCTGAGAACATTTACTCACGATATGCCTGTGTGTGCGAAATTGAACAATGCTAGTTGAATAATGTCAAAGGGCAATGAAATGGGAAAAGGCAGACATACCAGAACTACACTTGTGATGATATGAAGGTGATTGTCTGGCCACACACGAAAGAAGACAAACAAAAGTGACATGAATGTGATTTCATGATACCAACTAGTCGATTCTAGTGGATGACTTGACCAATGATCTGTCTTTGGTGAGAAAGTCCCACAAAGCCAATCTCTACCAAGACGTGGATGGCAATCAACAGAGTCGCGATGAGTGAAAGAGATCGCCAAAACAGCGGCTGCCGCCCTACTGCTCCGCACGAGTTGGCCAACACACATCCAATGCACCGATCGCAGTCGTCGTCTTAAGCTGTTTAGTTTAGTGCACAGGCAAACACAGTGTGCGATCAGTCTCGCTGGCGAGCGGTGCTTGTGGTTGCCTCACACTGGCAAGTAGAAAGGCTAATGTCGAGAGTTGAGAACTGCGGCCAATGTAAAGTGTTCAATCAAATGAATTTTATCAGTTTGGTAGTGTAGATTAAGATGATTTAAATCAACAAACATAGTGGGACATACAACAGAAACCTGCACGGACTGTGACTTGAGAAGTCGAGCCGTGAACAGTATTGATTAGAGTGATGATGATGATGATGAAGGTCCAGTGGGCTTAGGTGGCTGCAGTCACCTGAGTGAGGCTTACTGTGAGGCAAGTTTCAGTCGCCTGTCCGACGGACAGTGTCAGTGTCACAATGGTCACATACTCAGGTCTGCCTTTACCGGCAAGGGAGTGCTTGTCTCAGTCCACAAGTCGACGCCGACCATTACCTCGTCTGCCCGAGCCACAATGGCCACTCACTCAGGTCTGTCTTTACCGGCAAGGGAGTGCTTGTCTCAGTCCACAAGTCGACGCCGACCATTACCTCGTCTGCCAGAGCCACAATGGCCACTCACTCAGGTCTGCCTTAACCGGCAAGGGAGTGCTTGTCTCAGTCCACAAGTCGACGCCGACCATTACCTCGTCTGCCCGAGCCACAATGGCCACTCACTCAGGTCTGCCTTTACCGGCAAGGGAGTGCTTGTCTCAGTCCACAAGTCGACGCCGACCATTACCTCGTCTGCCCGAGCCACAATGGCCACTCACTCAGGTCTGTCTTTACCGGCAAGGGAGTGCTTGTCTCAGTCCACAAGTCGACGCCGACCATTACCTCGTCTGCCCGAGCCACAATGGCCACTCACTCAGATCTGTCTTTACCGGCAAGGAAGTGCGTCTCAGTCCACAAGTCGACGCTGACCATTGCCTCGTCTGCCCGTGCCACAATGGCTACGCACTCAGATCTGTCTTTACCGGCAAGGGAGTGCTTGTCTCAGTCCACAAGTCGACGCCGACCATTACCTCGTCTGCCCGAGCCACAATGGCCACTCACTCAGGTCTGTCTTAACCGGCAAGGGAGTGCTTGTCTCAGTCCACCAGCCCTTGCCGACCATTACCTCGTCTGCCTGAGCCACAATGGCCACTCACTTAGGTCTGTCTTTACCGGCAAGTGAGTGCTTGTCTCAGTCCACCAGCCCTTGCCGACCATTACCTCGTCTGCCCGAGCCACAATGGCCACTCACTCAGGTCTGTCTTTACCGGCAAGTGAGTGCTTGTCTCAGTCCACCAGCCCTTGCCGACCATTACCTCGTCTGCCTGAGCCACAATGGCCACTCACTTAGGTCTGTCTTTACCGGCAAGTGAGTGCTTGTCTCAGTCCACCAGCCCTTGCCGACCATTACCTCGTCTGCCCGAGCCACAATGGCCACTCACTCAGGTCTGTCTTTACCGGCAAGTGAGTGCTTGTCTCAGTCCACCAGCCCTTGCCGACCATTACCTCGTCTGCCTGAGCCACAATGGCCACTCACTTAGGTCTGTCTTTACCGGCAAGGAAGTGCGTCTCAGTCCACAAGTCGACGCCGACCATTACCTCGTCTGCCCGAGCCACAATGGCCACTTACTCAGATCTGTCTTTACCGGCAATTGAGTGCTTGTCTCAGTCCACCAGCCCTTGCCGACCATTACCTCGTCTGCCCGAGCCACAATGGCCACTCACTCAGGTCTGTCTTTACCGGCAAAAGAGTGCTTGTCTCAGTCCACAAGTCGACGCCGACCTTTACCTCGTCTGCCTGAGCCACAATGGCCACTCACTCAGGTCTGTCTTTACCGGCAAGGGAGTGCTTGTCTCAGTCCACAAGTCGACGCCGACCTTTACCTCGTCTGCCTGAGCCACAATGGCTACTCACTTAGGTCTGTCTTTACCGGCAAGGAAGTGCGTCTCAGTCCACAAGTCGACGCCGACCATTACCTCGTCTGCCCGAGCCACAATGGCCACTCACTCAGGTCTGTCTTTACCGGCAAGTGAGTGCTTGTCTCAGTCCACCAGCCCTTGCCGACCATTACCTCGTCTGCCTGAGCCACAATGGCCACTCACTTAGGTCTGTCTTTACCGGCAAGGAAGTGCGTCTCAGTCCACAAGTCGACGCCGACCATTACCTCGTCTGCCCGAGCCACAATGGCCACTTACTCAGATCTGTCTTTACCGGCAAGGGAGTGCTTGTCTCAGTCCACCAGCCCTTGCCGACCATTACCTCGTCTGCCCGAGCCACAATGGCCACTCACTCAGGTCTGTCTTTACCGGCAAAAGAGTGCTTGTCTCAGTCCACAAGTCGACGCCGACCTTTACCTCGTCTGCCTGAGCCACAATGGCCACTCACTCAGGTCTGTCTTTACCGGCAAGGGAGTGCTTGTCTCAGTCCACAAGTCGACGCCGACCTTTACCTCGTCTGCCTGAGCCACAATGGCCACTCACTCAGGTCTGTCTTTACCGGCAAGAGAGTGCTTGTCTCAGTCCACAAGTCGACGCCGACCTTTACCTCGTCTGCCTGAGCCACAATGGCCACTCACTCCAGGTCTGTCTTTACCGGCAAGGGAGTGCTTGTCTCAGTCCACAAGTCGACGCCGACCTTTACCTCGTCTGCCTGAGCCACAATGGCCACTCACTCAGGTCAGTCTTTACCGGCAAGAGAGTGCTTGTCTCAGTCCACAAGTCGACGCCGACCTTTACCTCGTCTGCCTGAGCCACAATGGCCACTCACTCAGGTCTGTCTTTACCGGCAAGGGAGTGCTTGTCTCAGTCCACAAGTCGACGCCGACCTTTACCTCGTCTGCCTGAGCCACAATGGCTACTCACTTAGGTCTGTCTTTACCGGCAAGGAAGTGCGTCTCAGTCCACAAGTCGACGCCGACCATTACCTCGTCTGCCCGAGCCACAATGGCCACTCACTCAGGTCTGTCTTTACCGGCAAGTGAGTGCTTGTCTCAGTCCACCAGCCCTTGCCGACCATTACCTCGTCTGCCTGAGCCACAATGGCCACTCACTTAGGTCTGTCTTTACCGGCAAGGAAGTGCGTCTCAGTCCACAAGTCGACGCCGACCATTACCTCGTCTGCCCGAGCCACAATGGCCACTTACTCAGATCTGTCTTTACCGGCAAGGGAGTGCTTGTCTCAGTCCACCAGCCCTTGCCGACCATTACCTCGTCTGCCCGAGCCACAATGGCCACTCACTCAGGTCTGCCTTTACCGGCAAGGGAGTGCTTGTCTCAGTCCACAAGTCGACGCCGACCATTACCTCGTCTGCCCGAGCCACAATGGCCACTCACTCAGGTCTGCCTTTACCGGCAAGGGAGTGCTTGTCTCAGTCCACAAGTCGACGCCGACCTTTACCTCGTCGGCCTGAGCCACAATGGCCACTCACTCAGGTCTGTCTTTACCGGCAAGGGAGTGCTTGTCTCAGTCCACAAGTCGACGCCGACCTTTACCTCGTCTGCCTGAGCCACAATGGCTACTCACTTAGGTCTGTCTTTACCGGCAAGGAAGTGCGTCTCAGTCCACAAGTCGACGCCGACCATTACCTCGTCTGCCCGAGCCACAATGGCCACTCACTTAGGTCTGTCTTTACCGGCAAGGAAGTGCGTCTCAGTCCACAAGTCGACGCCGACCATTACCTCGTCTGCCCGAGCCACAATGGCCACTCACTCAGGTCTGCCTTTACCGGCAAGGGAGTGCTTGTCTCAGTCCACAAGTCGACGCCGACCATTACCTCGTCTGCCCGAGCCACAATGGCCACTCACTCAGATCTGTCTTTTACCGGCAAGTGAGCGATTGTCTCAGTCCACCAGCCCTTGCCGACCATTACCTCGTCTGCCCGAGCCACAATGGCCACTCACTCAGATCTGTCTTTACCGGCAAGTGAGCGATTGTCTCAGTCCACCAGCCCTTGCCGACCATTACCTCGTCTGCCCGAGCCACAATGGCCACTCACTCAGATCTGTCTTTACCGGCAAGGGAGTGCTTGTCTCAGTCCACAAGTCGACGCCGACCATTACCTCGTCTGCCCGAGCCACAATGGCCACTCACTCAGGTCTGACTTTACCGGCAAGGGAGTGCTTGTCTCAGTCCACAAGTCGACGCCGACCATTACCTCGTCTGCCCGAGCCACAATGGCCACTTACTCAGATATGTCTTATGTCAAAACTGTTCATTCGCTCAGTCAAACGCAAACATGCAATGCAGATGAATATACAAGCGAACACAGACAGATAGATGAGGGGCTGCAAGTGCAACACCCGCGGCAACACAATGCAACCTTGGTCAAATAGAATTGAATGACTGGTCACAATGTAAGCTAAGCTTTGGGCATATGTTATCAGTGATACAATTGCGGTTTAAGCATTGAAATTAGCAAATATTTATTAAATGCACAATGTATCATCGATTGAATGATTGATTTGCTTGTGCCTTACATGTCCTCGTCGTATTATTTGGTCAATGAGAGAAAACGAAAGAAAAGAGATCATAAAGGTTGGCTTGTTGGATGTGTCTGTGTGTGAGCTTGTGTGTTTGTGTGTGATTGAGACAAATAAACATTTTATATTGAGAAAACAACAACAGATCAATAAAGAACAATGCAAATGCACTTGAAATCAACATAATTATACTGAACATAGCTCGTTCGTTGGGATTGGTAATCATAATTAACGATAATAGAAACAAAAGTTGACACGATTTATATCAAAGACGGGACTGTTTGATTATGGATAGATTGGATAATGGACTTGCTCATTGCATTAGTCAGGCAAATTGAGCCCTTCGTAGAAGTCGGCCAAGTTGTTGTTCGGGTCGCTCTCGTCCACGATGAGTGGGCTCAATTCCTCGAACTAGCAAAAGAGTTATATGATCAGTAGGGAAGCCGCACAACAAACAAACAAACTTACATTCAAGAGAATCAAGAATCGATCAAAGGACAATTCATCGATCACCTCGTCTTGCATCAAGAGTGGTGCCACGGCGCGATTGAACTCGGTGCGGTCATTAAAGTCGCGATACTTCTGACGACGATAGCCACGAGTGGTGACACGGACAAGGTTGCAGGAGAGCAGTGTCAGGTTGATTAGTAGCATGCCAATGTAGAGAAACCAAAAGATCAGGTACACCACGCGGATAAAGAGGTTAAGGTTGAAGGTGCACTGGACTGTGGTTCCAGAGAGTGTTTCGGAGATTGTCGTCGGGAACAGCTAGGCATGAAATATATTAATTATTTAAATACCAAAAGCAACTGTGTTGATCGAAAATAAGGAATAACAAAAGAAGACTAACTAACAAACAGCAAAGAACTACCAACGAACGAAGGTCGCACGCAGACAGCATTGATTGACTGAGTGCGTGTGTGTTGAACAGAAAAGTTTATGAGATCAGACTTGACGGACACAGGTGACACAGTGGTGAAATCGAAGATTAAAAGTCAGATTCGATGATAGATAATGACTCTCGATGAGTGCGAACTGGATCGCTCAACGTTTGCCAATGTCTGTGAGGTAACTGTGTGTGTGTGTTTGTGCACTTCACTAACAGCGAAAACGATTACGACTACGGCCATTTCGCCTCCGAATTGCCACTCAATGAGTCAATGAGCAAGACAGGAGTGAGACAATTAGACACAATGAGACTGCAATGCACTGCACTAGTCACTTGCTTATTCCCCAGATGAGTTAAGTGACAATCCACGAGTGATTTAGTTCAGTGCAATGCACGTCGCTCTAAGAGCACCAATAGCTAAGCCCGAATCAGTGCCCGTTGTGGCACGAGTCTTGCACACTAAGGAATGGAAGGACAGTGACTGACATACAATTGGCCTATCAATAGCTTAACACGAACCAGTGCCCATTGTGCCACGAGCAGGCAAACAAAGGAACGACCACGATGGAGAGAGGGAGAGAGAGAGAGAGAGAGAGAGAGAGAGAGAGAGAGAGAGAGAGAGAGAGAGAGAGAGAGAGAGAGAGAGAGAGAGAGAGAGAGTGACTGACACACTACTACCCTATCAATAGCTTAACACGAACCAGTGCCCATTGTGCCACGACCAGGCAAACCAAGGAACGACGCCAACAATCGCACGGTAACGGCCCCGTGCACACACATCACACTAAGACCATACTGAGAATGAGAACTTACATTTTCGAATGGCTCAGCCACATTGTCTGCATAGCCAAACCAGTAGTAGGTGACGTAGCGCAGTCCGAAGTCGTAGTATCGCCACGAGAAGAAACGCCAATCGAGCACCTTAAAGATGATCTCCAATGCAATTACTGGAATCACATTGCCAAACAGTGCTGTGGTGTTCAAGAAGAAGAGAATCCGGGATCGGTTCATGTGTCCCACCAAGGCGTGCAGAATGTGCTCGGTCTGTTCCTTCTTGGTGTGGTGACATCGCATTCGGTTGGGACAGCAGACGTACAGCATAGCTCGGTGTCGTATGATATGAGCATACACTACTCGACAGCCAAAGATCATCGAGAACTAGACAAACGGGCGCATCAGTGATATGTTTAGCCTCAAAGTACCCTTACCTGAAAGATCATCATAACCGGCACGTTGAAGTAGTAACGCTTGACCTCGTTAAACTGCATTCCAACCAATGCGATCGAGGACTTCATGTTGGACAGACCAGTTGTGTTGGCAAAGTCGGCCACCGACGATGTTTGGTCCTGTAAAGTGGTCACATTTCAATTACCATTTACCCATTTGTGTGTGTATTGCCACTTACGGCTGAATCGCCCAGTACGACACAATCGACATTTGATTCAGGCCAAATGAAATCAATCAGGAGACAGCCACACAGGACCAGAAAGTGGAAAGTGAGCAGAACAGTGTGATAGATGTGCAGTGTCAGCGGAATGGCTGTGTCGAGCTCGTTGAACAGGCCACCGAGCAGATCCGAACGGACACGACGACGAAGTTTACGTCGAATGAGAATTGGCGGTGGGGGTGGTGGTGGCGGGGCCGCGACTGCATTCTCCACCATGTTAGGGAAATCTTGGAAATCACCACGAACTTGCTGCATATTTGCTGGCTTGATTGCTGCTGCTGCTGCTGGTGATGGTGATGCTGCTGCTGCTTAGTGTCTCACTCGGGTGAGACTGACTTAGTGATTATGCTGCCTTGATTGACTGTGTCTCTGTTGGACACAACGATGTATGAGAACAAACCAGACGGTCACAGGTGACACAGAGAGTGAGATCAAAGATCGAAGACCAGAATCGATGACAGCCAATCACTCCCGTGACGAGTGCGAAGTGGCCTGTGCTCACCGTTTGCCGTCTCTGCGCTAACGGTGTGTGAGTGTTGGTGTAGGTTGGTGAGTGTGTGTGTTAGTGTGTGCTTGTGCGAGAGCACTTCACTCGGTGACAACGAAACGACTACGACTACTGCCAATTCGCCTTTAGAATGGCCACTCAGTGAGGCAGTGAGCCAGGCAGTTAGGCAAACAGGAGAGTAAGTGAGAGAGAGAGAGAGAGAGAGAGAGAGAGAGAGAGAGAGAGAGAGAGTCAGACATATACCAAAAATAGAAAGTCAGCGAGCGTTGAATGTTCTGCTAATGCGAGCGCCGAGAGAGACGAAACGAAGAAGAATAATACTCACTGAGGCACACAAATACACTTACACTCTCTCGCTCTCTCACGCTCGCCAATCGCTCCTCTCTGGTGTGATTCCACCCGTGTGTGCCGTACTCTACATTGCTATATTGCGGAAAAGATTTTCTATTCTTGTTTAGTTGGTTGTCGGAAATTTGGTGGTAATTGCTTTGTGCGGTTGAAGACATAATACAAAATCTATGACCATTGTGTTATCGATTCGGAAGTTTAAGATAATCGAAAGCGGAATGACATGAACGAGACCGCTGAGGCGATCACTCTATCGCATTTTTATCCATTTTCGCACTCCATTTCACTGTAGAACTACTATTCGACTCATCGAGTAACTCGATAGACTTACCTTAACGAATCAACCAAATCAACAAAATCTCACAATTTAAAAAATATTTATTAATATTATAAGCATTGTATAAGTACAAAAAGTAGATAGTCACGCACACACACATCAATGTGAAGTACAAAAGTCAGTCATTGTATAAAATATATAAAATATTGTCACAAAAAGGGAATCAAATGGGACTGCCATTTGACATTTGGTTGTACAAAAAGGTGCTCGTAATTGCATAATATAAAATGGGAAGTGGGGTTGTGTGTGGGTGTGTGTGTGTGTGTGTGTGTGTGTGTGTGGGTGGGTGTGGGTGTGCATGTGAGAACTTAACACAGTAGGTCAATAGTTGTAATAATTGATATCTTGGACAGAGTTATGTAGTAATAGTTTTGTATAAGGTTAAGGTTTATTTGCTTTGTTATTTGCACTGTTAGGTTGCGACTTACTGTACAGGATTAAGTACATTTGAACTAGTCTTCAGGTGTAAGTGACAGCTGTCCGGGCTGGTGGGCTTGCGCCCTTATGTGCATCGGTGCAACTGTGTTCTTCGAATCCGGTATTCGATCACGAAATGGTGCAACGGCTCTCTGAAAGAAACAAAACTGTATTAGTCAATTCTGTTCCAAGTCTCGTTTATACGACACGTACTTAGTGGCCGATCCATCTTCACAACTCGATTGTCTATTGAGGGGTATATCTCACCTGTTCGGGGTTTACAATCAGCGGCTGCTTCCGCGTCATTTGTTGTATCCGTTTGTGCTTGCTCTCCTTCGGGTATCTCACCTTGTGGTTCCTCTCCACTGAGTCCTGCTGCTTCTTCTTCTTCCTCCTCGGGCACATGGTTGGCCTCAGATTGCGGTATGTCCTCCTCCATCGGTGAGTCCTTGTTTGTTGTTGCCTCGTTTACTATCATCGGCTCAGGATCAGCCTTTTGTATTGTCTCCTCATCAGTATCGTCACTTGATAGATCACCATTTGAGGCATTTCCGTTTATGATGTTTCGAGACTGACGAGTGTTGTACCTCGACTGAGTTTTACGAGTAGAAGACCTCTTAGTAGGCTTTGAGGTCTCTTGGTGTTCGGCTGGAGTCTGTTCATTCTGCACTTTTTTGCTTTTAACATTTGCAGCTTGCTCAACTGGAGTATGGCCAGATCGAGTTGTGCGAGGTGAAAACACTATCGGCGGTTTACTCTTAGTTGATACTTCGACAGAGTCACCACCGATCATTCGTTCACTTGATTTGTCACCGTTCGCTGCCTGCTTGCTTTGATCATGACCATTTGGAGATGCTTGTTCAACTGGAGTATGACCTGATCGAGTGGTTCGTGTTGTATATCTCAAAGAGGGCTTACTCTTTGCAGAAGTATCCAATGAGTCAACGGCGGTTCCTAGTTCAATTGGCGCTTCGTGACCGTTCATCACTAGTTTGCTTTCAACCTGACCATTTGCAGTTACCTCTTCTGAGGCATGTCGGTTTCGTGTGATTCGAGGAGAGAATCTCATTTGTGGTTTACTTTTTGAGGAATCATCGATTGTGATGAATACCTCACGTTCAGTTGGAACATGTCCGTTCGGTAGTTCTTTAGTAAGTTCATTCGAAACATGTCCGTTCGTAACTGGCTTGCTTTGTTCATCCGTGGCATGTCCACTTCGAGTTAGGCGAGGTGAACATCTCATTGCAGCTTTACCCTTTGAAGCAACATCGATTGAGTCTAACGTCACCTCATGGCCATTTGGCGTGTTGCCGTTCGGTAGTTCCTGATCAAGTCCATTCGGTGTATGTCCATTTGAAAGGCCACTCAGTGGCACTTTCGTTGCTGATGCTTTACCCTTTGAGCCTTCCTCATGTTCATTTGGTGTTGGTCCCTCTGTTGTATTCACATTTCGAGCACTGCGAGTTGAATACCTCATTGGGATTTTGTTGTTTGTTGTAGAAGCTTCACTTGTGTCGACAGTTTCGAGTCCATTTGGTGTATGACCGTTCATTGCCGAGTTTGTTTCAACATGACCGTTCGTAGTTGGACCTTCTGAGGCATGCCTGTTTCGAGTGATTCGAGGTGAGAATCTCGTTTGTGGCTTGCTCTTTGAGGAATCATCGATTGTTACAAACACCTCACGTTCAGTTGGAACGTGTCCGTTCGCAACTGGCTTGCTTTGTTCATCTGGGACAGGTCTATTCCGAGTGATGCGAGGTGAAAAAGGTCCAGGAGATTTGCTCTTTGAACCCGGCGATTCGATGATCTCTTGTCCATTTGGAGTGTTGCTCTTTAGATGTTCATGATCTTTGTCAATTCCATTCGGAACATGTCCATTTGAGATGTCACTCATTGGAACCTTGTTTGAAGCTGTTTTGTTCTTTGAAGAAGGATCATTCGTTGGCTCACACTTGTTTTGTTCGTTTGGTGTGTTGTTGATTGGAACTTGCTTTTCACCTTGAGCATTTGTAGTTTGCTCTCCTTGGGTATGTTCGTTTCTAGATTGACGAGTATAGTATCTCGCCTGTGCTTTACTCTTTGAAGAATCGTCGATTGCTTCAATGCTCTCATGTCCATTCGGCAGGTTACCGTTGAGAAGTTCATGATCTTTGTCAGTTCCATTCGTTAAATGTCCATTTGAAAGGCTATTCATTGGAGCAACCTTGTTAGGAACAGTTTTGTCCTTTGAAGAAGAAGACACATTCGTTGGATCACATTTGTTTTGTTCATTTGGAGTGTCGTTGATAGGAACTTGCTTTTCTTTAACATTTGGAATTTGTTCTTCTTGGACATTTTCAATTCTAGATTGACGAGTAAAATATCTAACTTGAGTTTTACTCGTCAAAGAAGTCTCAGTTGGTTCGAGTGCCTCTCGTTCATTTAATGAGTGACCGTTTTGTGTTGGCTTGCACTGAACTTGACCATTTGTTGTTGGTTCATCTGTGACTTGTGAATTGCGAGTTATTCGAGGTGAAAATCGTAATGGAGCTTTAGTCTTTGAAGAACCATCGATTGATTCAACTGTCTCTTGTCCATTTGGCATGTGCCCGTTAGTCAACGGCTTGTTGTGAACATCACCATTTGTAGTTGGTTCAACTGGGCTCATTAATCCACTTCGAGTGATGCGCGGAGAAAATCTCACAGGATTTTTGTTTGTTGAAGAACCTTCGCTCAAATCAGTTGTCTCTTGGCCATTTGGCGTGTGGCCGTTAGTGATCGGCTTGCTTTGAACACCACTACTTTTGGTTTGTTCCTCTGTGGCAAGTCTATTTCGAGTGATTCGAGGTGAGAATCTCACTTGTGGTTTACTACTCTTCGAAGAATCATCATCGATTGTGATGAACACTTCACGTTCAGTTGGTACATGTCCATTCTGAAGTTCTTTATCAAGTTCATTCGAAATATGTCCGTTTGAAAGACAATTTGAAACGATACTTGGTGCGGTTGTTTTGTCATTTGAAGTAACGTCCATTGCTTCATCCTCCTGTGGACAATTCAAAGTATGTGCCTTCGAGTTCTCAAGTTGCTTATCAGGAACATGACCATTCATAAGGCAACTTTCATTTGGAGTTTTATCACTTGAAGAGCCATCCATTGGATCATCTTCCACTCGATCGTGTCCATTTGTGATTGCTTGAGTTTGTTGTTTACTTTCCGCGTGTCCATTCACCGTTAACAACTTTGTAGTGTTTCGTGTTCTGTACGGTGGAGCACTTTCAAGTTGTTGGCTAACTGAAGCTGCTTTGTTTTGATCACATTCTTCCTTATCTTGAGAAGGCCCATTAACGAGTATACCTTTCTCTACAACAGGAGTCTGATTATCACAAGTTTTGTCTGTTGTGGGACATTCGATCGATGTCGTTGTCCTCTTTGAATCGGCAATTGGCAGTTGAGTTGATATTTGAGGAGGATTTAGCGTCTCTAGACTTGTCTTTTTCTCGAAAGCTGATGATAAGTCATTCTCCTCATCTTCGTCTTCGTCCTCTTCGTCCATCACGACCACCACGTCCTCTTCGTCATCTTTGTTTTCTTCGTCTTCTTCATCCTCCATTGATGTTGAAGATGTTGAAGATGTTGAAGATAATGAAGAGAATGAAGATTCAGAATCATCAATAATCATCATTTCCATTTGATGATTATCATAAGATGGTTTCTTGACCATCACATGTCTTGCTTTCTGTGCCATCATTGCAGCTACAATCCTTTGCTTTTGGTTTGCACTTACACCTGCAACACTTAATGGACCTTCCTTCGGAGTCTTGTGTCTGATCGAATGCACCCGAACGATGCCTCCGTCCTGTACCGATATGAGCGCAGTAGCAGTTCGATTGTAGCTCACCTGTCGAACGACACCTTCATACTCTTGAGGCACTTTGTACTTGTGACATTTGATCTCTTGCCATGTTTCACGACATATTTTGTACATCCACAGATTGCCCTTGTCGTCACCAAAGGTGAGGTGTTTGATGTCGTGAGACAGTGAACATCGAAGCCAAAAGAGACTCTGTTCCCCAACTGGGAAGTTGATAAAGTCGACAAAATTTCGTGGTGGATCACGCAACTTTGCATTTGTATCATCTCGAGCAGTCAATTTGCGACAAACATAGCTCAGATCACCGTTAAGTTTGACATCAGTTGGTTTCCATATTTTGAGAGTTCCATCCACTGAGCGGGTGAGGACATAGTTGTGCCACCATCTGACCGTGTCCACGTAGTGACTGTGCACCTTGTGATTCTGCCAAACGGGCAGATGAACCTCCTGTGTGTGCAGGAGATTGCGCAGGCCGCCGTAGATGGGCAAGTCAGATCGACGTAGTTGTTCATCTAGTCGAGGAATGCCATAGTCCCAAATGAGGATGGCGTTGTCCATGCCAGCTGACACAAGATAGTTGTACTTGTGATGAACGTCCAGGGTAATCACCTGCTCCTTGTGACCATTCCAACCGAAGAACACAGCCACCAAGTGACGAGATCGTGTGTTCCACAGTCGAATGGCACCGTCCGCATGGGCAGAGAATATCAATTGAGGCTTCTTGGGGTCAACTCGGATTTCGTTCACTGGGCCACCCTGATTGGCTGAAAAGTGGAAATTTTCCCCAGTGCGCATATTGGCCACATAAAGTATGCCTCTCTCGCCACCGCAGATGATGAACGGCTCAGTGCCTTTGTCCTTGAAGGTGTTGTACGACCAGGTGCAGCTGTACAGAATGTCGTCACGAGTCACCAATCGCTGACCCCACACAATCTGACCACTTTTGCCTAGTTTGTACACGGACGCACCTCCAGTACCGGCCACAGCAAACTGATTCAGACCACCGCCCTTGGGATCGGCGAATTCGTTGAATGCGGTCGCATACAGACAGTCCTCATCCTTCTCAATTGCTTTGAACACATCAGTGCAAGTCACTTCGTACGGTGTTTCATTTTGGGTATAGTAACGATTTGCAAAGTTCCGTCTTGCAGCAAGTCGTCTTCTAACTTCTTCCATTGGATCAGCATTTTTGAGCAACTCTCTCCTCTTAGCTAGGGCCGTAGTGCTACGGAGTGTACGAGTGCTCAGTTCAATTTGTTTTTCTTTTGGTGGTGGTGATTTGGCTGGTTCTGTTGGTTCAATGGCTTTGTCAATTGGGCTTGGCTCAATGGCTTGATCAATTAGTGGTGGAACAATTGCTTCGTCTATTGGTTGTGTTACAATTTCTTGATCTATTGGCTGTGGCACTATAGTTTGATCTAAAGGTGATGGCACTATGGTTTGATCTAATAGCGACACTAATGTCTTGTCTAATAGTTGTGCAATGTCGTTATCTATTTGCGGCAAATCAATGTCTTTGTCTTGTGGCGGTGGCGGTGATGTCGTTGGAGACAGAGTCGATGTTGCCGTCATAAATGAAGCACAACTCTGGTAGTCACTGTTGTCAGAATTCATTTTCTCTTCATCCGAATCGAAGCTAACAAACTCATCGTCTTGTGTGCTGTCATCGGACGCGTCAAGTGCACTTGGATTATTGTTCAAATCATCCGCGAAAATGGTGATTCGCTTAGATTTCTTCATATTTTCTCGCTCTTTATAGAGAGCTTTTACCCTTTCATCAATGCATTCGAAGGCACTCTTGATGGTCGTCTCAGGGAATGCCTCTTCGAAGCTCATGTCCACAGTTCGGGTCGATCGCAGTGTACGAACTGGTGGCGGAGGAGGAGTGCTGTGACGAATTTCGACCTCAAGTTCAGTCTCGGGTTCACTGTTTGTGTCTATTTCAGTGGCATTGTCTGAGTCATCCTCGATGGTGTCAGAGTCAGAGTCTATGGTAACAATTTGTGGCTTGTCAGGTAGTTCAGTCTGTTGTGTATTCAGTTGAGAGGCATCACAGTTGGTTGTTGAAGATTGTCCCGTGAGAGCTGGTTCAATGGGGCTGGTTGGCTCAGTTGATTCAGTCCACTCACGAGTAGTGCCATCTTCGAGCACAATTTCGATTGTTGTCGTGAGCTTTTCTGGTGATTCTACGGGAATTGGTGTCTCGGACAGGACTTTGTCATTAGTGGTCTTGACACTTTGCGAAATAGAAGTTCTTGTTGGTCTGCCTAGCATTGGTGAAAGTGGTCGCTTCATGTTTAAACATTTAAAATGTGATTTGAATGACGAAGATGATCTGGATCGAGTGGCTATTGGTGATGTTCGATGTGGCTTCACTGGTGTTGGCTCGTCTTCTTCTTCTTCTTCTGTGTCCGACGAAGAATCCCCTGGTGGTGGTGGAGCATTTAAGGCGGACCGAGTTCGAACGTATGACTTGAATGGCGACTTTGCTTTCGGATTGGCGGGCGGAGGTTGATCTTCCATTTCGGGAGATGCAATTGGAGACATGATCACAGTACTGTCAGACGAGCAGTCGTCTGAGGACGAAGAGATTTCGATAGGAGATAGCGGACGGGGAGATCTTCGCGCAGCGGAGTAATCCATTTTATTGTTCAATATTCTGAGCATACCCCATACGGCTGGACTTTGTGTGTCGGAGCGTGTACTGATTCGAGACGACGATTGACGAGTTGTGTAATTCCTTCTTTCTTCCTTCTTCTTCATTGGTGGTGGTGTTTTGGAGAATATATATCTAGGGCTTCCGGGTTTAATTGGCTTTTTCGTAATACGTGGAGGTGGTGATTTCATCGTCACCGGAGCCGGTGAACTATCTGACGATTCATCGTCTGATGCTGATTCGGTTTGTGACGATTCTTCTTCAGTTGACGAGTCCATTCCGGACCGATCTTTCGTTTCTGCTGGGACCGGTACTTCTGGTTCACTCTCCTCACTCTCGTCTGATGTGTACAGATCGATGTTGTATGGCGTAAGAATGGGAGACGATTCTTCTTCGAGAATATGCGAACCCTTGTGATAGAACTGTCCCAGTGAGCCTGTTCGTGTCTTCGAGCCTGGCCTTGTGTTCAGCACTGGAGACAGACATGGAGAGGGAGATCGTCGTCTTGAATTGGCCAGAGTACGTGTCGCAGAGCGGCCTTGACTGCTAGAGCCGGAACGAGTTGTCATGGTCATCTTCAATCTCTGTTCTCGAGTTTGTGGGACACTTGAACCATTCGGAAGCTTCTTGTTGGTTGTTGTATTTGGTTTGGGCTTCTCGGGTGTATTCTTTGCCGTAGGTGGAGGAACGGAACCAGATAGTAATACTTTTCGTACATTCACAGGCAAATGCAGCACTTGAGACTGTGATCGTGTGCATGGCGGCAAAAAGTCATCAGACATTTTGGTTGGTGACTGTGGCGGAGATGTCAAATCTACTCTTCTTCGAGTTGATCTCACTTGCTCACTAGGAGGTGTACTCGGCCTCTTGCATGGCGGCTTCGTTACCGTAAAAGTGCTCGAAGTGCCATAGAACTTGGATGGACTAAAGGGTTTGAAAGACTTACTCAAAGAGTTGCTGATGGTACGAGTGGCAGTCCGTTTCGACCAATGATCTCTAGTCCAAGGGATGCGCTTTCGTGGGCTAAGTATATTATTGTTTCTGCCATTTAGTTGATCGGCTTTCTTCCTCAATTCACTCTCTAAAGAAGGTATAATAGAAGGACTAATCGATGCGGCACTGGCCCGAACTGGACTGATGTCCAAACTTCGGCGAGATCGAGAGAATGGAATCGCTGCTTGTCGCCGAGGCAATGACCGAACCGGCCTCGGCAAAATGGTCTGTTGCATTCGCGTTGTAGGCATACTGATGCCGGCAGTGATTGGACAACAACACTTGAAAGAGTGGTGGCGATGGTGATGGTGATGATGATGATGATGGACAAGCTCGATTGATTGGTTTGAGGGTGAATGGCGCGCGCAGTTTGGTTGACCAGTTTAGGAATAGAGTAAAGGCAATCGATTCAATCTGTGAGGAGTAGATAATAAAGCAATGTTGAAAACCCTAATCAGACTATTTGATCGCCAATTGATCTGAACAACTTCAATACTGTTTGCTGTTTACTCCTAACTATGCAAACACACAGAGTCACTTGACATATATCACTACAATCTTAATTAGATCTACACTGCATCTTGACCTTTAATCAATGCTTCAATCGATTGCTGCATTCCACTCTAAATCTACTTGTAACGCAATCAATAAGACTTTAACTCTATTCACTTGTGCAACACTTTACTACCATTCCCGCAGGCTAATATTAACACAAACAAGTCCTTAAGTGACTGTTCAACTATCACAAGACAACTTGAAATAGTAGTCCAATCAGTGAGATCTTTATGCAACTTTCATCAAAATTCAAGAAGAATATCAATATCATTCAAAGTGCCTGAAGATAAGATTACCTCATGAGTGACCTCAAGTTCTCCATCTATTCGGGTACACTATTATGCACACTTTAATTCACCACTAAACTCGTTTATATATCTATTTAATGTACTTAACCCTACCGGACGCTAACATATGTAAACAAATTTGCAATAGGTCAAAGCACTCGAAATAGCATTCCAGCAGTGTGATTCATTCAAGCGTTCGCATATTTTGCCTAAACGCATTCTATGGCATATCAATGCATTGACTGTGTGATCGCAATGAATGCAAATATTTGTTTATACAAAGAATGTGCATTACTAATGAATGTATTCACTCAGGCGCACTAAATGATGTTTCGAACGGTCACGATAGCTCTAAACGCTGTGCGGCTAATCATTTGTCAATGAGCCATTCGATTGTGTAGCTATCTAAAGTGAACAGACGCTCACTTGGATAGACACATTAAGCATAGGTGTGCACTGTCTTCATTGGCACTAATAGCAATCTCGGTCACATATGCCACTTCATTTATTCCATTATTTGCTTGGTTTGGCAGAATTGATTATTAATAAAACATATATGGCTAATGCGAACGTAGGTACAGTAAGTGCGTTATGTCTGATTCAACGGTGTCCAATGCGCCATTCTACTTCTACTGTATTCCTTCGACCAGTGTCGCAACCCGATTGCGGCATGCAAATTTGCGAATCGACCGTTCGCAACCGTAACCAATTGGTCATTAAACTCATAAACGGGCAAAGGCACTACTACCAAAGCACTACTCTCAACTCGTCCAGTTCAGTGTGTTGTCTGTGTGTGCCTGCCTGCTTGTGAGAGTCTTCTGTGTACATTGCCATTGACCGTATTACTCAATTAATGCATAAATTAAGTGCGGGAGAAGTTCCAGTGTGTGAATCCTCTTCATTTATTCAATTAAGGAGACAAGGAAGAAAAGTAAAAGCGGTCGCAGCTACCCCTTGACTAAGTAATTGCATAGGTGAAGTGCCCACCCACACACTGAACCTTCTTCCGTCTAGCCTGATTAAGCCTTCCTATTGGGTCTACTTCCTGAGTAGTGGCATCGATGACAACCAGTGTGTTTGCACATCCCAGCAGTAGATGAATCATTAAAATGGCGCACCGAAATTCCATTGCATCAACAACATCAAAGATCAATGCGGCAGTGTCATGTTTGACATTGCACAGCAACCGCCTCACAGTCACTGGCTCACAGTCATAAGTGAATGCAATGCCTCGAAGCCAACGCTCATCACAGTGACAATGTGCCACCGGTGATCACAAAGCACAATCACAAACAAACTCCCACATCTACGCGCGAGCACAGTAATCTCAAGAACAAACAAGACAATCAGACTTACCAGATGATGATGATGTGTTGTGTGTTCTACTAAGACGCTACATGGTAGAGGTGAGAAGAGAACAGACGATTACGACATGACGCAAGCAGAGGCAGGAACTAGACGATGGCAGTGTGCAGACTGGTGCTGTGGCCAACTGATTCTACTAATATATATATAGACATGTCCACGGTGGTGGCTTGACCATTTGGGAAGAGTTGAGGGACCCAGCTTGACTTGACCAGACTTGACTTGAATCACACGTGTTGATATGAGATTAGGGCGAAGATGTCGATGGCACAACCATTGGGCAGCTCATTTGATGGTGGTGAGGTGAGCGGTGGACAGTAGGCACTTCGAAGTGAGCGATAAACATTTCGATTCGGCTAGGACAAAGAACACATTGCTGTGAGTGTGTGACTGGCTTTGACGAGCCACACCACCAATACTCGACTAGAACAGTCCACTTTGACTGAAACGAGCAGAGAGAGGGAGAGAGAGGGAGAGCGAGGGAGAGAGAGAGAGAGAGAGAGAGAGAGAGAGAGAGAGAGAGAGAGAGAGAGAGAGAGAGAATGAATGAGATCGATTCGATTGGACTGTGGACTCGCAGGGGGGCAGTGGGAGGGTGAGGGAGAGGGTGAGGGGAGAGGGAGGCAATTAAGGCATAAAAGCGGGACTCGACAAAGAGAGGTCAGAGGTGCCGGCCGAGGGTGGGGCTGAGAGAGAGAGGGTCGAGAGCGAGAGTTGAGCGTGCTTCGGCCGGCAATGGTTTGCATCTGTGTGCGAGAACAGCAGCAGCAGCATCACCATCACAACCATCGAGGACTGTCTGCCAATCTGTCCTAATCATCACACTGTCACCTAGAGCAGTGTGCACTGTGCCGTCTGTGAACGGAGGCCGCCGAGGTTGAGTTCACCAACCGCAACCGCCATTTGCCAGTGAGAGTGAGGCCAATTGCGAAATGTAATGCAAATTCACATTCAAATGTTGGCCCACTCCATTGGCACATCGCTCAATGATTGAACTGTGCGAGACTTTCGAAACGTGCACTTACACCAACCGAGACTGTGTTAGCAGCACGCACGCTCAATTCCATGGCTTGTCCGATTTGGCGGCTGTCCATCGAAAGTGACCTGACTGGTGTACGTGATCATTAGTGTTTGAGAGGGGAAGTGAGGAAAGTCACTCCGCAGTTTGTCCATTGAATGCTATGAGTGGCGCGTGGAGTGACTTATCTCCACCGATCAATGTGCACTGTGTCAATGCTAGCAGCACAGTCGAGTGATGTTCTTTGTGTGATTTGGCGCGAGCGCGCAAATGACGTGCCTCAATCACCGAGTCGAGTGCGAGAGAGCAAACTGTCTCGAGGGACAGGATGGAGGAAGAGGAGAGCAGAGTGCAGAGGGTGAGTAATCAAGTTTGAAGCCAAGCACAGACGGCATGTGCTCGTTGTATGGCGCTGCGGGATGTAAGTCACCATTAGACTCGACCATCTGCGGAGGGACTTTTGCACTGTCCTCCACTCTGCTCTGTGCACTGGCGAAGGCATTGCCGAGCGCTCGCCGAGGCTGTTCTTTGTGTGCTTTTGGCGCGCGCGGGCACGAGTTGTGTCGGTTGGCCGAGAGTGGCGTTGGTGAGCGAGCGCGCTGGTTTACTGACGTTGTGCAGGCATGGCACGGCCAACACACACAACACACACGGCTGCCGAGTGCTGTGCTGTCCAATGGCTGTACTGTGCTCACATGTGTGCTCACTTTTGGCGGCAGCAGCAGTGTGCATGGACAGCAGCCATCAATGTCGAGTTGTGTGTGACACAGTGCGCCACCGTCACTGACTGATTGAGTGCGTCCGACAGCGTGCTGGCCTTTCTCTTGGCGATTGGTATTGATTGCATTATACCTCACTCGTGACAAGTCTGTCTTGCTGCCGCTCACCGTGTTCTGCATTCGGCTGTCACATCAGCACACCATTCTGCACTGAGTGCACTGTACACCGTCCACCAACCAACACCAACATCACCCGCTGCACATCACAGCAGACCCGAGCTGCCGCCATCTTGCCTCTGCCTTGCCTCTATTCTGTTGTGCCATCAGACCAAACACCCAACTCCCCACTGTCATGTCGAGCAAATCGAAGAAGCAGTCCTCGACTGCACCATCCTCCACCACCATGGAGCCGCCATACGAACCCCAAGTGCCATCCACCCAATCCACACCATCTCGGCCAGTGTCACCAAGCCGCATTTCCCGTATACAGGAAAAGGCCGAGCTGGCCAACTTGAACGATCGTCTCGCTGCCTACATTGAGCGCAATCGTTCACTGGAGAACGAGAACTCCCAACTGAAGGGCCAAGTGACGAAGCAGTACGAGTCACGTCAGGTGGATTCGGTCAAACGCGTCTACGAAGAGGAGCTGAGTGACACTCGACAGACACTGGACACGATCGCTCGAGAGAAGGCTCAGGCCGAACTGTCTGTGGCTCATTTGAACGAAGAAGTGAAGAAGCTCAAAGAAAAGTTGGCCAAAGCTAACACTGACAATGACAAGTTGGACAAGCGTGCCACTCTGCAGGAAGTCGAGATCGGTGACCTTCAGACCCGAGTCAATCAAGGCATTGCCGAGTTCAAGCAACTGGAGGCCAAAAGCAAGGACATGACTCAGGAGATCAAGTCACTCGAGGATCGATTGAATGATGTGACCAAACAGCTCGATGAAGAGACCATTGGCCGAGTGGATCTGGAGAACCGGAACCAGAGCCTCAACGAGGAACTGTCCTTCCAACGACAGCTGTACCAGAAGGAACTGGAAGAGGTGCGAGTGAACCAGTCCGAGGTGAGCGAGACCTACACCGAGACCATCAAACAGCAGTTCGAGGAGAAGTTGGCCAGCGAATTGAACGAACTGCGTGCCGAGAACGAGGAACGGATCAGCCAGTACCGACAGGAGCTGGAGGACAAGTACGAGATCCAACTGGGCGCTGCACAAGACGATCTCGATCGCAAGAACGCTGACCTCAAATCGGCCAACAGCAAAGTGAAGCAGTTGAACGCGAGCTTCAATCTGCTCAAGAACGAACTGAGCGAGACCAAGCACGAGTGTCGTACTCTCAAGGACAAGGTGGCCGATCTGAACAAGCTGATCGAACAGGAACGCGACTGGAATGCTAAGATGATGGACCGACGTGACGATGAGGTGGCCAAGTTGAAACGACAACTCGAGGAGCTGATCCACGAGCACCAGGACCTGATTGATGACAAGATCAAGTTGGACTCGGAACTGGCCGTGTACCGAAAGCTGCTCGAAGGCGAGGAGACTCGTCTCAACATTACTGTGTCACCCAGTGCGACACCCTCGCGTGCTAGTACTAGCGTCTTCTCGCCATCTTCCTTCATGGGTCCTTCCACATCGGCACCGGACACTTCATCGTACACTCCCAAGGCGTACGTCTCTCGAGGCAACAAACGTAAGCGCATCAATCTGTTGGAGGAGGAGACCAACAGCAACATTCACGTGGACTCGACCACCAATGGCCAAGTTGAGATCAGTGACCACGATCAGGATGGCAAGTACGTGAAGTTGACCAGCAAGGCCGACAAGGACATCTCGCTGAGTGGATGGCAGTTGCTGCGCACTGCAGATGGTCTCGAGACCCGTTACAAGTTCCCGCGCACCATCAGCATTGAGCCCGGACAGACGATCACTGTGTGGAGTTCGGACTCGAGTGCCATTCACTCGCCACCGAATGACATTGTCATGAAGGCTCAGACTTGGTTCACTGCGGACAAGATGGACACTGTGCTGTACGATGGAGAGGGTGCTGAGATGGCCTCGCGCATCACCGAGAAGCAAGTGAGCACTCACAGTCGACTGTCCCGACAGGGTTACCTGTCAGAGGACGAGGCCGAGGAGCAGCAGAAGTGTGTCATCATGTAATATCATTCTATTAGCTGTGCAGTTGTCACGCGATCTCCATCGAACACTACTTCCACTTCATCTCTGCCACTCCTTATCCTTATGCCACTTCTTATTCTTTATCATACATTTACTATACGCACAAGCTAATTAACCCTTTCAACACCAATACACTATCACATCCCATATACGCTACTTCTGACACAGACACAAGTTAGCACACTCAGGTAAACGCTCAAATTATATTTTTCTTAAACCAACAGTATGTAACTGATTGATGTGTACTTTCTACTATTAAATCTATTAACTTTTGATTGGCCGTTTGCGTTTAGTCGGAGAGAGTGAGGGAGGGAGAGAGAGAGAGAGAGAGAGAGAGAGAGAGAGAGAGAGAGAGAGAGAGAGAGAGAGAGAGAGAGAGAGAGAGAGAGAGAGAGAGAGAGTACATTACATACATTGTGAGTGTATGCAATGATTCTCGGTGTGTTGTGTAACCACGAAGTGAACATTTTGTTCAACTCACTAGTTTCCCTAACCATGTTGATATGACCGTTGCCATTGCTTTCGTAGTATCAAACTGTAACGTTTCAGTCTGTTCTGTGTGAAATTGTCTCTTATCAGCTGATCATTGCTCATTGGAGACTGCCACCAAGATTGTGCTGCGTCTCAATGAGACTTCGAGCTGCTGCTGCTGCTGCTGATCTGCTGATCCACTGATAGCACAGTTTGGCGTCTACTTGCCTGGGATGGCACGATTTTTTGTGTGAGAGTGAGGTTTGTCTTACTTTGTGTGTGTGTTGATGTTGATTAGATTAGCCGACTTATGACTTGACACTCGGGGAAATGCACTATCGATTACACTACTCTGGATGGCTTTTCTTCTGTATATGTCTTATCAAGCAAGAGAGTATGACATGCCAAAACAGCCGAAACTTGTCGCTTTGGTAACATTCAATCGTCATTTCGTTCAGTCCATCACCACCACCACGTTCATTGTCATCACCTTTTGAGTGTCTGTTCTATCAAGGGAGTTTTGAGCAGTTTAAGGAGAAATCATGTTCTATCAACGATTGCTTCATCTCAATCGCAATTGTCTCGCGAGTTTCTATCATCTGCAGGCCAGTCCAGCACTGTCATGGAAACTGATTGGCACTGTTGGTAGCTTACCTACTGTCACATTAAGGCATGGTAGCATCTGTGCCTGTCATCATCACCACCACCGCCACAACTATCAACACCAACAACGAAGATCCTATCATGCCATCAAAGGTTGCCGTTTATAAACTGATCGATTATCATTCCGTGTCTAACAATGTTTCTATCTCACAGGAGTGTTTGGCAATTACCATCCAAATCCCGTTCAAGCCCAAGCCACTTCTGACGACCGTTCACTTTCATTCTCCCATCGCCTCGTGCAGGATGCATTCCAAAAGCGCGGCCATCAGCTGGCTCAACTCAATCTGCTCGAGACCTACTCGGCACTGCCTGAAGTGCTCACTGATGGCACCGTCAAACAATTCAGTTCGGTGCTTGGAGTTGATTTGGCACGATTTATCGAAGACGGCGGCGAATGTGCGTCACAGAAACGGGAGTTCGTGCTTCGGTTGATTCAAACCTATTGTGGTGGACTTGGCTATGAGTTTGCTCACTTGACCTCTCTTGAGGAGGTTCAATGGCTCGAAGCGGAGATTGAGCGGCTACAGGCGGAACCGTGTTTGGAGGATGCTGAGGCGGTTGCACGATCTTTACTCGAGGCTGAGGCATTCGATCATTTTGTTGGCAAAAAGTTCCAGTCTGTGAAGCGGTATTCGGGTGAGGGCGCCGAAACGATGATCACCTTCGTTGAGGAGTTGATTGCTCAGTCTGAGGCTGGTGGAGACATATCTGAGGTCATCATTGGAATGCCTCATCGTGGTCGACTCAATCTGCTGGCCAACACTCTCAAGGTGCCAGCAGAAGTGCTCTTTCGTAAGATGACAGGCAAGAATGAGTATGCACTTGGCGTGGACAGTCCCGCTAAGGGCGCATTCATCGGAGATGTCATGTCACACGTGTACACCAGTCTCGATCGACCTAACCTGAGCGTCACTCTGCTGCCCAATCCATCTCACCTGGAGGTTGTTGGCACTGTAGTTTGTGGCTATGCTCGTGGCAAGTTGATGCACTCGAAGGAAGGACCGTATGACCCAACTGAAGGAGCAACTGCAACCAAATACTCTCGACTGCCATTGCAGATTCACGGTGACGCGGCCATCTCTGGTCAGGGCATTGTGATGGAGACACTGGCAATGGCCAATGTCAACCACTGGACTGTGGGTGGTTCGATTCATTTGATTGTGAACAATCAAGTTGGCTACACTAACCCGGGCCGGTCGGGTCAGGCTCGCTCGAGTGACAACTGCTCCGATCTGATGAAGATGATCCACGCACCAGTGATACATGTCAACGGCAATCAGCCAGAAGCGGTGATTCGAGCTGCCCGTCTTGCTCACCGATACCGAACCCAGTTCCACAAGGACATTTGTGTCAACCTGATCTGTTACCGAAAGTGGGGTCACAACGAATTGGACGATCCCACCTTCACCAATCCGGGTCTGTACAAGAAGATCACTGTGCAGAAGTCAATTCCGCAGCAATTCGTCCAACAAATTGGACTGTCCGAAGAACGGAAAAATGACATTCTCAAATCGTACAACGAGACACTCAACAAAGCAGTTGCCTCAACCGAGGCCTTCAAGCCCAAACCATTCTCACAGATATACGAACAGACAGAGTGGAAGGACATTCAGTGGCCATCGGGTGATGTGATCTCCAAGTGGAGAACATCTGTCCGAGCAGATGTGCTCAAGGCTATTGGACGACTTTCGGTACAAGTGCCAGAGGACTTCTCACTCCACCAAACACTGAAACGTGTCTTTGCTGATCGGCTGACTAAGATTGAACAGTCGAATAGTGCAGGCATGGACTGGGCCACTGCAGAGTCACTTGCCTTTGGGTCACTGCTTTGGGAAGGTTACAATCTGAGGATATCGGGTCAGGATGTTGGTAGAGGTGAGGACTGTGGTAATGTTGTAAACTCATCTTAACTTGTTGTGTTCGTCAGGTACTTTCAGTCAACGTCACGCCATGCTGGTGGACCAAGAGACAGACGATGTCTACATCCCGTTGAACTCTATGAACAGCTCAACTGTACTGCCCAACTCTGATGGTGAACCATTTGGCAAGTTCGAAGTGTGCAACTCGATCCTATCGGAAGAAGGCGTAATGGTAATGTCTTGCGTATTGATTGCTGATTGACCATTACTGATCATAACCTCTTGTAGGCATTCGAGTATGGTCTCAGTCTGTCCAGTCCTAAGGTGTTGCCCATTTGGGAGGCACAGTTTGGTGACTTCTTCAACGAGGCTCAACCAATCATCGATACATTGATTTGCAGTGGAGAGCAGAAGTGGCTGCTACAGAGTGCACTCACACTGCTGCTGCCACATGGATACGATGGTGCAGGTATGGTCGTTTGTCTGCTAAATCTTCTTTTACTCAACCCATTTTGCCTACAGGTCCGGAACACACCTCAGCTCGACTCGAACGTTTCCTACAACAGTCTGACTCCTCAGAGGTGGAGATCGATTCCGATCAGGTCAACTGGACTGTGGCCTATCCCACCACTCCAGCTCAGTACTTTCATCTACTCCGTCGCCAGATGATCCGTCCGTACCGCAAGCCACTGATTGTGATGTCACCCAAAATGCTACTCCGCCACCCTCGATGTGTGTCAACCCTTCCCGAACTGTCCAACCCGGACAGTCACTTTGCACCAGTACTGGACGATCCCAAGTATTACGGCTCAACTGGACAGGTAGTGCCACTCTCAATCGGCAGCCAAAAAGTGGACTCAGTCAAGACGGTAGTGTTCTGTTCGGGCAAGCACTACTACACACTCGAGAAGGAGCACGAAGATCGAGTTGCATCAGGCAAACTGGCATCCGGCTCGAGCATAGCATTTGTACGCCTCGAGGAGCTTTGTCCCTTCCCGGCCGAGTCACTAATTCAAGTGTTGAAGCGCTATCCAAATGCAAAGAAGTTGGTGTGGAGTCAAGAGGAACACCGAAACATGGGAGCGTGGACATTTGTGCGACCACGGTTTGAGAACATACTCGGACAAAAGGTATAGACTAAGCATACTAATGATAGGCGCTTTCTAATGAAAATCTTTGGTCACTTTAGCTAACATACGCGGGTCGTGGTCACCTGGCAGCACCAGCCGTGGGCATTGGCTCACTGCATCAAGCCGAAACCAAACAGATACTCGAGGACACTTTCAATTTGGCCAAATAGCTAACATCTTCGTGAGAACCTTCCATCGCCATCATACTAATAAGGTAATAAAACAACTTTATTGTAATGATACTCATCAGTTTGTGATGTATCAGTTAGGGAAGGCGTAAAGGCCGAACATGAGATGAACAATAAAGATATGAGGATATGAGAAGATGCAATACAAAATCATTAAAAAAGAAACAACTTAAATATAATAGAATCACAGATTTTGAATGAATAGATTAAAACTAGATTGGAAGATATATAAAGTGTAGTGTGGGTGTATGGGAAATGTGTGTGTGCTGAGTGAGACCGTGTCCACTCTCATGAACTTGGCAATTGTATGATTAGATTGGCGGTGGTGTGAGCGATAGATTACGAGTTGGACTGTGCAGACATAGACTCAGAGCAAATCTGCTTCCACAGACTCGAATGCGATCATTCCAGTTGGCTTCGGTGCTGCGATGCTTCTGCTCGATGAGGACGAAGTGGACGCGGCCAGACTTGTGTTGTCCCGTGGTCGTGGTGAGTATGATGCCTGTCGGAACAGGAATGACAGTTCAAGTGGACGGGCACAGCCTGGTGGACTGTTGGAGTTTGCGCTCAGGTTCGCACCACTGGTCGATCGCTTCACTTCCATTTGGATCATGTCGCCGTGATCGGAGCCGCGGCGAGTGCGATTTCGGTTTGGGCTGAAGCCGGCGAAGCCATCGGTTGTGTCGAAACTGTTGTCCTGTTGGTGGTTGATCTGTACGCCATGAAGAGTCTCATGGTAGCCTGCATTGAGTGGAGTGGTCTGGAGTTTGTGCTTGCTGCTCAGTGAAAGGTACACGATGTGGACAGACACCAGAAAGGCAATACCACATGAGACCAGGAAGACTGTAAACACAGGAGCTAGAAACAGAAACAAAAACAGTTAGAGTCAACGTTGAGCAAAAGGAGACATACCGAAGGAAGTTGTGTTCGTGGCAGGTTCTGGGTCACTCGCTTCCAGTTCTGGGACACCAATAGCAGTTCTTGGCTCTTCAATTGGACCGGCAGAAGGGCTCACCACATCGTCGCCAAGTTGACGTCGTACAGGTGCAACGCCATTACGATCACCAATCGGCACTTTGTGAGGAACTACTTCATCCAACGAACCCGTAGAAGTAGAAGTGACAGTTGCAGAGGCATCACCACCACGAGTAATCAAGCCATTGAGTTTCTTTTCCAATGCTGAAGTCCGGTTACGAAGAGAATCGGCGGTGTGCGAGAAATCGGCTTGTGCAACGGGCAGTCGACTGGCGGTGGGAGACACCTTGTGGATGGTGTTCACCTTGTGACCTGTCATGTGATGATAGGATTAGTACGAGGTTGCAGATGGCGATGTGCATGAAAGGATTAAAAGGACAGTGCGAAACATGAAGGAAATATGATTGTCCTATTCATACACAATCACATGAGATGACACTAGATTAGATGACACTCGTCACAGTCGAGTTGGCCGAACACGAGCGTTATTGCATGCACACATTCGCTTTATGATGTGAGTTAATCATCACAAAGCATCGAAAGAAGATGCTTGCACTAGTGCACCCACGTGTGACACTGGCAAGAGGCAATAGTGCGGATTTAGATTCCGGCTATTTGGGTTAAGGCAGACAGGGAGATAGAGAGAGAGAGAGAGAGAGAGAGAGAGAGAGAGAGAGAGAGAGAGAGAGAGGAGAGAGAGAGAGAGAGAGAGAGAGAGAGAGAGAGAGAGAGAGGAGAGAGAGAGAGAGAGAGAGAGAGAGAGAGAGAGAGAGAGAGGGAGAGAGAGAGAGAGAGAGAGAGAGAGGAGAGAGAGAGAGAGAGAGAGAGAGAGAGAGAGAGAGAGAGAGAGAGAGAGGGAGAAAGAGAGAGGGAGAGAGAGAGAGAGGGAGAAAGAGAGAGAGAGAGAGGAGAGAGAGAGAGAGAGAGAGAGAGAGAGAGAGAGAGAGAGAGAGAGAGAGAGAGAGAGAGAGAGCGAGCGAGAGAGAGAGAGAGACATGTCGAGACGACAGCGGGGTAAGACAAATCGTGGGTGGTTGGCGGAGTGACAGCGCACAGCACACACACACACACACCAAGTTGACCGTGAATGGGCATTAGTGCAGACAGACAGACAGACGGGCAGGCGGACGGACAGACCGAAACTAGAAAGAGGGAGGCAAATGGTGATCGACTTACCGGTGTTGGATGCACCCGTTGGATCGGTTAGATCGACCAGTGGACCAGCCATGGCGGCCAAGGCGAGCGCCGACAGAATTAGACCGAGAAGCCAGTGTCCAGACGAGAAGGCCATGTCAGCTGACGACTTAGTGCACCAAGTGGAGAAGACAGGCACACAACGGACTATCACCGAACGATCACCAGAGAGCGAGAGTGAAGAGCGTGAGTTCGGTCTTCTGAGATGGCTTGGTCCCAGTTGGTACTCGGGTCACTGTTCAGGTCAACGGGAAGAAGGTCTTGGGAATGTGGTGGCCAGAGGACAAGGCAGACACAGAGTGAGGCAGAGTAACGGGAGAAGACGAGACACACCGAGGCGAACAGACGAAAAGAAGACGAAATGACAGTACGACACGGACGAGTAGAGAAAGAGAAGTGAAGACTGACGACAGACTGACTCGATGCACTCGAACGAAAAGTGAAGTGAAGAGTGATGATGATGATGAGAGACCGACTGACTCATACACCAACCCACTGACTGGTGAGTATGGCTTATTGGTGGCGTACTGCTGCTGGTGGTGGTGGTGGTGCTGTTCTCTTGGTTATGATCGGTGTAGGAGGTGGTTGGTGCTGTGCTGTGGCAGTGACACACTAAAGTACAAGTGACATGCGACCTGCCACTGAATAGAACCGAACTGATGGATGGACGGACTGATGATGCACGTACTACGTGAGGGCAAACAGAAAGTCATACACGCACAGACGGTTCGGTCATGAACTTAACCAGACACTGTTCGGGTGAGTGAGTTTGTGGGTGATTGGCAAACTGAGTGAGAGTGATGATGAGGCGAGTAGGGCAAAATAGACACAGACACGGATGACTAATTGCTATCAACACTAATAACAAACGATGATGGCATGTGTAATGCTCGTTTGTGAGTGTGTGCTTGTGCGTGCTTGACATCGAATGACACACACACACGACTCGATGCCAAACTAATGTCAACTGCTGATCAATCAGTCCGTTTGGTAGTGGTAGTGGTCAGCAGTGGGCCTCGTTTCGCAATGAATCCCACTATCAGTTGCTAACGCATGCGGGTTTAAATGTTCGATCTTGTGACTGACTGATGTCGTGCAAGGCTTCGGTTTGTCTCATTCTCGCGGACGTGACACTTCAATGGGAGACATCATTGACTGTCAGCACATCAACCGCCGGCCACCACCAACCAAACAGGAACGCCATCTGAACCAACGTTGTGGCCACCAACAAGTCTTATCATATCTGATAAAGCTGACAGCGCGCTACATATTCATCGATTGGGCAAGTCGTTTTCGATGTATTGTGTTGCGGGTTGTGTGTATGAGTCTGTTTGGTTGTTGTTGTTGAGTGATGTGTAGTAGGCGTTAACTCTGACCACAACTTAAACTCGCCTATCACCGATTCCATCTGATCATGTAGATCTTATCATTGCACAAACGTTGTCTACGTGTGTGTCTGTGCGTGTGTGTGTGTGCGTGTGTTTGTGTGTTTGCTGTCATACACCCACCGAGAGAAAACCATCCATCACCTATCTGATGAGTCAATCTTGTTGGGCTATCACACTTGACACTAAGGGGGTCGTGTTCTATTTAGACAAGTGATGCTTAACAATGATCACACTTTTGGTTGGTGACCAATTAGGAAACTACCAATATGACCTTTTTGTGTGAGTTCAGATACATTAGCACAGTAGTCTACTCATAGATCAGATTCGAATTAGCCATCATCAGTTAGGTGAGGAAAGTCATAGAGCAACATTAAGCAATAGAACACACATAGCTATTCCTTGATGATGATGATGCTTATGTTTGTTGATTACAGAATGTTTATTTATGCAATAGATTGCGTTGAATTACGTCATTTGGATACAACATACAAACATCACATCACGTCACCACCACCGTCAATTAAACGAATCAACGTGTTCATCACCAAATTAAGCAACACATTTATTAATAATAAAAATAAACATTTTCACTGTTTATCGATTATATTAATAACTGAAATTTAGGGTAGCTAATAGTTTTGGGTTGCTTGTTTTTGGTTCGGCTTAGTAACTTGGTAACAGCCAAACATTGCATTTGGTTGAGTATTGGTAGTCGATTTGGTATGTAAATAGATTCCCAACGATCGACATATTTTGTATAGTTTAAAAATAAACATGACTTTGGTTTGATACAATCAGTGAACCTCAAAAACGTTAGACAAATTTCTTTTTATTACTCGGATTCTTTGGGTTGCGCACTGGTGGCAATTGTTCCTCCTCCGAACTGGTGTCATCATCGAACGATGTGTCCCATCCACCAGTCTCTGGTCGACGTGAACTACGACTTCGCTTTTTTGCGGTGCCTGTTCGGTTCCGGGGATTTGGCGGCTCGTAATACGCTCGATACGGACCAAAGAATTTGATTGACTCTGGCGCTGGGATTACGTCGGGTAGTTTTGGATCTTGTGATTGTCTTGGTGGTGGTGGTGGCAGAGGTAACTGCCGCTCTTGTTCGTTACCGCTTTCAACTACCACAAAGTTGTCCGGTGTGGACGATTGGGACGAGTCTGGCTGTGAGATGGTTTGCTGTTGGTATGAGCTGTTCCAGTGAGGATTGTCTTCAGAAGCGTTCATTCTGGTTTCGTAGCGTTGATACATGAACTGCTGCTGTGGCTGCTGTTGCTGTGGAGCCTGCTGTTGGCTCATCATCATCTGCGTTTTGGTTTCCTGTATACTCAGCGCAGCAATTGGTGCTGGTGGTCCATTTGATCCAGGATATCCTGTGTCCTCGTACGATTCTTGTTGATACAAACTTGGGAAGCTGGGATTTGATTGATTAGCTGATGGATAGACCATCATTGGCGGTGGCTGAGGTGGGGGCAGAAGCTGTGGCTGTGCATAACCTGGATTACCGGCAAATGGATTCACTCCTTGTTGAAGCAGATTCATCAGTGCCATATGTTGAGGCATGGTTATTGCCGGTTGCTGTTGCACCGGTTGTGGATAACCTTGATAGCCTTGATAGCCCTGATTGCCTTGATAACCCTGGTAACCCATAACCCCAGCCAAATACTGCTGCATCATCTGTGCCGGATCTGGCCCAAATGGATTCTGTCCTGGTGGCGGCGTTCCATTGATGTTGATGATGAAATTGTTTGTCGGTCGAAGCAATTGAGAGTTGGCCCACACGTTCGACGCACCAGGACTGTTGATTGCGAGAATCTTGTTGAGCAGTTCCAGGTTGAGTGCCTCCTGTGACTGTTTGGCTGCTGCCGCTGCGGCCGCGGCTGCGGCTTCTTCTTCTTTCTTCTTCTCTGCCTGCTTCTGCAGTTCCAAATGTTGGAGAACTGAGGTGACCACTGCGACTGAGGTTGCCTGGATGATCTCTTGCAGCTCGATCCTAGAGAAACCAAACAATTTGGGTGTGTTTGGAGTGTGTCACGAAAGCGAACAGCCACCACCACCACCACAGGATTAAAAACATACATAGAAAAGATAGAAAGACAGAAACGTTAGATCAGGCAAATAATGATTTTATTGTTATGTTAATGTTATAAAGTAAGTAGAAATAAATAAATAAATGGATAAATTAACAAAATCGTATAATCGTGTATAGGATAGTAAAGTGGGTGGTGTGAGGTGTAATGTGTTAGGGCACTGACGGTGTGTATGTGTGTCAAAAGGTACTTCAAAAACAAATATAAAATCAACAACTTTTTGAGGTGATCGCGTGTGATAGGAATAGGTCCTGATATGGACGTGGTCAACTGAGCATCGATGCGAATCTTATGAGCGTTCTACTGAGTGAATCTCTCTACAGCATTCTATTGAGCATCTATTGAGCATCTATTGAGCATCTATTGAGCATCTATTGAGCATCTATTGAGCATCTATTGAGCATCTATTGAGCATCTATTGAGCATCTATTGAGCATCTATTGAGTTTGCGGTTGCGTTTGCGTCTATTAGTTAGATCTACTGCTCCTGAAATCTAGTTCTTAGCGAACTAATGAACGAAGTGATGGTTCGTCGTTGTTGTTGTTGTGGTCTTCTCGCGAGATAATGCGAAATAATGTGGAAGCGATAGTTTTAGTAAGAAAGCGGAATTAGCGGGATTAGCAGTGGATTAAGGTTTAGGTTTAGACTAGAATTTACTTTTCTGGTGGTGAGGTCTTGCGCAGGACTGTTCCTTGGCGGATTTCGTTCATCAGGTTCTCGCGTGGACCCGAGTCCGGTGAGCCTCCATTTGGTGGTGGTGGAGGCGGAGGCGGTGGTGGACCACCACCACCACCATTCCCACCCCTCTGGTGTCCATTCTGGTAAGCAGCATCGTACGGCTCGTTTTGGTAGATCTCGTGACCCACACCAAAAGGCGGTCGAGGTCGGCCATTGTCGTCGTATGTCTCGTAGTAGCCCACTGCACCAGGTGGAAGTGCCTGTGGCGGTGTACCGTTGGGACCACTTTTGTTCGACTTTTGATCGGGTCCACTGCCCTTGCCACTGTTCCAACTGTCGTTGCCCGAGTCGTTGCGGTAGAAGTAGTCACCATTGCCTTTGTTACCATTGACCAGTTCGTATTGAGCTCGCATGTTGGCCTGTGCACCTTCAACCCCCGGATAGTATTGGTCATAATCTCATAATAAGACATATCAAACATTATCATCAGTGCACACTCCAAGCACCAATCAAGTCTAGTCCTTACCATCATTGTTGATCTCGTCATAGCCCACTTGCGCTTGGTTCCATCTCTGTCGCTGCTGTGGTCCCATCATTGGTTGCATTTGTCCTCCATTTTGAGGCTGCAACGTTCTCATCGAGTACGTGGAAGCCGACTGTTTAGCAGGCATGTTCCGTTTCAATCGTTCGAGTGGGTACTGCTGTCCACCACCACCACCGCCTGGTTGTTGTTGTTGTACGCCATAGCCATTGGGCACCATCATGACCATCTGTCCACGCATTGAGTTGTTGTTGTTGCTGCTGTTTCGTTGTTGCATTTGCATTGCAGCTTGCTGTTGCATCATCTGATCTTCCACATAATTCTGATTCTCAAAGTAGGCAGCATTGTCCTGTTGCATCATCATGATCGGGTCTGTCTCTTCCATCAAGTCGGGATAGTTATCATCCGGCGGTGGTGGATAGTTGTTCGGTCCACCTCTCACACCCCACTGATTGCCAAAAGTGGCCACCTGACCATTGTCATCGTACTCTTCCACCATCAGAGGCGGTTCACCATTTTTCACCTGTTCAATCGGTGGATTCTGTCCCGAGTCAGGCGACACTTTACCACTCGACTTTTTGTTCTTTGTAAAGTCGGGTGTCTTCTTCGACTTTGAGAAACAGCAACAACACAGACACAACATTCCAAAGATCATCATCATCAGGCCAGCGCCAATCAGGCCAAAGATGGCCAACTCTTGGTACTTGAGAGGATACACAAAGAAGTACTTGATGTGATTCTGATGTTCCGGTGAGACGGTCCATAGTTCCTCGTACCAGAAGAGGGGCATGATCATTTCGCGTAAGGTTCGATTCGACCCTCTGACAGATTTACTAAGATTAAGGAATGGGGATAGTTGGGAGTGAACTTACAGTTGGAGTGGAAGTGGACGGACATGAAGGTTAAACTGGAACTTGTTGGCTCGGTTGAGTACAATTCCCGATACCTAAGTGCATCAATAAACATCAAATTGGTTTACCTGTCTATGATTGGATAACTCAAATACGAACCGGCTCAACATCGACATAACTCGAGTAGATGTTCTCATCGGGCGTCAAACCGCCCACCTCCTTCGTGATCGACTTTGTGATGGGTCCACTGAAGTGTGGATTTGACAGAATCACCGGACTAGTGATCGAGTGTCCCTTTGAGGTAGTTCCATTGCCCTCGCCCGATGCCTCTACCAGTCCGCCCGAGTAACAACTGCCCAGGTCGAGTATGCCATCGTAGTTGCATCTTTTGTTGTTGGCCGCCAATTGGGCGAGACTCGAACTTTTGCTCGTGTCCCACCAGCGACAGTAGCATCCATTCGGTTGGTACTTTACCGGTGATTGCATGAACTCGTTCGATCGACCGAAACGAAAGTAATTGACTCCCTGATTGGGTGTCGCTCCTTGTTCCATCAGTTTGAGCGGTATCGATCTATTTGGTAGTTTGTGATGTATCTGTGCTCGCAAAGGCAAACCAAAAAACAGCACTTACCGACAAATCCTTGGATTAAACTCAGAGATTCTCTTGGCTCGCACAAATGGTCCGTACTGTCGTCCATCGGTTCCATTGATCTCATTGCAGGTTCGTGAGAACCAAGAACCCATCTTACTATTGTTCGAGTTATGCGTTCAGTTATGGTTATTCATCATACCCAAAACACTTACTTTTCGTTATTCCATCGAATGATCTGTCCGTTCATGTCACTCTCCTTGCCCGTGTACAAGTCAAACTTTTGTAAGCTATTGTTCTGGAAAAAGGCCATCATCGAGTTGAACTGGTACACTGTCGCACCATCCGAGTCCTGAAGTCTGCCCGCGGTCTTGAGTGCTGCCGAGTTTTTGAACTGTTTGCCCATTTGAGCCGCAAGCAGTTCGTACGGATTGATGTCCACTCCCAACTTTTGCAAGTACTGACCCACCTTGTCGTACTCCTTCAATATCGCAAGTGTGGCCTCATCATCCACTCCAGCAGTACTTCCTGGTCCAAAGGTGGCTTCCGAGTTTGCAGTTTGGTACTGCATCTTCATCATCGAAAGCGAATCGTTGGTGTACTCGTAGTCGACACTGTTCGTGCCTGGACTCCAACCCGCCGTATCGCCCGCAATTGTCGGAAGTGGTTGCGAGGAACCAAAGTCACCCAGCGTTCCAGTACCACTTGGACCAAACATGACTCGACGAACTGGCCGTTCAATGAAAATGTTCGCCTCGTACAGACCCAACATTTGATTGATTGAACTGTTCAGTGCAGTGGAGATGCGCTTCACTGCCGAGGCTCGACGAGTCATTGCAAGGATAAAGGGATTCAAGATCTATCGAATAGGTAATTGGCCTTATTGCACTTCCCTGTACACGCTAAACTGAACCTACCATCAACTCAGCATTCACCACGGTGGCTGTTTCGTCCAGTGACTCATACGACAGAAGCTCATCAAACTGATAGGTGGTACGCTCTTCGAAAGTGATTTGCTGGTGATCGTCAGACGCAAAGTGAACATTCTCTTTGGTTCGATTCACGCTAGTTTGGGGGGTTTTGGGGAAAAATATGTTTGAGGTCAGTTTAGGTGTTTGCGCTTCGAAGGAAATGATAAAGCCGTCTTTCACTGTTGCAACTTAAAGCGCGCAATTAGCACTACTCCTAATTGGCTTCAAAATGTTCATCATGAACATCATCAAGCGATCGCTCTATCTGTCATTTGCCAAAATCTTAACCGTCTCCGCCAGTTTGCCATTGCAATCACACCAAGTGAGATTACATATCATCGTCCACTTCATCTCTACTTGTATGTTGTGATTAGGAAATGGCAAATCTAGCTCAACTGACCAGTCAGTGACCATACCAACAAGTGTAATTGTATGCCGCACTCACCGAAAAACGAACGGTCCAATGACGCGCAGCTGTGGCCGAGTGCGACTCGGATTGCGGCGCCACTCTTGAGCATTCTCCACCTCGAATATGTGCACGGTGAGTGTCTCCCGTGCGGGTGGCTGCAGCCAAACATCGTACCACCAGTAGACCTGATCGTCGATGTACATCTGCTGTCGTACGGTCGATCCAAAGATGGACTCAAACTGACTGTACATGAGAAAGCCCGCCACCAGCAGAATGAAGCCACCGATGAAGCCAATGGCAGAACACAGACAGCTCACAAGACCCCAACGCATTTTGATGGTTTGATGATTTAGTGGCGCGAAAGTACAAACACACACAATTTATACGGTATAAAAGTGAAAAATCGATTTGGAATTCGGGATGAGAGAGTTTAACGGGGCGAGTTAGAGTGGCTATGGCCTCTCAAGAAGGATTTACGGTAGATTACATCTTGGCTCGATAGGTTCGAAGAAAAGCCAAAAGCTTTCCAGTGAAGAAGATTTGTTAGATGATTTGTTCAGGAACAAAACGGCGATGAGAGATATAATTCACAAGTGGCACTTGCCGACAGACTGACAGCGGGCGAGAGAGGAGAAGAGAGTGAGAGAGAAGGAACGGAGAACGACGACGACCAAACGCGCGCGTGATTTGTCTCTATTTGAAGTGGTCTACTGTGGAGTGTGCCGAGTTGGTGTCACATTTGCATTCGTCGGTATAGATTCAAACTTTGTGAGAAGAGAGAGAAGGAGAGAGAGAGAGAGAGAGACCGATGTACCCGTACACTCGAACCTTCCGAACGGACCGCGCGCTCTCTCTCTCTCTCTCTCTCTCTCTCTCTCTCTCTCTCTCTCTCTCTCTCTCTCTCTCTCTCCCTCTCTCTCTCTCTCTCTCTATTCGAGTCGATTCTCGTAGTTACAACCCGATTTACCTGTACATGATTCTTCTTATGCACAGAGAATTTCAAAATCGACGACTACCACCACTTCTCGAAACACTTACCCTGCGATGACAAATCTATTGGCCACTTCTTCTTCTTATTTCTAAAAGAGAAGATGATTTATCATTAAAATATATGACTCCGTACGAGACCAACTACGGGAAAGTGCCACACACAAATGTGGTGGTGCTAAAGCACAAGTTGAACTTTTACTGTTAACTTAACTTAATATAAATGATATATGATTAAGATTAAATTTAAAATATATGTTGTTGTTTATAGTTTCACATTAAGAAGTGAAGAAGAAGTAGAATTGAATAGATTAGAATAGTGAAATCGATTTTATGATCTAGTTACCATTTCATTTCAATGTTAATGAATCACTTATGAGGCAGCGGAGAAGGGAGAACGGGAATCGGGAGCACACCGAAGCTGACAAACTATGTCAAGTTCAACAACAAAGTTCGGAACTGTACTTTACTGGTGGTGTGTGTGTGTGTGCTTCTCAACGTTAAGTGAAAGTCACTAATGTGTGCAGAGACGAACGAGAGACGAGAACAAGCGAGAAGGGAGAAAGTAATCGATGACGATCGATTTCTAAGCAAATTGACAGATCCTACACGATCACGAACGTTCTCTATTCAAGGGTGGAGAGAGTGAGTGAGACTGTACTTGAGAGTGGAAGGACGGTGACATTGAGTGAGTGACTAATTAGGTTTGATTGATTAATTGCATTAGAGGAGTCTGATTGAAGAGGTAGGTAGAGGGGGTGATGATGATATGATTAGTTAATTGATCGGAAGTGGTCGAGATTTGATTACATTTCGATTATTATGAGCGATTATGAGATTTTGATTGCTCAAAATCAATTGACATAATATATTTGATCTTGAACTAACTTGGAACATCTATAAAATTAGAACGGATTTGAACCATATTAGAGAATCTTAAAACTTTTCAGGGTCATTCATAGAACAAGGTTTCATTTACATAAACAAACCAATGTTTCCGATCTACACAAGAACAAAATCGATTCCCACAATCACAGGCGCTATCCAATTCTGACTAGAAAGCTTCACCTTGAAAACTGCTTTGATTGTTTGATCAATCGATTGATACTCTCGTTAGGTAGAATTTGATCACTAAACAAATACACGAGCAACGAATTTTACACGAAATTTGATACAAAAATAATAAAGTTTGCCGGTGAGCGAGAACATCTACATTGGTTAGCACCAAAAAAGTTTGAAATTCTCCGAGAGCGCCCCCGACTTGTTTGGTTAGTTTAGGCAAAGTTTTCAAGGTAGACGTACCCAAATTATGGAAAGTTCTACCATTCACTCTCTTACTTTCTAAGTCGAACAGAAATATTCTCTATTTTGTACACCTCGTAGTCCTACTGTGCATACATATCTGTCAACTTGAATTAAGCTTTTGCGTGTGTAAGACATTATACTTCTTCTTATTCTCGATCTTGCCAGTAACGGTAACGTTTCGAGGAGATAAACGTTTCGAGTCCTTCGTCTTGTGAGTTCACATTCTGCGATCGATCGAAATGTGTCAAGTCGGAGAAATTGAGCCTCACGCAAGTTAGCGGTCTCTATTTGCCAATCACAACAGCACACACACATACACTGAACACATTGCATTCGATTGCATGACTTTGAATTCTAGATGCAACCAGACCGAACTGTAAAATGAAACCATAAAACTGAGCCAAATGATTAATGTTCGATATATGCTAATTGAGTGTTGAGTAATGGTTAGACTAGTGTGAGCGGTAAAGTGCACTTGTTTTGCTTGTTGTTTCATTCAATTGCGCACTCAAACACAATGACAACTATGATAATGATAGGTATTGAGGTTTTTAAAAGTAATAACAGTCAATTATGAGGTCGGGAGAGAGGTTTTGGATCGATATTTGTTTCGATAAGGAACAAGTCATGAGGTAGGGAGAGAGAGAGAGAGAGAGAGAGAGAGAGAGAGAGAGAGAGAGAGAGAGAGAGAGAGAGAGAGAGAGAGAGAGAGAGAGAGAGAGAGAGAGAGAGAGAGAGAGAGGTCATAAATCAAATATAGAACAAATTAAGGATACATTAACCTAGACCTAGATTAATGGGCGAAATGTGATCTCAAAACTGAAATAAATCCTCGATTTGGGAAGATCACAAGTTTAATGACGTCAGAAACATGAACTTGATTGACCCAGAAGTCTTTGTTTGCCTTGGCCAAACAACGGTTCTTCATTACGCAAATCCAATGTCATCTATCTATCGATTTTCGGGTTTTGTTTCTTTGTCTCCTTTGCCCAATTAGACTCTAAGATCCTAATTGAGTTTCGGTGTGAGCAATTACCAATGATCAAATTAGCGCGCCCGAGCTCACCCTCGTTTGTCACTCACTTTATTGTTATTGTCATGTGTGTCTACTCTTGGTGTAATAAATGTTAATTTCCTATACCATAGTAGTAAAGACAATGTGTTTACAAATTTGAAAATATATTAAAATTTGGAGAAAGAGAGAAAGTGAATGTCAAATGAACCAATCGAATTAATTCGGCAGAGCGCGCCGTCTTTGATCGATCCAAAAGTGGCAAACTCTCAGTGTGTGTGTGCTCGATTTCTCTATTATGTTACTTCATTATGGTACTTACATACGGGCACATACATTGCCGGTCGGTCGTCTATTCTCTCTCTCTCTCTCTCTCTCTCTCTCTCTCTCTCTCTCTCTCTCTCTCTCTCTCTCTCTCTCTCTCTCTCTCTCTCTCTCTCTCTCTCTACATATCGTGAATAATTAACCAATGTGCTTTAGGACTACCTTTGTGTTTGTGTTGTTATTAGATATACTATTTAGTTTGTTAGCACAATTTCCGATCACATTGTAATTATGAGTATGCAATTACAGCTAAACTTGAAAAGTGAATTGACTTTTTGAGTTCTCGGGGTCAACGTGTTTGATCGCTTTTGATCTGGTCACTAATGAACACATTAATGGGATCATTTGTTAAGTTTCCACTGATTGCATTTTAGGGATTTAAGATATTTCCTCGAATGCGTAGAATAGTTTTGTAAGATGCTCAATTGAGAAATTTGTGAGCAAAAGTGAGTGAAAGTTGAAATGACCCAGGCAGAGATTAAATCGATGTCCATCGGGTTAGGTTAAAATTGGCTTACTATTTGGTATATAAAGAATATTCCAGAAACACTAGATCATTTGATCACAGTCAAATGATCAGTTCCGTTAACAACACCCATGGCCTTAATCGTTGACCCCAAACACCAAACACACAAACAATTCAATTAGGCCCAACCGTGTGCCATTAACCTTGAACCAGCACCAAAACCACTGTATTGGATTGGATTCTAAACTGTCGAACTTGAGAATCCAAATTGCTCAGTTCGAGAATCGCAAACAGTCCAAACTCCACAAACCACCAAGCAACCAAAACTTTCAATTTTCATCGATTCCCTCCACAGGAGCACAACAAACCTTAAACTTCAACTTGACATTCAGACCATTAGTCAATACTAATTTAGTAAATTATTAACCTCCTCCAAGCTACCCGCAAAAGTTTTCTCTGTCTTAATCTAACGGAATATTCCACAATTTGAATTATTTAGATCTAATTCATTGCCGATCTAAATTTACTTTCCTTAACTTTGGATGGCAAAAATTTTCCACTGCTCCCTCAAGTTGAAACTTGAACTTTATAATAAATTATTACTCTGTTTGTGGTTTGGAGCGGTTTTGGTGCTGGTTCAAGGTTAATGGCACACGGTTGGGCCTAATTGACTTGTTTGTGTGTTTGGTGTTTGGGGTCAACGATTAAGGCCATAGGTGTTGTTAACGGAACTGATCATTTGACTGTGATCAAATGATCTAGTGTTTCTGGAATATTCTTTATTGGACGCTAATTCCAAAGTAATGGAATACAACGAATGTTGTACGAATTCGTTTCGTATTTCTTACTTTGGAAGACAATGGATCGATATTGAGCGGTATCTCTTGGTGCTTTGCTATCTCAAAGTAGTCAATTGCGTGCTACGGTTCATTTAACATTACTTTGGCTTGTTTGCAACATTGACAAGCAAAACCTTCTCAGGCTTTCTCCGGATCTCTCATGAGAAGGCACAACTCAAATCGTCTTGAAACATTGACTTTTGTTACCTGACTAAGCCAGGACCAAGTCGATTAGCACCGCTCGTGTAGATCATTTACGAGTGGGCCTATGCATTTGCATTTGGAACACAACACACTCTCGTAAATGGCGAATATGGTGGCAGAATGGAGTCGATTATTGAATTGCACACACAGGCACAAGCACACACTTGAGACGCCATTAAACGATCTTGCCACTTGCAACTGTTAGTTTGTGTTAATGACATTGAATTTGCGTTTCAGGTTCATTAGGTAAGTTGTGCTTTATTGTTATTATTTCCGTTTGGGGCAAAGAAGGCCCATCAAATGGTGTTGTTGAGCTGTTGGTGGCACTGTTCTGGAAGTGTCGACCATAATTCATTCATTAGCACACCAACCAAGTGGCTAATGATGTTTTCGCTGTTGAAGTGTTGCCGAGTGTTTGTTATGTTCGATAAGTTTGGTCAAAATGCGGACTTTCGGCTAATTACCTTATTATTATGGTGATGGGCTTCTGGTGAAACAATAGGCAAAACAAATGGTTTAGTGCTCAAATGCTTGGCGCGATCATTTGCCACTTGGACGAATGTTAACTTTCCTGCACTTCCCAGAATGGCACCAATCGATTAGCCTTTAATCGAGTACTTGCAATGTTATGTAATGTACTTTGGTCTCATATTGTGATTGGGAAAATGAACAGTTGCTTAACCCAAATACAACAAAATGAAAACAGGTTGAGTCAAAGTCTAATAATGATTATGAGACTAAGCATAACATAACACTTGAGATATGTCTTTTCCTCACTAGCTAACCTAATTGCACTGCATTTCAATCGGCCATTCATTTGTTTGCTGTTAATCATTAAAACAACAACATGGGCACACTTTATTTGAGCATAATCTTCTGCTTGTTTTTGTCTAAATCAGATGAACTTGACCAAAGTTCTTTAGAGGAAGCATGTCTTTGGGTTAGTACATTTGATATGCTTGATTGACCTCTCCTTACATGCAGAAACTAGTAATTCACAATGGCTCGCAAGCATTTGAGAAATTTGCCTCCAAAAGCACAAATCATCGTTTCAGTATCTACATTTTCAATGTGACCATTGGTCACTGACCAATCCAGAGTCATTTGACGGTAAGACAGTGCGATCGTTGAAATTCCGCGAAGTTGGTCCTTACGTGTATGATCAAACTCGACACAAAGTGAACATTCACTTTACTGAAGATGGGAGTAGTGTTCAGTACAATGAACACAAGTCATATGAGTTCAATCGGCAATTAACCAACACTAATCTGAACAGTCAAGATAAAGTTTTGATTGTCAATCCAATGTTGGCAAATTTGCCACAGAACGGCACAATTGGTTTAAGTGATTCGGTTGAGAGGATTGCTTTCAAAGGGATCGATAGGATGAAAGGTTATGCTTTATTTAAGGCAAGTTAAGTGAAAACTAAAACATGCTTTGCTTTTATGCTTCGCTTTGATTTAGTGTGAAACATGTAATCAAACATTGCAGGAGACATACACTGGAAAGAGTCATATTGGCCAAATTGGACAATATTTGCACTATAGCTCAAATGTTACAGGGTGAGTGATCCTAACTTGATGATTTTTGGTTGATGCATGCAAGCCTTATGAATTATAGTAAAACCTCATTTTGGAGGCCAGAAAGTACATGCAACGACCTGAAGGGCACTGATGGCACCCGATTCCATACAGATATCAAGCCCGACGAGTCACTGTGGCTGTTTGAGCCACTTCTCTGTCGATCACTCAAGTTTGTTTCCGATTCGGCTAATTCAATCGGTCAAATGTTCAATCTGTCCACACTTCGTTTCTATGCATCAGAAGATAATTTGATTGCATCACTCGAAAATCAGTGCTTCTGTTCAAACAATCAAACTGATCAATGTCAAGCAGATGCACAAAGTTTACGGAGCTATCCTCCGCACTCGGAAAATCATCGCGATTTGATTTCCAGTTCTCCATTCTATCAACTTAATCCAGGCTTTTGGACAGAGACTGGTTTGTCTCCAATCACTATGGAGAACTTTGGAATCTCGAGGTGGAACCGGTAAGTTGGCATAAAAGTAGTGATAAGTTTATATCATTGATAGTATATCAACACAGAAAACTGGAATTGTACTAAGTTCCGGGAAACGAATAAAATTCAATGTGCAACTCACGAGAGGATCACATCAGTATGTTGGCATTTGGACAAAAGTGAAATTGCTTTTACACCACTCATCATTTCTAGTTTACTGGATAATCTCGAGAAGAGCAAGCTGATTGCCCCTTTGATGTATGTCGATGAGGCTTACGATATTGACTATGCAGATGTTATGAGAATTAAGTCGTGGATTGCAATTCGAATAAAGTTTAGAATTTACTGCGTTTATGTGTACACACAGGCGGAGAGCTCATCGGGTACTAAATGAGTGTGGTGTCATGGCACACTCAATCTGTGTAAGAATACCAATTCGCAACAATAAAACCATTTTATATTATTGTTTGGATAAAACAATTATTTGACTTGTAGGCTCGGTGAATTCGACGGTGCACTTCATGTGGTAACCAAAGTCGTGCTAACAAGGAACATGAAACCAAGAGACAAACAAGTTTATATGTTTGTTAAAACAGAACCAGAGTTGTCGTGTGTGATGTTCAAAAGTGCCATGGCACCCTTGCTCTTGTGTGCCATAATATATTAAACTGTATGCCGTTCTTTTACTTAATGCCGATCAATTGTGCACTCGCAATTGCCATTACTTAAAAGGCACATAGACCGTGGAGACCTCTACTGATTCATAATCAAAATAGAGTCGAAGCGCATTTAAATTGAGCGCAAAAGTAATTTCGTGAGATCATCGTGATCTGGCCGTGAAAAACAGAGGAAACTAACAAATTGGTAAATATTATAACAACATTCGAGCAGGCCACCGATGAGGCCACATCGCGGCCGACAAGGAACACCTACAAATGGAACTTTAGTCTCGTATGGCCGCACTGTCCTGTAGAAATTTAACTAAAGTGTTTTGATTTTATCGTTCTGCACGAGGAAACTCTTTGCAATGCGTCACTAATTATCTCACTTAACATTGTCAACTCTTTCATTAGTGCTCTGTTCTGTTTGCCCGCGTGTTGGGCACATTGCACAAAATTGATTTTTGGGTGTTTGCTTCGAATTCAAATCTATAATACACATTCTCTCTAAATATAATCAACCTGCAACGAATTGGCGTGCAAATCAGAATATGCACAATTGGCTAATCAACAACAAGCAGACATTAAAACATTCCCAAATGTGTTCGATCGTGGTATCTGCTTTGTGCTTGTTATCAGATTTAAAGAAACATTTAGACAATGCCCGCGGAATAACTTAACACGAGAAAGTAATTGTGAGCACACGCAAACTCGACACACAAGCCAATTGTGCTTGTTCGTTGTGGTGCGGCGTGCTGCGCCGAGTGATGCCCATTCCCGTATATCATTGCACTGACACTGCAAAGTAAAACGAGCAATCGCTTTTTTAGACTTACCAAGCAGATCACATTTAACAACTTATAATTGTTATTTCATAAACTGATTTGGTTTGAGAGTAGACTCAAGAGCACTAATGGCACACTTGATCAAGACGAGAGAGAGCATCAAAATGACTTTAGTTATTAAATGTAATATTCATATTATTCGGATTTGTTGACTCGGCATTAAACTGGACAAACACTCTACTAAGTCTACGATTGCAAATTGTGGGTCATGAAATCAATGGAACCCATTGTCCTTCAACTGGTGAACATAATCCAGATCGTATCTGGTCACTTCTTCAAGCCACATCAGAGGAGCCAGCATTTTTGGTTGTGCCAATTTCATCAAGAGTCTAATTATTATATAAATTGATTAATTTCATATCGATATGTCAAAAGGCCACTTACGGATGTGAGCCATTCTTGAGTAAAGCGCTAAATTGAATTCGTCTAACACTTTTCACTACCAATCCAGTAATCTGAAAAACTCTTGTTGTTACGAATGGCCTTTTGTGTGCACTAGTCAACTTACCGGTTCAACATCAAGAAACGATCCATAATTCTCGTGGGTCAACTGTTTCAAATCAATCAGAGGCGATAAACCAGTCGCATTCAATAAAGACGGATTTGATAGAAAGTATGGCTCAGAAGCCATCACTTCCAAAGGTGGTATGTTCATCGGTGGACAATTGCGCAAATTCAATATTCCGGCAGGACAGTCGCTAGGATCTTGCTCATAACAGAAGCACCGATTCTCTTCAGATGCAGCAAAATTACTTTCATCCGCATAGAATCGCACAGTGGAAATGTTGTCGTACACTTGATTGGTCAAGCTTTTCGTGTATTTCACTGAGCGACACTGCATTGGTTCAAACACCCAAAGAGTATCAGAAGCACTTGCATTTGAATGAAACTGCAATCCATCAGTGCCACGAAGATCGTTGCAATGTCCGGTTTCATTGTGAGCGGTATGGCTCCAAAATTGTGTTCGACTGTTTGCGTAATAGAAAAATAAATAATTACTAAAGTGATTTTCAAAATCGAAAGTAACATACAAATCATTGTTGCCATAATGGAACAACTTTCCATAATCTACTGTGTCGCCACTTCCAACTACATGTTTAGGCTTACATTCGTCTTCTGATTCTGGCTTACACTATTTAATGTTAATTTAATTTCATCTTTGTTTTAATTTACCTTCAAAAGTGATTTGCCCAAAAGTGATTCCATTCCTTTGAAAGCGGTATTGTCGACAGTGTCTGTTAGAGTTAAAGTTGTAAATGATGTTTGCAAAATGGCTAAAAAATCACTACTCAGTGCCTTTGTAACAAGAAGAACAAGTTGAAGTTTATAACAATATGCGAGTTATCCAAAATATATTACTATTTAATGACACAAAACATACCAATCCAGTATTAAACAACGTAATACTGTCATTCTTGTGTAACTTAGGCCCAGTAAGAGTTGAACTAAACTCGAATGTTTTCTTCTCTGAATAAGAAATCTCCTGTTCTTCTGGATCGACATCAATGTCAACACGTTGTCGATGCACATTGTACACATAAGGTCCTACTTGTTTGAATTTAATCGAGTTAATGTTCACGCCATCAAATTTCGTCGGATCGTCGATTTGGAAAAAGTACAAATACCATCGCTGCTGAATTGGCGGTTGTTTCAGTAGCTCAAGTCTTACTTCGGAAGCGGTTGAGTTTGGAATTCGATTTGAATTGACAATAAACAAGATGAAGATGCATATAAATGGCTTCATTTTAAACGTTTTAAAGAAATAAAAAGTTATAAATACAAAGAATGCAGCCTAAACGTAACACTCCAAAAACTATGATTTTAAATGCGCAAATAGAAATATAGATTTATCTTTTTGTGCGCCTCTCAAGTTTGTGCATCTTTGGATTAGTTAAACCAGGCGCTGTGTCAATATTCCTATTGATAATCTTTGATATTAACCAATTTATGTCAAGTACTTCTTTTTCCTGGAAATCTGATTACCATGGATGTGTTTTGCATTGCTGCCTGCAACTCTTGCCTGTCTAGTGTATTTGTTCTTTTTGTTTTAAACATTTATTTTCAAGTTCTAATTTCTTTTGACATGAGCGTAAATGACATTCACAAGGACAATTTTGTCCGAGTTTGTCCAAGTGACACAAGTTTGTGCAAATTGCGTGATTGTCAATAGTTTTGTTTGTCTTCTTTAATTGATATCTAGCGAGCGCTAATCAAATACATTTAGTTTGCTTGATTAGCGTTCAATTTAGCGGCCGAATGCAATTTAGTTCAGTGCGCTCGCCAAGTGCACTTACGGACAGGCACAGGCACAGGCAAGTAGAGAGGAGACAAGACGCCAGCCAGGCAGACCACCATTCAGTACAGCAGCAGCAGTGATCGCCGATCTCACCGCTGCCTCTGCTGTCACTAACACCGACTGCAGTTGAACACTGCCAAATGGGCAACATACACACAGATCATGAAAGCAGTGCTTTTGGTTTGGTTTAAGAGTGTATGACGGCCAATTAGGTACTCGCATGGGAATAGAGATTGGGTGCTTGTGTATATGTACTAATTGAGAGCCACAATTGGCTCACAGGAGAGCCACTTTATGTGCGTGTGGGTGCTCATACATCTACATCGGTGTTGTCGTGGTTGTCTTGTGCCTCGATCTCTCTCTCTTCTCTCGGCCAACTCGACAGTGTCGACACTCGCACAGATCGAGTCGCACTGCGAGTCTCCCACCAGCGACAGAAGCAGCCACCGCCACCGATCGAAGTCGTCCTGCAGCCTCCGATTTCGAGCACAGTCACGACACCATGCGGACAGAGAGCTACAGAGCGGCTCGGAGCGCACTTTGCCATGCTGGTTGGACAATTCAGTGCTGCCTCTAGCGTTCAATGCATTCCTGTGTCGTCAGCAGCCTCACCCTCGTTCTGTCAGCCAAACTGCAGTCCGCTTTGATATACCTCCTCTGACATGTCTCGATAGCGCGCCCGCCTCGTTTGCCACGCTGTGCTGCCGGCCTGTCCGTCTATCTCCGTGCACTGGTCGAGTGTCAATCAGCGATCATCTCACTTCAATCGGCTCATTAGATCACAGTTGTTCATATGATCGGTGTGTTCCTCTCCCTGTACGCGATACTATTCGACACTGTCTGTCTAGCCCTTGGAATGGCAGCCGCAAACCAGGAACGAACCTTCATCATGGTCAAGCCTGACGGTGTCCAGCGTGGACTCGTCGGCGAGATCATCCGTCGATTCGAGGCTAAAGGCTTCAAGCTGGTTGGACTCAAGTTCCAACAGGCCAGTGAGGACTTGCTGAAGCAGCACTACGCTGACTTGGCCGGACGACCATTCTTCCCTGGCTTGATCCAGTACATGCAGCTGGGTCCAGTGGTGCCCATGGTGTGGGAAGGATTGAACGTGGTCAAGACTGGCCGAGTGATGTTGGGCGAGACCAACCCAGCCGACTCGAAGCCTGGCACCATTCGTGGCGACTTCTGCATTCAGACCGGCCGGTAAGACAAACATCGAGTGTGTACTCATGTACCAACCAGTACTAATACCTGTCAATTTGCAATCCCAAAATAGAAACATCATTCACGGCAGTGACGCAGTGGAGACCGCCAAGAAGGAGATTGCCCTCTGGTTCAAGCCTGAAGAGTTGGCCAACTACAAGGCTAACCAGTACAGCTGGGTGTACGAGAACTAGACGCCGGCGGATAGGCTTTTAGAGCTATTCCCGTACTTACTCACTTCAATGTGACCTATTACACAACTAGGAACATTATGCCTGTTAGATTTACTTATATTGTCCAAATTAAATCAATTTTACTGTTTAAATTGTCACAATTTCCACAATTAACACTCAATTACCGAATGAGCACCGCCACATACAAATGTCCATAAATCAAGTCTTTTTATTCGAATAAATCAGTTTTATTATCAATCGAACTGTACTTTCACTGTGGGTACAATGCAATGAGTTGATAAGTTGGCTCAATGTCATCTTTAAGTGACAGCATTGTGATAAGATTGCGGCATCCACTTTGGCATCGCCATTAGCATGATACGTTTTGATAGAAAGATGGTGGCGCCAGCTATTGAACAACAATGGAACTAAATATAGCCGCAACACATTAGGTGCGGCTCATTCATTTGCAATTCGTGGTGTGATGTTGATTTAAACCTGGTTTTGGTTTGTATAATCTTAAAACTTGTTTTATGTTGGTTTGTAGTTTTTGTATGAATAATATTGCTCCCTAAATCTGTAACAAAATGAGTGCACACAGGACTCAGATCACATTCGTTACGCTCTGACATTGCCACTCGATTCATGTTATGGCTCAATTGTTACGACGCACAACGGTGCAAATTAATTTATACATTAATAGAAATAAACAGATTATGGAGGCCAAATTGGTTGTTCTTTTACAATCCTTTAATGTGGTTTAGAGAATTGTTGGAGGCCAACATTGGTCCAGTTTGGTGGTGTGGCGTGCTGATGATTCCATGAGTTAGACAAAAATATATCTGCAAATAAAATCAATGTAAATCCGACAACAAACACAAAAAGTCTAAGTAGTTAGCACAATGGGTCAGGTACTAGAACGGTTAAATCCTTAGTTGTTGCAATTGGTGATGTCAGGCAGATGTCAGCTCAGAGGCACTTCGATGTCTCGACAATAACAAACATAGCTTTTCTTGAGGCATTTTTTACATTTGACCACTTTAGATAAAAAAGCAAACATTTTCTGATTCTGTGATTGGAGAACTTCACATTAGACACATTATAATGTAAAATAGATATATTAGATACTAAGCAAAAGCATAAAGCACAAACCGCTTTTGTCATTGCAGAGTGTGCCATTAGTGCTGCTGTGTCAATTCCGTGGCAAATCAATTGATCTAAAATAGGCATAATAACATTTGTCTATGTAAATCAGTGTACGCAAGGGCCAATGAAACAAAAATTACAAGTTGTCAAATGTGATCTGCTTGGTAAGTCTCTAAAAAGCGATCGCTCTGTTTGCGAGCCAGTGCCAGTGGCACAGTGTGCAATCGGCCAACGGCGCTCATGGCTCAACAAACAACACACCACCACTCTGCTGTGCCGAGTCTGTGTGCGCTTAAATTGTGTGACAATGTTTGTGTTCAAGTGTGCTGTTTCGCAGTGTTTCGAGTGTGATCTAACTGGCTCGCACACAGACACACTTCCAATCGAGGCATGGACATGCAGGTAAAAGCACATCAGGTGACCAGTGTTGCTCGGTGCCTGTGCCATTCTATTTGGCACTGAACCATCCATTGGTCACTAGTGGAGTAGTAGTAGAGATAACGCACTGGCCAACTAAATTGACTTTTTCTTGTTTATTGATCTAATTGACCCAAACTTGTGTTGCAGAGTATTGTCCACACCTACTTCACCTAACTAGTTCACCTCACTTTGTTTGGCCCAATAGCTCACGCAGAGTGGAACAATTCCTTTTGCCTCAAAATCAGTGAAACTCCATAGGCCGTAATGTGTTTACATACATCACTGCATTGCATCTCTTCGACGAATGGTCCACTAGTTCACAAATGACTAAATCAATCGATTTAGACCGAGTGCACTGTGTTGGAGATGATGACATGTCCAATATAATATGCTCTCACTTTACTAGCTTCACTTTCTATTTGACCAGAATCAAAAGGCACACGAAATGACAACTTAATCGAGACCCTGCGTCATGTCTGTGCTTGCAATGCATATTAGTGTTGCTGTAAGTGTGGCTTTTTCTTTGAAACATTTTATGCTTCTGTGATTGAAGTACTTCATATTAGACCCATTTTAAAGTGAAATATACCTATTAGATACTAAACAACGGTATTAAACAAAGTGTTTTTGCCTTGGCTAAATGTGCCAATTAGTGCTGCTGTGTGCACTCTGAGGCAAATCAATTGATTAAACTTGGTATTACATTTGTCTATGCTGATTATTGAATAGACTGGTTAATGCAATAACAATTATAATTTGTCAAATGTGGTCTGCATGGTAAGTTTCTAAAAAGCGATCGCTTTGTTTGCTTTGCTGTGTCAGTGCAATGAAGTGCATGAATGGGCATCACTCGGCGCAGCACGGAGCACCAAAACGAACAAGCACAATTGGCTTGTGTGTCGAGTGTGTGTGTGTGCTCACATTTACTTTCTCGTGTTCAAATGTTCCGCGGTCAATGGCTAAATGTGTCTCTAAATTCGGCAACAAACACATATATTCTAAGAACACGATCGGACACATTTGGGAAGAGTTTAATGCCTGCTAATTTCGATATATTGCACTGGGCAACTAATAAGTAGACTGTCTGCTTGTTGTTGATTATCCAATTGTGCATATTCTGTTTTGCACGTCAACTCACTGCTGGTTGATTTTATTTAAATAGGATTGTGTGTAATAGATTTACATTCGAAACGAACTGGTACACCCGAAAAGCACTTTTGTGCAATGTACCCAACACTCGTGCACCACTAAAATGAATGCATTCTAGCGTGCGCAAACAGAACAGTTTCCCAATGAAAGAGTGGACAATTCTAAGTGAGATAATTAGTGACGCATTGCAAAGAGTTTCCTCGTGAAGGACGATCAAATTAAAACACTTTACTCAGCTTTCCACAGGACAGTGCTGCCATACGAGACTAAAGTGCCATTTGTCGGTGTTCCTCATCGGTGGCCTGCCCGAATGTTGCCATAATATTTGCCTATTTGGTTGCTTCCCATATTTGCACTGTCAAATCACGTTGGTTTCTTGAATTGAATTTAATTCTTCCTCTTGTGTTCAGTTCAAAGGTGTGGATGTGCTACAGTACAGAGTGATTTATGCCGATTATGTGTGCGTTCAACCTCGCGCTCGTGCTCAAGTGTGTTGATGACACTGTCTCTCACTGACTCTCAATGCCTCAATCGACCAATGGACAAAAGGAGGTAAAAGCACATCAGGTCACCAGTTTTGCTCTGTGCCTGTGCACTTCTTTTGGGCACTTAACAATTGATTGGTCACTCGTGTATTAGTCATCGAGTTTTCGCAATGGTCAACTAATAAATAGACTATTTGCTTGTTGTTGAATAGGCAATTGTTCATATTCCAATTGATTTGTATTTGATACAAACTGTTACATGAGACTAGAATTATTGTATAATGTGCACCACTAAACTGCAAGCTCACCCGAATGAAAATTGAATAGTATCTTAATGGCAAAGTAGATTGCACAAATTAGTGCTGTATCACAAAGACAACTGTGTTCTGGTCCAAAATGATCAAAATAGAAACACACGACACCGCTTTCACATAGAACAGTGAGGCCATGCCACACTAGAGTGCTGTTGGTCGGTGGTCCTTGCGGGATCTGTTCTTGCTAATATCTGATCGAATGTTACCTAAATATTTCATAATTGAATAAATTTGTGTCTCGATTGAAAAAGTACTTTAACTGTTGTTTGATTATTACTCATTAGAGGTCTCCACGGTTTCTGTGCCTTTTCAGTAGCACAACTTTGTGATTCCACAAGCTCACACTTACCATCGGCTAATAGAACAAATATATGATGTGAAATACATAAGATTTATTTGTTCTCTTTAACCCTTAGTTCTAACTGCGATAAAGACATCACACAACGATTGACTCAAACGATTGTCTATTAGAAGTGTATCTCACTTTGTGTCAGTTCAGTGTCTACAGACAGCAGTTCTATTCGTTCCTTATCATGCCTGACCAAGCCACAAATTCCAATCTAAAAGTAGTAGCGTTTTTGGTAGTTTACAATTTTAATAGAGGTCGCGTTTAACTCTAGAATCAATTTGTGTGTCACCGTTTCAAACATCAAAGTTTGTCCATGTCCAACTGTTCATGTCAAACGGACATGAATTTGTCATGTTCGTTAATTAAACTCTCAATTAACCAAAGAACACTCGTTCAGTATATATGCATCAATCCATACACAACTCCAACACAACACAAAAGTGGAGTAAAAAACAAAATTATCAAATCAACTAAACAACATCACTGATACATCATCAATAATGAGACACAAAAGTACACTGCACCACACACACACTCACACTCAACCTTGTGTTCAATCAATTTGATCGCTAAATCTGCAATAACGGACTTGGATTTTCTCATAAAATATTTTAAATTCTTGTTCCAATTGATTGCTAAGTCAGCTAATGTCCGTTAAATGTAGTTTCGTTTCTGTTTAAATTTTATGTCACCTGACATCATAAACAAACAAATTAATTATTCAATTATTCAATTATCTTGGTTACAAACAAGCTCAAACATAACATTACAATATTAATTAGCTTTTCGAGCATAACTTTACACTATCGCTTAATTCCATCTCATTGATGGCATGATAAGACACACTAATTGCATATTTTAGCAAACACATTTAAGCACACACACAAACTGTACACGTGATTGGAAGTATTGGAGGGCAATGTTGGTGCAAATCGACTTTTGATTTTCTTTAATTTGATTTTGGTTGTTTGGCGAACATGGTAGAATACATTGCATTCATTTGGTTTGCACAATTCTTTGCATCCAGGAAATAACTGATTTAGACAATTTAGGTACAAGTAAATTAAAGGTTAAATTGCATTTAATAGTACATCAAATAGCTTTTCAATAATTGCACCAGACAAGTATTTCTGGCACACTGGGTCTTTGATCTCTCTCTCTCTCTCTCTCTCTCTCTCTCTCTCTCTCTCTCTCTCTCCCTCTCCCCCTCTCCCCTCTCTCTCTCTCTCTCCCTCTCTCTCTCTCTCTCTCTCTCTCTCTCTCTCTCTCTCTCTCTCTCTCTCTCTCTCTCCCCCTCTCCCCCTCTCTCTCTCTCTCTCTCTCCCTCTCTCTCTCTCTCTCTCTCATGACTCAAAACGCATTTCTGCTTTTATGCACAATGTGCCACTTTCTTCGCACCTACTTCACCGGCTTATTATCAATCAATTAATCGACTATGTCGTGTACCTAACTGTGCATCATTTAAACGCAATCCACTTTCCCAATAGGTTCAGAGATCACCCTCCCCCACCACATTTTCTCTCTCACAAGAGCACAAATTCCAAGAATGCAATAACAACCTCAACACAGAAAACAACAATAGCAGCAACCTGTACCTGTAAAGTGTAGACAAATCAAAACATCACTCGAGTCTCAAGATCTATTTGAGATAACAAACAATGAGAGGGACACACAATTCTGGCATCTCCTGAGGCTGGAGATTGCCCAAATTAAGGCAAATGGACACTAAAATTCCTGTATTGTTAAGTGCGCCAGACTGGTGAGATGCACAGCAGATGCTAATCAAATTGTCTCTCTCGAGTGTGTTGGTTGCAAGTATATCACCATACAAGAGTTATGGATTAAGATATATACATTATACCACATGTACCACATGTTTCAAGTATTAGTTGATGATGAGTTGTTCTTTGTGTCTCCAATGAGAGTGCTCGTGTGTATTGCAAAAGCATGTAGAAGGATTTGTTGTACTCGATGTTGTTCACTCTTGTTCAATGATATAGACACAGACACACGCACAAAACGAGGATCGAGTGAACAGAGGATTAGGAACTGTACAACATATGTTTTGCATATCAAAATGGCACTGCCTGACACAGGACTTGATGTCCTCGAGTATGGCATTGACTCAGAGTGGGATTTGTCGGTTAGTGGGTACATTTGTAAATAAATATAGACTATACTTTAGTACAAGCTTGGTTGGGCTAATAATAGAAACAATTATGAAGTCTATTTCATTTTAGAAAACACATAGAACTCATTGAATCAAGTCCTCGAACTATTTCCCACTACTCCATACTAAAATGTATATTTTAGAATTCATCTATCTGTCTAGTAGATTATACAAATTCATTGAAGTTACCAGTTTAGACTGAACTCAAAGAACTAACTCCTGGAACATATTCCCTATTATTTTATGCATTTAGCCCCCTTTGAACAATGCTCAAACTTACAAGTTTACTGTACAAAATATGTATCTACTTTTAGCACATAAGTGGGGGCTTCATATCGAGAGTGATACCAAAGTTCAATCACTAACTCTCACTTACTACCCATTACCCCATTCGCGGATAAGTGATTACCCATTTTACGGTGACACTTGTTCAGTTTTTGATTGTGCCCCTTGATGATATATACCACACTTGTTACCCCTGAAATGCACTGAATGAACCAATGGGATGAGATGAAATGTGATTGGTTGTTTAATTGATTGTGATTGACATTGAACGGGAGAGAGAGAGAGAGAGAGAGAGAGAGAGAGAGAGAGAGAGAGAGAGAGAGAGAGAGAGAGAGAGAGAGAGAGAGAGAGAGAGAGAGAGAGAGAGAGGGAGAGGGAGAGAGAGAGAGAGAGAGAGAGAGAGAGAGAGAGAGAGAGAGAGAGAGAGGAGAGAGAGAGAGAGAGAGAGTGAGTAAAAGAGCAAGAGTGTGACTTATCGCTCATGTTTGATTGTGGCATGTGCGTGTTGATTCGTTCCATCGATATATACCAACCACACACGTTAATGGCGCCACTAATTGGTAGTATTGTTTGATTGTGCAAACATTGTGCATTAGCTCGAACAATGTTTGGTTAGCTGGCAGTGATTAAGTCGAATCTGTTTGTGTGTGAGTGTGCTTTGCCATTAGTTAAAGGTCGGTAGCTGTAGTAGTACTGACACACACACACAAAGGTATTGACAACTAATGGAGCCAAAAGTCAGATGATGGGATAGAGATGATGTCTACCATTGATAATCTCAACCTGCCCTGAGCGTGTGTTTGAGTGTGCGGAACAATACCTGGGTGTTGTAACAGGATTTTCGCGTGCTACACCACACAGAGAGATACGGTGCAATGCAATTAGAATTCCACAGTTCCCCCATCTACATCACACACAATCGATCAGTACATTATCGGGTTGAGATTTTTGGTTTTGGGTTGCAACTGCAACTCACACACATCAAAACATGTCGTCAAGCAAGCGAAATTAGTCATCTAGATTGTGAGTTAGTTTTAGGTTTGGGGCAACGTTACAAAAAGCGCTTGTTCAGTGGTTGCACTCTGTCATTTGCTCACTCGATCGGGCACTGTGATCACACTCACTCACTATACTTATTCATCAATGTTCATTAACTGATTAATAGTCTACTGTTTCTCTCATCACTCAAAGTTACTTAAAAGTTGTTTGTGATTGTGTAATTAAACTATTTACTTCAACAAACCTACAACAACAAATAAACGATGAATAAGATAATCATTATTGTGACCGCCGTGGTTGGTGTGATACTGACGGTGGTTGGCGCCATTGTGCTCTTTGCCGTACTTCCCAAAACGATCGAAAGCAAAGTTGCTGATGTAAGTTATTTGTTATTTGTATTTTATAGTTGAGTAAAATCATAATGAAGTATACTAAATTAGGCCTATCTGGTATAGGTTCGCGTCATAAAGATTGTTCGAGATTACTTTAATAAAATTGTATTTCATTGTTATGGTAGTCAATCAAGCAACCAGAAAATATTTTGTAGTTCAATTTCAGGTCTTGTTTGAGTCACACTAATCCATTTGTTCAAATTTTCCTCAGGAAATGTACATTCAGAAAGGCACCGAAGCATACGAACGTTTCGAGGTGCTGTCTGTGCCACTACAATGGAAGATGTATTTCTTTCAAATTGATGACCCCACTCAGTGGAACGGTGCTAATCTAACTTCTCTCAAATTTAAACAAAAGGGGCCATACGTTTATAAAGAAACGCGAAATAAAACCGACATTAAATTCGATGATACAGGAAATACAGTTTCTTATCATGAAAAGAAATATTATGAATTTGATGCCAAAGAATCCAATAGACAGGGCTGTGCAAATTGTACCAAAGATGATCTTATCACGTTGGTACATGTAGGATTGGTGTGTATATTATGATTTTAAATGTTTTAGTTGTCATTGATATATACATCTATCAATATAAAAGGGAATGGAACGAGTTTTCTTAGGCATTTTCGAAAAATCATTCTCTACCTTTACTATAACGGACACTGTGCAGAATATTGCATTCAATGGAGTGGCAGGACTTTTGGGTAAATCACTTTTCACGGTAATTTATAAAGATGTGAATGTTAATGTAATTTACTAAAATTGTCCATGAAACCAAAGTGTCCAGAAAGTGAAGATAAATGCAAGCCAATGCGAGTGGTTGGCACCGGAAAAGAAAACATTGATCATCTGGGAATACTGTACCAATATGGTGAATCTAAGGGGCATGTCACCCAGAGTGTACTTTTAGAGTCAATCCTAACATTTGGTTAGTCATTCTGAGTTTTGGAGCAAGACTGCACACAACACCAGCACCTCGACATGTAATGCCATCCGCGGAACGGACGCCACTCAATTTCATCCAAACGTAAAAGATGACCAGACCCTGTGGGTATACGAGAACATGCTCTGCCGATCGATCAAATTCGTCAAAGGTCTATCCGACCAAGAGCACCAGGGCATTTCCACACTTCGATTCTACACTGACGACAGCAATTTTGCTGCTTCTCAAGAGAACCAGTGCTTCTGCTATGAGACAAACCATAAGGACTGCCCAGCTGGAACACTCAATTTGAGAAATTGTCCACCAGCTGATGCACCACCAATAGAGGTCATTGCATCGCAACCTTTCTTTATGTCCAATCAAGATCTGATCGATGAAGCTGGTTTGGGCCATTTGATCAAGGACAGAAAGAAAGAATTGACACAAGAGAATTATGGAACAATCGTCGATGTTGAACCGGTGAGTTTTATTTTATAATGCTTAGAGCGGTCATTCGATTAACAAATTAATCTTATTTATTCGTCTAGTACACTGGAATTGTTCTCTCGGCTCGTAAACGTCTTATGACTAGTGTGAGGCTTAAAAAAGGAACCCATCCGTAAGTTACCCGTAGTTTTCGGAATAAATAATAAAAAATTTGTTATTGCGAATAACAGATTGCTAATGAACCTCGCTAAAGACCGAATGTATGCGCCATTGCTGTGGATTGAGGAGGCAGGTGATGTGGACAAAGTAAATGCAGACAAACTGAAAGACAAGATCTTTGGACCCAAGAAAACATTCACCGGTCTACTGATTGGAGTGATGGCACTGGGTGTGCTATTACTGGCCGCTGCAGGTGGATGTGCCTTCTTTAATCGAAGGTGAATTTGAGCATAATCAGGAGAATTGGTAAAAGTACAAACCAAGCCTAACTAGTTTGTGTCCACCGGTGTAATGGATGCATATATTCTTTTATTTACTTACGTATTTAGTTTCATTTTTTATTGTATTTTTATTTTAATAAATTTAAACGATAATTGGAGTAACTGTGTTAATCATTAATCACTGATGCCGATTAAATCATATAAAAAACACAAAAAGTCAGGTGATTTTTCTGATCTGCGTGCAACCAAAATTGCTCAACTGTGATTTTGATTGATAATGGTAATCAATTTGAATGTAAAAAGACCACTTTGAAGCGGTAAACAAAGTGATTAGTCACTTTGATTAGCTCCAGGAATGAGTCAACTATGGCATTCCATAAATCGTATTGAGTCATTAAAGTTGGGTTGCATGACTTAGGCTTGCTCTTCAACATTGCTAATCTGGTAACTCGGTAACCAACGACGTCAAAAGCCAACTTATAACATTAGAAACATTATAACACACGAAATTATCGAACAGAATTTAAACTATTTACCAACGAAAATCAATTTATCCATAAATAGGCACAGATAAGATAGGTTGCACATTTTATAAATCTTTCAACAAATCAATTTATCATAAACAAACAAAAATGAGCACCAAAATCAATCTTTGGATTATCGTCGTTTGTCTTTCTTTGGTCATCTCACTTGCGGTCTCGTATTATTCCCTTCTTCCAATGTACGAACTGAAAAGATTGTCTCAAGAATTGGTTATCAAACAAAACGAAACCAATGACGCTTACAGACGATTTCAAAATGGGTCACTTCAATTTGCAACAGCACTTTACTACTTCAACATTACGAATGCTCAAGATTTTGACGGACAATCGATTGCCTCATTCAAATATGATGAAGTCGGTCCATACGCCTTCAACCAAATAACGTATAAAACAGATATTACGTTCGATGAAGATGGAGAATATGTTTCCTTTAGACAAAATTCAGAATTCGAATTCAATGAAGAGAAAAGTAAAAGATCACAGGATGATCTGATTACAGTGGCAAATGTCATGTTTGAAAGTGGACATATTGCCCAACTGACTAAGACTGACTCGGTTAAAAACATAACCAAAAACAGTATTTTGGCATTATTCGAGGTAAGTTGTATAATTATTAAATCTGATTTACAAATTTGGATTTAGAACTTTAATTGGCCAAAATCGGCGATCGATACCGGCAAGACCAACATAAACAATATTGGACAATTTGTCGAATTTGCCGACAAATTCAGGTATGTCTATTCCAAAATGATATTCAACCTTTCAACTCACACACGATTTCAGTTTGAAAGACATCTGGAGACTTAACAGATCTTGCATCGAACTGAAAGGAACTGATGGAATGGCCTTTCATCCATATGTTCGACGTTCCGATGAACTTTGGGTGTTTGAACCGAATTTGTGTCGATTGTTCAAATATGTCTTCAAGGCGACATTAAATGTACTCGGAATTCAAACGTATCGATTTGTTCCCGCAGATGAAAATTTCATCTATACCACAGGCGAGAATGGATGTTACTGTTTGGAGGACAATTCGAACAAATGTAGAAATGATCTGCTGAATTTGAAACAATGTCTAGTGAGCAGTTTGAATGAATCACATAAGAACAATTTTATGGTTAGTTCACCGTACTTCTGGAGAAATCGTGAACTTTTAAACGAAACTGGTTTGATAACGCCTAATAATTTCGCTTTTAAAACATATTTAGATGTTGAGCCTGTGAGTTATTGTTCTTGATTAAACGATCTAATACTAACTATTAATCTGTTAATTTAGACCACTGGACTTGTGCTTCAATTGCAAAAACAATTCCAACTAAACGTTCGAATTGAAAATAATCAAACAGATCATGTTCAAGTTATTCCGCTGGTTAGAATCGATCAAATTGGTCAAATTGACCGGAAAAGTGCTCACAATTTAAAAGAACAACTCAAGTCCCTAAGCAAATACTACCAATCACTGCTGATTGTGTTTGCATTTGCACTGGCCTGTGCAACCGGTTTCTCCTGTATGGTTTTGTTTCAAAATAGACAATCAACAACTACAAAGCACGATTGAATCAATAAATCTGAACACACAAACAGTCAAATGAACTCAAACACACAAATCCCCAACACAAATTGAAGTCGCCAAGTCTAAGTTTCGTCCTCCTAAACTATCAACAATCTCAATCATTTTGTTATCAATTGGATTCACCTTTGCACAAATAAGATAAAACATAATCACGACTAATTTGCTTTCCAAACTTAAACCTTAGACATTGAAAACAAGCTCACATTAATCTCACAACAATATCCATTTTGATAAGTCAATTAGTCAGTACTTACGAATGCATGCACATTCGATTGTCGATAGACGTTTGCATGAACCTTTAAAACTACATCTATCGACTAATCCAAGCACACATGCACACAAACAGCTAATGATGTTGTTGGATTAGCATTCTAACAAATCTGACAAACAAAAGGATATCCCAATCACGTATGATGTTATCTCACTTTGAGGTATTGAATACATTCGATAGCTCACTTGATTGTGTGTGTGAGTGATGATGATGATGATGATGATGACAAATTCCAAAGGCACTTGTGATTAGGTGATTGGTTAATTATATAAAGGTTAATTGATGTGACTTTTGGTTTCTGCATTTTGAGGTCGATTCAAGGTTTTTGTCTGTCTGTTTGGTGAATTTGAAATTGTGTCACACACACAAAACATGAACAAATTCATCATCATCGGCACTGCCGCTGTGGGTGTGCTCATGTTCATCATTGGAGCGGTGATGCACTGGGGCGTTGTGCCATCGATCATTCGAAACAAGGTCGCCGATGAATTTTACCTTCGAAATCCGTCCGAAGCTTATGATCGGTTTGTCAAACTGGCAATTCCTGTCCAGTGGTCTATGTATTTCTTTCACATCAAAAATCCTGAAGCGTTCGATAACTCGAATCGGTCGGATGTTCGAGTGTTACAGTTTACTGAGATGGGTCCGTACGTTTATGATGAGTATCGAGAGAAGATTCAAGTTGCGTTTGGAGCTGATGGAAACAATGTTAGCTATGTGGAGAAGAAGTCGTACAAGTTCAATGCTGATTTGTCTAAACAGGGGCTAAGTCCAACTGATAAGGTCACTGTAGTCCAGGCTGCATTCGTAAGTTTGTCTATCAATTTAAAACAAATAAACCTTCCATTTGATAATTCCTAGGGCCTTGTGAGCACATACTTTCCATTGGCAGCAAGTATGAACCAGTATGACAGCATTGCAACAACCGAATCTGTTGAAAACATTGCTTTTAAAGGAATAAAGAAACTACTTGACCAAAGTTTGTTTGGAGTAAGTTTTGGATATAGTATTTTTAAAGAATTATAATATTAATATCTAAAACAGCCAATCGAAAACAACCTCGACAAGGAGACAACAATCGATACTGGCAAGAAAAATATTGACCAACTTGGCCAGTACCTCAAGTTTGATAAGGATGTTGGGTAAGTATTGTGATAAATGCGATTATATCGTGACTAATTCCAAACTCAAAAGTCGTCAGAAAGTGTGGCACGACAATGGCACCTGCAATGACCTGAAAGGCACTGACGGTACTCAATTCAAGCCAGACCTTAGTTCATCGGACATTCTGTACGCCTTTGAGCCAATGTTGTGCAAGTCAATCAAATTCATCAACAACGAGAAAGTGACCAAAAGTGTGACCGTACAAGGCATTGACACAATACGGTTCTATGCGTCCGATGATAATTTTGCTCGAATACCCGAAAATGCGTGTCATTGCTTCGAGGACAATCTCGATGATTGTCCTGGGGATTTGATGAATCTGAGAAATTGTGGTTCTGCCAAGGATGTAATGAATATGTTGGCCAGTTCGCCTTATTTCCAGCCAGTCCCTGAATTGCTTAAAAATACTAGTATTATTCCTCCTAAGTCACTGAGTATCGAGAATTACGGAACTTTTATCGATATTGAACCGGTGAGTTCCCTTCTTTTATGTTTAGTCAACTAAATTGTCAAAAACAACAACTAGATAACTGGCCTTGTACTGTCAGCGAAGAAGCGTGTTCAACTCAATGTACAACTGCGCCGAGAGTTGACACCATTCCTGGGTAACCTTAAGGATAAGCTCGCTTTTATCCCACTGGCGTGGATTGAAGAGGGCGCAGAGATTGACAAAGAGGATGCCCAAAAGCTCAAAGATCAGGCAATCAATCCCAAACAATTGGCTGCGCACTTGCTGATTGCACTGATGGCTGCTGGTGGACTGTTGATGCTGATTGCCGGTGGCTGTGCAGTGTACAATAGATAGTAAATAAATAAATGTGCGTTTAGATTGACTAACTAACATACTCGTCTCAAGTTGAGTACAGCACAAAACGGTCAATTTCGGTTCTTTAGTCCCGTTCTCATTAACTAGAGGTCTCTAACGTGATTTTTCATTTATAATTTACCATAATTGGATTAATCAATCAAACAGTTGCAAAACCACTGTCTCCACCTTACGCACACAATCATAATGAGAAGAATATTCTTTTAATTTAAGGCGGAAGAATCCATCAACTTGATGGATCGTGATTTTGTATTCGCTTTGTGCGCTTGAAAACACAAATTAATTATCAGTACTACTGGTAAACATGGTTATTAATCATTTTAATTAAGGTTTGGAACGCGCCAATGACGTTCGTCGAATTAAAGTGGATCATTAAAATTGGGCAGCAGGTTCGAGTTTTACTGGCAAACACTGCCAAAACTGTTTGTTTGGCAAAATACCTAAACGCGGTATTGATTAAATAGTTTCCATTGAGTTATAAAACTGTTGTTTGCTAAAATAATTACTTTATGGAATGTTCAATCAGAGCTTATGTTCAATACATCTCTGGTTAGCGATGGCAAATAATGACTCAGATATTAAATTTCGGCAAATTACTTGCTCGATATGAGCTTAGCAACGTGAAATGCAAATAGACACTTTTAATTTTTAATTATTTGAAATTATTTCAATTAGGTGGTTTTAGAATTGATCTAATTAGTGTGCATACTTATATATAGGGAGGAAAGTACATTCAAGATTTGTGTACGTTTTTCGGTTTGCGTTTGTCCAATTTGTTCATACAATGTCTTTCAATATTAGCAAAATCCTAATCTACGGAACTGCGGTACTGGGCTTCGCAATGTTCCTCGTCGGTGCCATAATCTACTGTGGTGTGATACCAATGAAAGTGCAGAGGGAAATTGTCGCCCAACTTACAATCGAAACCAACTCTAGTGCATACGATCGATTTGTGAAAATGCCAATCTCCCTTAAGTGGTCAATGTATTTCTTCAACATTACCAATCCAGAAGCGTTTGACAATTCTAAAAATCATTCTGATTTGCGAGTACTGAAGTTCACCGAAAAGGGGCCGTATGTCTATGATGAAATGCGTGAGAAAATCCAAGTTGAGTTTGGAGATGATGACCAAATTGTGAGATATGTGGAGCAGATGACATACCAGTTCAACGGGAATCTATCTGGAGAAGGACTAAGTCCCGATGATAGCCTTAGTTTGGTCGATCTTTTCTTTGTGAGTTGTTTCAATATTATTATTCACTAGTGTCAAACATATGTTTTTAGGCATCTCCATCTGGGAATGCTGGAGGAAGCATTGCCAGTAATTATCTAACTGTGAATAATATAGCAGGTATTATTGTAAGTTCAAACAGAATGTATAAAATGAACTTGTTGTTAATGTTGATTCCTAACAAATTAGCAATCTGGTACTAGCTATGCCAATGCATCAATCAAGACTGGCAAGGGAAATATAAAGCAAGTTGGACAGTATCTTGAGTATTGCGGTTTTCATGGGTGAGTTGAATTTGAATTCAATTTTTTTAATAATCTGAGTTTGTGTTGATCAAACAGAAAAATTGACAAAATATGGAACGCCTCAAGGGGTGCAAAATGTGAAAAATTAGACGGAACTGACGGTACTCATTTTAGACCGCAATTGCGCTCCACTACCGATTTGTACACATTCTCCCCGAATCTGTGCAAATCAATCAAATTTGTCAACAATGAAAAGGAAATGCCAAGTGAGACAGTGCAAGGCATCAATACAATGCGATTCTATCCGTCGAAAGACAATTTCGATAACAGCACCGAGAATGACTGTGCCTGCCTCGAGGATAGTCTCGAGGATTGTCCTGCGGATTTGTTGAATTTGCGAACATGTCCCGTTTCAAATGGAATGAACATGCTTGCGAGTTCGCCTTATTTCCTAAACAACCCAAGTTTGCTTGATAAGAGTAGTATTAAGGCACCAAACCCGTTATCATTAGAGAATTATGGAACGACTCTTGACGTTGAGCCTGTAAGTTCTTATATAGTACGGATTGTGATTTGACTAATTTGTCCATAATAGACAACTGGCCTTGTGTTGAGAGTAAGAAAGCGCCTTCAACTAAACGTACAACTAAGACGAGAGTTATATCCAAACAAGGACGACTTTCTTCACAATCTAACAGACAGACTGTCTTTTGTGCCATTGGTTTGGATTGAGGAGAGCGGCGAAGTAGACGAGGAGGATGCTCACAAATTGAAAGAAGTGCTCAATAGAATGGCTACAGTTAGGTATTTGATGATTGGACTGATGGTGGCTGGGGCTGCCGTCTTGGTCACTTCGGGTGTTTGTGCCTTCCTCAAGTTGTAAAGATACATTGGTCACTCGAATGTAATTACATAGGTTTGCCGCTCAACGGGAAAAATTAACATTAGCGTATTCAGAATAATAAAATAGTGGGCGACAGTGTCCCAATTGTATGTTATTTGTCTCATTCATATACAGCGTAACCTGATTGTTTTTCATTGTAAACGAATGCAGGCTTAGGGGCGCAGTGCCCCTTAGGTGCACTCACTGCGTCACTGCAGAGGAGAGCGGTCGGCAGCGATGACAACAACATTGCACTCTCCTCACAGCTGAGTTCAGTGTGTGCGTTTCTGTCCGCCTGTGTCCTCTCGCCTTTTGCACTACGCGTTTAGTTCACCCTTTTCGGCTTTGCTGTTCGCTCCTGTGCCCTCGATCAAGTGCATCTGATGTAACTTTCCATTGGTTCTATGCCCACTTTGTGTGTTATTTAACCCAATTATGTCCTCCAAGTGAGCTATTATTGTGTCACACTGGTGCGTGCTTTGACTAATCGAGTTGGCCCGTTAGTACTGTTCTCTCATGTCCCTCAAACGTTCTCTAACTCGATAGCAATCACCATTCTACAGTCGAACATCTTGTGACATCCAGTAACATCAGTTCATCTGCCATTACTCATCTACTACTGCCGTTGGCCACTAAGTCACCTCAACCCTCCAAAACGATTCCAGTCCTGTACAATTCCTCCACTCGCCACCTCACATCTGTCACCAAATCAGCATCTTTTGTTCGTTATCTGCAAATCAATCGACGCAACATTACTCGATGTTGTACAACATCATCATTTCACATTGAGTACATCGAGTTGACATTAACCAACACCACCACCACCAGCACTCACACACACCGACAATACATTTGTTGGCAAGTACATTTTGATTAGTCATGGTAGTTTAATTAACGAATGTAAGTGCAATATTTGTGTGTATCTGCTTTGTCAAGCCGACTATTCCATCAAGCCATCTTAATTAAGTTTGCTCAAACTTGAAAACAGAAATTGTTCTCTTAGTTAGTTAGTTATCAATAACCATCCAACAGAACTCTACCTCAAAAGTCTACTTGCTCAAGTTTACCTGCTTCCATTTTTTACCTTCAAATCACTTCATGTAAGTTTTATTTCATTATTCCTTATACCTCTATACCTTAAATATCATACCTACTCCTACACTATACCATTATTTGATCAAATCAAACCGACACGAAGCCTCTCGTGTCCAATTTCAGTAGTCTTCCACTGTCTTTCTATAATCTAATTAGAATCGATACTATCGATTAGTCAACGAGTCCTGGGTAGTCACTACCTACCCTATCTAATGGGCGATCTATTCTTAGGTAAGCCCACATACACACATTTCACATACTATGCTCAAATACTTCCCGCGGAAGCTCATTAATTTATAATATTCAAATGTGTTTGTGTGTGTGTGCTTATGATGAGTGGAAGTTGCCCAAAGTGATTCATTTTGGTTTGTTATTAGCAGTGAGCTAACTAACCTTGACTTGTGCTACTGTTGGTACTTTAACTGGTGGAAACACTGTTCTTCTTCACTTCTGTTCTGTGTAATACTCTCACTTCTTGTCACGATCCACCATTTCTGGATAGTGTCAGTCAGGTAATATCACTTTTATTTTATTATAATTGCACTTCTAATTACACACACACGAACACACTCAATTGGCTCGCACACGCACACACGATCGAATTATGACTTTGAGTTGAATGTGTGTGTGAGAGTGTGTATGACAGAAATGGATCGATTCCACCAATCGACTTTTGTTCTTGTGTGTGTCATCTTGACTACTTCAACTTTTCCGTATTGAATTGAATTGTGCACATGATATAGTCTGGATTGTTTCATGATGAGTTGGGACAACACTACTGCACTTCTGAGTAATGTCTTTTGAATGAGAATTGTGTAGACATAATTCTAGCTAAAACATTCATTCTTTTAATCATTATTCATTGCACTCACAATATTTCGTTGATTGAATGTTGTTTGTCTGACTGTCTGTTTACTATCTTGCTAAAATGTGATTACGCCTCTAGAGTAAACTTAATTTAATTACAACCGAACTTAAGACCAATTGGGCAATCAATCGAGTTCATATTTCTATGTTTGCAATTGTCAGAATTATTGTTTGACAAATGGGCACAGTTGGATTCATTCAATTCTATTAGTCGATTGATGTTTGACTAAGGAGTTTCTGTTTAATTAAGAACCAATTCTGTTTGATGACAAACGGTCTTGAATGCGTCATTGAGCTCCCACCCTCGAAATAACATTAATAGTCTAGCCATCAGTGGTATTTACCCGAATTCTTATCACTCGATGGAATTCTCATCTACAAGCGCCAAAATATTGGCAAGTCATAGTCCCCACAAGTCAATCTACTACTCATTTACCTTATTAGTCATTCACATAATAACGCGTAATCATGTCATTAGTGTCAATTGCTTTACCATATATATCGTCTCTCTATATTATATTGATTGATTGATCGATTGATTGAACCGAACACACGGAGAGTGTCACTTTTATTTCACCACTCACACACAGAATATATCAAGATTGCCAATATCGGAACTATTTGAGTGCATTCATTATGCAAATGAGCATACGGAATTGAGTCATCATCATTGAATGTATTGTCGTCCATAAAGTTTCTGGTTACATAATCCTGCAGGGAATAATGATAATAGTCTACTATTGTATAAGAGTATTACTTTGGGTTGTGCTTTTATTATGATTTCGTAAGAAGAAGGGAGAACATTCGCCAAATTGATTGACGTAATATCGAGAGAGGGAGAGATAGAGAGATAGAGAGAGAGGGAGAGAGAGAGAGAGAGAGAGAGAGAGAGAGAGAGAGAGAGAGAGGGAGAGAGAGAGAGAGAGGAGGGTAAGATAACAAGGGACAATGAGCTATTGCTATGGAAACAGACGGAGAGAAAGTCTTTGTGTGAAAGTTATTCTCATATTAGAGTTAACGATCCCTTTTGTCAGACTTTCAAACATTTCATAAGCCCTCGAGCAAAATATCGAATGTCATTTGAACTTATCAAGTGCAATTTTCCATTTCCCAACAACTCAAATATCGAGGTGAACAAACTTTGATGTTCAAATATTTTGTTGTGCTTCATCTTCTTCCTCTATTTGCTTCCTTTTCAGACAAGTTGAAGGTTACGAGCTCGCACATTTTCTCTTTCTTTGCACACACAAATGCACACTAAAATCTCTCCCCAAATATATATCTTTAAATGGCGCCAGTCTGTGTGCGGGTTTTAGTGTGCGTTTTTGAGATAGCAGGATAGAAGTAGACCGATGTATATCGATGATTGTGTGTGCGTGTATATGCCGATATTAGTGTTTGATACAGATTTATCATTATTTGGCACAAAGGTCAACTTGCGGGTGGTCTGAACATTACATGACATTATTTGCTAAATGGGTGACATGATGCAATGTACACAAATAGATTTTTTCTAAATTCAAAGCACGAATATGTTTTTGTATTAAATGATTGAAATATGGCCGTAAGGCATCGAAAGTGATCGAACGTTGTAAAGAACAAAACTTTTGCATCAATGGGCAAAAAACGTATCAATCAAATGCGAAACGCACACACAACGTTTTGAATGCGTAACTAAACTTTGTACGCTCACTTATCGAATCAATCGATCTATTTAGTGTTCACATCATCATCATTTGATGTGCCTCTTGTGTTTGGTGGCATATCACCTCCACGCAAAACAGTAGCGCCCCATTCATAGCCGAATGTAATCGTGCACACACACACACATTAGTTGATTAGCAGTGCATAATCATTACAATTCGTAGCATTACAATTCACGAATTTGTGTATATGTGGCCTTGAGTTGAGGTGTGATTGCACACACACAAAATGGCTACCATGTGAGCAGTATGATCTGTACTGTACCATTTGCACCGATTGAGTGCATTTTAGTATGCGATTTAGGTCAAGATAAGAAGACGGGTTAAGGTATAAAGTTGCGCTATTTGCGAAAAAAATTTTTAAAATTCAAATTAATGAATTCATTACAATTGCGACCATCACGAGAGATTTCCCTCACGTTTCTTGAACGTCATTATATGTTCTTGTTTTTGTTGTTTTGTAGTTGTTCTTTATGAGCAAAGACATAGTCACATTACTTTTCTTCTCTTATCAAGGTTTGCTGATCATGCTGAATGCTATTTACAAATAAAATAATCTTCTTGTGACTTTGATTTGTTCGCAAATGGGAGAGAGGGATGGGGAGGGTTACATGTAAGAGAGTGAGTGAGTGCAATCATATGCCTGAGGCATCAATTTGGTGATATGCCCATTTGGTGTGTGTGTGTGTGTGTGTGTGTGTGTGTGTGTGTGTGTGTGTGTGTCCCTCTGTATGTGTAATCTATTTGTCTATTTTAATGTTGCTTTCATGCTCGCACAGAGAAGATGAACAAGAAGAAGAAGATCACAAGAAGCTGAAAGTGTTTTTTATGTGTGTGCAGATTAATGTTGAGATTGTGCGAGTGAGACTGCCTTTCACTCTGTCTGTGTGTCTCTGTACATGTGTGAGCAATGTTTATTTCTCTTCATCATTTCGTATATAATCGCATTACACTCCACGCGCTTCTGTCATTAGTTACGAGTGATGAAAAGAGAGAAGTGAATGTTTCTGTGTTTGTTAATGTTTGTGTTTCTTGTTAGTGTTTCTCAATGTTTATGACTTGTGACGACTGAAGAAGAATCTACTTTCTGAGAGTTTGATTCAATTTGCCCATTTTCGTATTTCCAGGAAAAAAAACAGTAACTAACATACTTGAGTTGAGTTCAAAGAACTGATCATCTTTCACAACTTGCTATCATCGTCATCATCATTTCCAATTTGACATCATCCTTCACAATCTTACGACATATTTCAACATACAACTTTGCAAAGTTTCAGGTTTCAAGTGGATCAATTTTATCTTCCTTCTTTTATTTATTTCGTCAGACACTTGAGCAAGTGAGTAAGTCTGTCTAATGAGAGTTGATATCATCATTAAAAGTTGTTGCTCTAATTGGACCCGTTCGTTAATGATAAAACTTTTTGGATAGACTAAATTAGATTGCGACTAATGAAATTTGAGTCGAGTTCAGTATGTGATGTGCACTCACTCACTCAGTCACTCACAATCTCACTAGACTATACAATGAGATAAGAACAAAAGTGTATGTTTGAATCTTGAGCGATTCGATCGAATTAGTGAGAAACTGAATGATTGATTGACAGTTTTTGTCACTTGATTCACTCAAATCTGTATCACTCGTTATCATATCAAATTGCACACGAGCATAATTAAAGTCGTAGTGCCATGTGCGCCATTTCACATTTGCATTTTGTCTCTCAATTTAGAAACACATTCGCTACTCTCATTTTGTGTGAAGCTTTTTGAACTTCTGAGTTCAGCATTGAGTGGACACTGAACTTGTGTGACCTTTAAGTGAATCAACATTCGGAGACGGTTGCATCATCAAATGCCATCAATCTCTTCTTGATTTAATCGTGGAAAATAAAAACAATTAAGGTATGTGTTTAGTTGTGTACCTAAACTTGATTTGATGTTTTCTTCTTTTTTCGCGAGCAAATATTTAGACATATGCTTTCTGTGTTCGTTTAGCTGTTAGTGTACATTCTCGTTGAGTGAAATCCAATTATTTGTCAATCTAACAACGTTCGTACACAGACAGACACACGCAAATAACAAATCCAATTGATTCTTACACGACATTGCAATTATTTTTTGTGTTATTCTTTTTCATCTGATTCTGGATCGTATTTGCACAAACATACATGCACACACACACAAAACAGATTGTCCGAGATTGTGCGTGGGTTGTGTTTGTACCAGAATGTGCCAAATAGTTCCCTTGGGATAGGATTTTAGCTTGTCCAGTCACGAAGCGCACAAGAACAGAACAGAACCAACGATTTGGAAATGTGATAATCCTGTGCGCTTTGCGTCTCTAATTCCATGTTTTGGTCCTGTCAGTGAGTAGACGTACAATCTAATTGGTACATTCCGTACATTTCTATGTATGAGTATAAGATTAGTTGTGGTCAAATGTGTCAAGGAGATAAAAGGGAAAGAGTGCTTGTATGTCAAGAATGTCTATGTTGTGTACAGAATGATGTGAATCAAATCCGTGATTGTTTTTTTTTGTCCAAATCGATCCAAAATCGAGAATCGCTTGAGAGCAAATAGAAACGGGCATACTGAGACGTTTTCGGCAAGTGAAGTGTTCATTGCAATATATAGAATGGATACACACAAGTTTGTATTACTCTCTCCGAATACCCGAACGATGAATCCAATTATATCAACTTTTGCGTTCGACTATTATTCTATTCAATTGGCCAGATTTTCTTATTTTTTGTCAAATACCAATCAGACCGCAAAGTAAATACAGACACTTAAAATTAGACATTTTCTCGCTTCCGTTTTATTTCATTTTTTACAGTTCGTTTACTCACAATTGGTTCTTTGGGACATTGCTGTTGTGTTTATTTAGTTTTGAAATGGAAAATACCAATCTCACCCAATTGTGTCGAAATTGTGTTCGAGGGCAAATAGAAGAGCCGGACAAAAAGATAAGAAAAAAGTTGAATTCGAAACAGCGTGGGCAGTCGCATGCATTTGGGTTTTGTTGTTATTACAATTGATAGAAGAGAGAGAGAGAGGGAGAGAGAGAGAGAGAGAGAGAGAGAGAGAGAGAGAGAGAGAGAGAGAGAGAGGAGAGAGAGAGAGAGAGAGAGAGAGAGAGAGAGAGAGAGAGAGAGAGAGAGAGAAGGAGAAAGAGACCTAATGTTATGCAAATTTGACTTTTCTTTTGTATCTGTCTGTCACAGAATGTGTGCTCTAGGGTGCCTTTGGGTGATTCGTTATCGCAGTGTAGGTTTTGGTTATGTTCAACAATGAACTCACTTGATTGTTTTGTCATGTTTGACTGGTTAGACAATTGGAGCGAATGCTTGTGGCGTTTAATTTGTCACTTTAGCAAACATTGCCATAGCTTTCATCGTAACATTACATCACACATTTGGTTTGGTTTGTGTGTTTGTTCGTCAGAAGTGTTGATTAATAGGAAATGTGTGCTATTATTGTGGCATTCGAGTGAGTGACCATGAACGTATGTGTGCATTGCATACTCTAACTTTAACGCATAACATGAACAGTTCGAACGAATTGCATTAATAACAGCACTCATAATTCACACTAATATCCATTTAGTAGTAGTTCACACTCTCTAAATGTGTCCCTCTCACCCATCAAAAGTATTTAACATTGCCCATTGAATCCATCCGGCGCAAACATCCTAACTCGCGTCTAACGGCCGTCATAATGTGAGTGTGCTTATTGTCTTTTAACGCTACTAATAACCATAAAACTGTCCATTAGTTATTTATTGTTGTAATAATGATGCACAGTACTCGATATGTTTGTTTGTTTGTTCTTGTTGTAGATAGACTAGAGACGTATAACGTCAGTAACGACTCGATTGAAGAGGATATTGCTTTGTACGAAATGGACAGTGTGCTTTGATGATCTATTAAGTGTGTTTGTGCATTGACCATCTAATGACTTATTACTTAATGCATTGACATTTATGTATTTGTTTGTGTTTGCTCGCCCATTCAAAGCATTAACAAGTCCATCATTGGTTGTATATCGAGACTGAGTGAGATAGTGAAAGGAAATGATGATCAACATTCGATCGTGTATGGCTAACATTTTCGTTAGACTATGTTTGCCATTTGGCAAGATGAAACATTAATGATTTGTATATGTTCATGAAGTATGCCAATTTCGAATTTGATTTTCGAACGGAACAATATTACAAACTTTATGAACGTCCACTGTCTGTGTTTACTTATGCCTTGCTCGTCTTTATCCTTTTTTTGTGTTATCTCATTCAAATAATAATGTCTATATTTATTATATTAATTTCGTCATTCCTTCTTCCTTCGATCTCTATTATGTTGATGTCTATTCACTTGCAATCCAATTAATAGAATGAGGAGAACACTTTTTGGTTGTTGTGCAGCTGCTTTTACTCTTCTTTGCTTTCCTTCTTCTATGTTCGTTTGTGCGTGCTTGTGCAATATGCTCGTTATCGCTCGAACGCTTATTTGCTTTTGTTTTGTTTTGCCTTCTGCCGCTTGCAGCCTGCCAGAAGTGTGTGTTCCAAAAGTTGCACTTGAGGGAGCGAAAGTGTTTTTGCACTTTGCAGTACAGTGCAGGACAAAGTTGCACAGTAAATGGCAATACGAAGTGCATACATGATGAGAATCTTTCCCTCTACGGTATTGTTCATTATAATTCTATATTTAATTTTTGTGTTGTTTTTGTTTCGCTTTCTCTTTCACTCAATCCTGTCGGCTAATTCTCTCACCATTCGATTGAACCAGATTCGGGTTGAGCGGGCCAGTGTGAGTATAACCTACTGTACATTGCATCATATAGCATTATGAACCTGTACATTGGTACACAGCATTCTGCTCTCTCATTCATTACAACACACATTTCGTCATGTTTGTTGTTTTGTTTGTTTTTCTTGTTTTGATCTTTTCTGGTTTTTGTTTTTGATGGAGAAGGAGAGGGAATTTCTTCTGGCTTTGTATTACTATGCACTTTACTTAATTTGCATTTCTCAATTTGTGAGTGTTTATTTAAATTTCGCTTTGTGTACTTTGTCAGTTGAGAGCGCCAAAGCAAACAGACAGACTGAAGTTGGGCTAAAGGTTTAAGGCACCGGCACAACACAACGACAGACGACTATCACCGTACTGTGCCAGTCAGTCAGTACACCAGACAACCAGCTGCTCTCTTCTCTTCTCTACTACTCTGCATTTGTTCTCATTGCCATTCTCAATCACATTGCACTTTCTGTTTGTGTGTGTGCCTGCATCTGTGTTGATTGCTTCTTCTTCCACTCGAATTGCCATCTCATTCTGTTTTTCTTGTTGTTGTTGTGCTCTTCTTTTCTTATCTTTCGCACAGTATCTTTCTACACAACGTTTGTACATCGTTTGTATTGCCTCCTCTCTCTCTCTCTCTCTCTCTCTCTCTCTCTCTCTCTCTCTCTCTCTCCCTCTCTCTCTCTCCCTCTCTCTCTCTCTCCTCTCTCTCTCTCTCTCTCTCTCTCTCTCTCTCTCTCTCTCTCTCTCTCTCTCTCTCTCCCTCTCTCTCTCTCTCTCTCTCTCTGGTTTACTGTCACACCAAACAGATTCACTTTCAATTTGGTCGTAGTCATCGTTCATTCGAATTACTGTTGCCTGGGTTGCCTGTCGCGTTGCCGAGTGTCATTGCAGTGCACTGTTGCACTCACACTCTCACCCACACTCTTACGGATTTTGTCAATTCGTTCGTTTTTTTTGTTCTTTTTATTATCTAGAAAACCAACATTTTCATCATCAAGTGAACACATCATCACTACACCAATCTGTAGTGTTGTCAATTTAGTGTCACTACTCTACTCTACTATTCTACTCATTGTCGCCCTGTAGAGTTCAGTAGAAGTAGATGTAGATGTAGTTCATCTGACTGTAGGACGATCTTTCTCTCTCATGTTCGAACACTCAACACACTCAACACACTCGAACTGTCTCATTGCACTCTCATCTTTCTGTTTCATGGCATTTGAACGTTGGGCGCGCGCCTTCGTCACTTCGTTTCGAGTTGAAGTGTAGTAGTGTGCTGTGTGTAGTGTTGTGTCGATTCATTGTGCCGTCGTCGTGTCATTTGCATGTTAGTCACCGTGGCAGTAGGTCTGATCGAGTGCTGTTCGCTGGTGGTGAACGCTTCTTGTCGGTTTGTGTCAACGACAGTTTGACGGCACTTTGCACTTTTCTGGCTATTCTATTACTATTCTCCGTGTTCCTCACATTATCCTCAACTCGTCACTTGTGTTTGTGTTGTTGTTTGTGACAGAACAAATTGACTTGTGGCATTCGCACACAGACGAGTCAGCTGCTTCTTCAGTAGTCTCGTTCTCTATTTCTGTGTACGTTCGGCCTGTCCATATCATCACCCATCCATCCAACCTATCTTTCTTTTGCCCTAAATCGATGACCTAATATGATTCAATACTAATCTTTGTTTTTGTGTCCTTTTTTATTTAGATCAGTACATTCTACGTGCAAAGCATAACACTTTTCCTTGTTGAGTTTTGGTTTTGTTTCTGTTTCGTCATTTTGTACCTCAACCAACCGAAATGGGTCTCCTCACAGTTGGCGAGCCACTCTCCTGGCCTGAGACGAAGGCACACGCGGAACACGTACGCGCTCATGGTATTCAACAGTTTCTGAACATCTACAAGGCGAGAAAGCACCGCAAAGATGATGTGCTCAAGTGGGGTGATGAGGTTTGACTTGGGTTTGGGTAGTTTGTTTGATTGTTTTACTGATTTGTGTTTGTCCCTTGCAGATCGAGTACATTGTGGTCAAGTTTGACCGTGCCGCTCGTAAGGTGCGTCTGTCGATTCGAGCCTCGACCGAGGTGTTGAAGGTGCTGCAGATTCCCGAGGAGTCTGGACAGGCTGATTTGGCCTCACTGTGGCGTCCTGAGTTTGCTGCCTACATGGTGGAGGGCACACCAGGCATGCCGTACGGCATCTTGCCCACCGCAGTGGAACGTGCCCTCAAGTTGGAGGCCAACTCTAGTCAAGACAACATTCGTGCGTTCAATCAAATTGTGCTCGATGGTGGTGAGGAGGACACTGACTCGTCGACGTCCTCGGGAAGTCGAGACCATTCACCAGTCAATGGCAACGGTCAGGAACATCTGATCAACCCGAAGACAATGTTCGCCTTTCTGAACGCAATCGAAGTGAACATGCGTTACCGACGTGATGAGGTGCAGGCTTTGCTGGCTGAGGATGAGGCTGTGCTCTCGATCTCGGTGTTTCCTCGCTCGGGTACATTCGATTCCTGTTTCCCGGCTGCATTCGTGGAGACTGTCGACGGCTACTCGAGAAGCTTGTTCTTTCCCGATCAAGGTTCGTTGATCAACGTTTAAGGATTATTAACCCATTTTTGCTTGCCCACTAGCCATCAACCATGGTCATCCACGTTTCCGTACTCTATCCCAACATATCTGCGATCGACGAGGCACACCACCGAACATCCAACTTCCCATCTATCGAGATGTGAACACTCAAGCGCCATTCATCGAGAACTTCTTCGATTCGATGAATTTGGATCGTGCAAGCCTGTCGCCCGAGGCTCTGGACACTTTCCGCAAGATCGCCGACCAGCGGGAGGCACAGTTCCGCAAGGAGGACCATGTCTACATGGACGCAATGGGCTTTGGCATGGGATGCTGCTGCTTGCAGGTCACCTTCCAGGCTCACAACGTGTGCGAGGCTCGAATGCTGTACGATCAACTCACTCCTCTGTGTCCCATTTTGATGGCTTTGAGTGCTGCTTCGCCTGCTTTCCGAGGATACCTCACAGATGTGGACTGTCGTTGGGCGGTGATCTCGGGTTCGGTGGATGATCGTACCGAGGCTGAGTTGACTGGCGTAGACCCCACCACTGGCGAGCCCTGCAGACGCATTCCAAAGTCTCGTTTCGACTCGGTCGATCTGTACATCTACCCGGGCAACGAGGTGTACAACGACATCCCCGTGTGCATCGATCAGCGCTACTATGACCAATTGATCGGAGAGGGAGTGGACCCACTGTTGGCTCGACATATCGCCCATCTCTTCATTCGGGACCCGTTGGTTCTGTTCAAGGAGAAGATCAACATTGACGATACTAAGGAGTCGGACCATTTCGAGGTATAGTCGTGACATTGTTCGGCATTTTGAGTAATGTGACTTGTCTCTTGTACAGAACATCCAATCGACCAACTGGCAAACGATGCGCTTCAAGCCACCACCGGCGAACACACCCGAAATTGGTTGGCGTGTTGAGTTTAGACCAATGGAGGTGCAGTTGACCGACTCGGAGAATGCCGCTTTCGTGGTCTTCATTGTGCTCATCACTCGATTGATCCTATCGTTCAACCTCGACTTACTTATTCCTATGTCCAAGGTAAGCGTTGGTGCATCTCTCTTTATGTTGATTCTAATGCTCACTCACTCACAGGTAGAGGAGAACATGAAGGAAGGTCAGAAGCGTGACGCAGCCTCCAAAGGCAAATTCTGGTTCCGTCGTGACATTACACTGCCTCAGTGCGTGGTGAATCACTTTGCCCGTTTCAAGCCCGACTGCAAGGCTGTGTGTCGTCTGTCGAAGCAGCTCTCTCCGTGCAACAAGAAGACCCCATCCCCTTGCACCAGTGAAAGTCTCTACACCTCGTGCATGCAACTGTCCATCAATGAGATCATCAACGGCACCAATGGACACGACACCAATGGCAGCAACGGTGCTGGCAGTGGCTCGGACAGTGAGACCAACGGACACGACCCCAACGGCAACAGCTTCCCGGGACTGATTCCACTGTTGAACTTTTATCTCGACTCGATGGAGATCGACGCCGAGACCCGGTGCACCCTAAGTCACTACCTGGCGATCATTGCGAGACGAGCCCGAGGCGAGGTGCCCACACCGGCACACATCATTCGCAACTACATCACCGCCCATCCAGACTATCGACAGGATTCGGTCGTTAACGAGTCGATTTGTTACGATTTGCTGAGTCAACTGGCGGCACTGCAGGCGGACAAGATGACACTGCCCGAGCTGTTGCAGAACATCCGAACAATGCAAAAGGCCAAGAAGACACAGTGAACAAGAGACTGAAGTGGACAGGCGGACTAGAGTGCACTGGTGCACCGATCGGGACACAACAACATCAACACACAACCAACATTACACACAAGTCAAATCAAACCATACAAACCAGTGAACGATCAAATAACGTTATTATTAGTTCTTGTTAGTATTAGACTTGAGACCACACTTTTGCGCAAGGTAAAGGCGCTAAAAGTTCAACAAAAGTGTACTCCAAAGTGTCTCGAATGTAGTAGGTAGTATGCAAATTACTCGAACATTGTTCCCATTGTTACTCTCCACTTGTTCTCTTACTCTTCATGTTATTGTTTCAATATCAATTATTATTGTCTTTTCTATTGTACGATTTCGTTTATTATATTATTTTATATTATAATTATGTGATTAATAAAGAATAACAAACCAACTGAACGGATCATGATGTTGAATTGCTAAATTTGATAGTTTACATTGTGTGTTCTGTCATAAGACAACGAGTAACGAGTACCGAGTAGTGGTTGCCATTAGATTGGCAGAATCCCGTTGTTGTCGATGAATTACTCCACTCTCGGGATTGCAGTACAGATCTGTTGCAAAACACGGACAAGTTACCAAAGTAAATGCTGAGATGAAGTGCGAGTTGATCACACGATTGAGAGTGTACACTGCGTAGTACAATGCCAATTGCCAAAAGGAACGATGCAGTGCAGTGGTTGTGAGCAGATTTCGGCTCACCGCTTCGAGTGTGTGCACAGTGTTCTGTGCTAGGCCACCATTGGTGATGGTCATTTTGAGTTGAATGTTGCTCGTCTTGAAAAGGACACTACACTCCTAAAAGAACTCGTCCAGTCGCGGGTAGAATTTAACGGTGCCAATGCGAGACCATCTCGGGTTGTGTTGATACTTGGTGACGAACTTGTTCAGCGCCTCGCACACACACACACAGAGAGAGAGAGAGAGAGAGAGAGAGAGAGAGGCGAGAGGGAGGGGCGAGAGAGAGAGGGCGAGAGAGAGAGAGGGCGAGAAAGAGAGGGCGAGAGAGAGAGGGCGAGAGAGAGAGAGGGCGAGAGAGGGCGAGAGAGGGAGAGAGAGAGAGTGAGGGGGAGAGAGAGGGCGAGATAGAGGGAGAGAGAGAGAGAGAGAGGGCGAAAGAGAGGGAGAGAGGGCGAGAGAGAGAGAGGGCGAGAGAGGGAGAGAGAGAGAGAGAGGGCGAGAGAGAGAGAGAGGGCGAAATAGAGGGAGAGAGGGAGAAAGAGAGGGCGAAAGAGAGGGAGAGAGGGCGAGATAGAGGGAGAGAGAGAGAGAGAGAGAGAGGCCGAGGGAGAGGGCGAGTGAAAGAGTGCGAGAGAGAGGGAGAAAGAGAGGGCGAAAGAGAGGGAGAGAGGGCGAGAGAGAGAGAGAGGGCGAGAGAGAGAGAGAGAGAGAGAGAGAGAGAGGGCGAGAGGGCGAGAGAGAGAGGGCGAGAGAGAGAGAGAGAGAGGGAGAGGGAGAGAGAGAGAGAGAGGGAGAGAGAGAGGGAGAGAGAGAGAGAGAGAGGGCGAGAGAGGGCGAGAGAGGGCGAGAGAGGGCGAGAGAGGGCGAGAGAGAGAGAGAGAGAGAGAGAGAGAGAGAGAGAGGGCGAGAGAGAGAGAGAGAGAGAGAGAGAGAGAGAGAGAGAGAGAGAGAGAGTGGATGGTTAGAAAATCTCGCACATTCCGCAGTGTCAAGTGTCTTACTGGAATGGTCCATTAAATCGCACATTAATTGCCAATTGCTTTCAATTAATTTGCATACGAGAGCCATTTGGTATGCCAAATAGGCGCGAATAGTTCAATTTAAGTGTGTGCACGTAGAGATTTATGTGATTTTCTAATTAAAATTCATTAAATTTACCAAATAATTATCAATTAAACTTTATTTATTGGCAGAGATGGCCGGCAATTTTGGCCGAATTGCATTTTAAAGTTCATTCCCTATCTAGACACCGACGAGACCACATCACACTCAAATTCTTGGTTTATTTTGATTTGAACTTCCAACACTCACACACAAAGACACGCAACATGAACAAACGAAAGCTCGCAGTGCGTAAAGTGAACAAGAAGAAGCTTCTCCTGTTTGGCTCATTTCTCATGTTAGCCTTCACTTTGATTGTGTTGACTCGTGTTGGAGTGACCAACAAAATCTTCAAATCAGAAATCAACAAGCCATTCTTTGTGGCGCGTCAAATGAAGCCAGTCAGACCAAGTGTCGGAAGTGGTTATCCCGCTGAATGGAGCCGATTCGAACAGGAGAACGTTCCAGTGGAACGGGCAGATGCTGATCAACTTGGAGATGTACGAGATATCATCGAAACACTACGTCGTCTAGAGGGCTCATTAAAAGTATGCAAATTGATCAAAAAGTTAGATAAAAAGCCAATTAAAATGCAAATTGGGCCAAGTGGCTTCAAAATTGACCGAACCGAACTCGAATTTGAATAAGACTTAGGGTTAAATAGTATCACGAAATCTATTTACCTTCAAACAAATTTGCCCAATTCCTAAACACTATTAATATCATTTTGTATAACTTTTTGAAAAAACGGAATCCAAACACAAACACACAATTGAACCAAAAATTGTTCTGTGATTTATTAAAAAGTCTGCAATGCATTGTTTATAAATTTTCTGAAAAATGAGTAAAATAACCTTTCGGGCTTACCGTAAACATGTCAAATTATACCTTTTATGTTAATTTTATTAAATAATAAAACAAAACCAGACTTGTTCAATGTCAATATGTATGGGTTGTGTCTCTGTTGTTTGGTCTTTTTTTAATTATCATTTACGACATCACAGAAAGTCGTATGTCGCCAATGAGGCACTGGTTTGGTAATTCTATTTAGCCTACAACACAAATCTCAAGCAAAGAGACAAATGGCTCTTTTCCGCAGTGGTTGAATTTTAGCTGGTTGTTGTTTTCTGGTTCCAAACTTACCCAATGAGTTAGACCTCATGTGCTTTAAGACGGTTATTAATGGTGTGCACCCGGTGCACAACACTGCACCGTACACAAGGCGGGAAGCGACACATCAAAAGGAATAACGTTTGTGTTTGTTATGTTTGTGTCGGTGCGCCAGACACTGAGTATATGAGTTACACTCGTAGTAGTTGTTAGATTTGTGATTTTGGCCATCTCTCTCGACCATCCACTCTCCCTTGCTGGTTACAATTTACAAGTTGTCAAATGTGATCTGCTTGGTAAGTCTCTAAAAAGCGATCGCTCTGTTTGGGTGCCAGTGCCAGTGGCACAGTGTGCAATCGGCCAACGGTGCTCATGGCTCAACAAACAACACACCACTTCTCTGCTGTGCCGAGTCTGTGTGTGCTTAAATTGTGTGACAATGTTTGTGTTCAAGTGTGCTGTTTCGCAGTGACCAGTGACCAGTGAAAGCACATCAGGTGCCCAGTGTTGCTCGGTGCCTGTGCCATTCTATTTGGCACTGAACCATCCATTGGTCACTAGTGGAGTAGTAGTAGAGATAACGCACTGGCCAACTAAATTGACTTTTTCTTGTTTATTGATCTAATTGACCCAAACTTGTGCTGCAGATTATTGTCCACACATACTTCACCTAACTAGTTCACCGCCTCACTTTGTTTGGCCTAATGATTCACACAGAGTCGAACAATTCCTTTTACCTCAAAATCAGTGATGCTCCATAGGCCGTAATGTGTTAGCATACTTCACTGCATTGCTTGCTTGGTCGAATGGTCCACTAGTTCACAAATGACTAAATCAATCGATTTAGACCGAGTGCACTGTGTTGGAGATGATGACATGTCCAATATAATATTCTCTCACTTTACTAGCTTCACTTTCTATTTGACCAGAATCAAAAGGCACACCAAATGAAAAAAGAATTGGCCAACTACGGCAACAGCTCAGGAGAGACATCACTCGAGTGATCAGTGTGTTTGTGTATGCCGAGTCTGTGTACGTTCAAATCTACTTGCAATGCTTGTGACCAAGTGTGGTGCGAGCACTGTCTCGTGTGCCATCTCACTCCGACACTGCCAACCGATCTATTGCTGGTAAAAGCAGAGCACCGATTGACCTGTTCCTGTGAGAATCACCTTTGCCATCACCATCAGCACTGGCACTTTGTCCACTAACTTTCCACTAATATTGTTGTTGTATTTGTCGAGTCTAATGCACACTGTTGAGATGCATTGGAATGGGATGCTATTGGGTCTCCAACAGCTGGCTGGCTCATTACTCGTCTATCTGTGTTGCCACTTTGATTACGAACTGGCGAGATGGGCACATACAAAATCAACCAAATTGGTTTGTTGTGAAAAAAGAAAGACTTTGTAGTGACTGCAACAGACAGTCGACTGCCTTCGATTGTCTGCGCTTTGTTCGATCTGTCGGTGTGCTTGTCTTCGCTGATATCGTGGGTCCAATTCGCTTATATCCAAACAAGTTTAATAAAAAGTTTTTATTTAAGTTGTGAGTTATAAATGATAAAATATATCAAATATATACAAAGTTGTGGGATAAACATGAATACGATATAATAAGAAATGTAATGAATGGTGTTGTAGCAATGGGCATTTGACCTGAGACAATGTCCCACCCGCGAGCACACTCATCAGAACTGTCCAACAAGCCAAACCTTTTGGTATATGAAAAGCTTGGCCTGTTCGGGCACCTTCTTTTCAATGTCCAATTCGTAGTGAACTACCTTTAGTTGTGCGCATCTCTTCAGTGGTCTCAACATTCGCCGAATGCAATCATTCCACTTGCTAGCTGTTTTCTTGGCTATCTTTGCCACTTCACCAATTGGGTGCGGCCAATATGGGACCGGTTGGTGGTAGTTAGGGAATTCGAGACAATTCCCATTGGAATTGCCCTCACAACCAATCCCTTCGTCGAATATGTGGATCACTTGCACATTTAGAAAGTGAACATGAATGTTCATTTGCTTCAAATCAGAGTGGTGTTTTAGCGAAATGACCAAGTCAATTGATCGGATTTGGGGCAGAGGGACGACCACCGCAGGCTCGTTCATAGAGTACTCATCATCGTCCGTTTCTGGTTTAGAATGCTCATCAGTGGTATTCAATGAATCGTCGTCATTTGTAACCATTTCATTGACCTCTTCGCTCAAATCATCGACCACAGGTGTAGAGATGTTATTTGCTAAAGGGCCATTCAGATTGATGCATGGTATTGAGGAGATGTCAACTCTTTGCATAATTATGTCTTTCTGCTTTTGTGCTTTCTGCTTGGGGTTAGCACGGGACTTCTTAGGTCTAACCAAATGACCATTTCCAAAGAAGTTGATATCACTTACAGATACTTCCAAATGAGTCAATTTGACAAATGAAACGAGACACTCAGCCAAAAGGTGCCATTTAACATTGACCCTAATCGGGAGCTGCACAAGCGACTGATTAATGCCGCAAAACCAACGAAGCCACTCAAGTGATTGCCAGTAATTGTTAAACTTAATGTGAGTTACTTTTTCAAATGATTTGTGCCGAGTTTTCCCGAGCCACTCTGTACAATTCATATTGGGAAAGTAGAAAGCAATATTCCTCAGATTGACTCCATTGGTTGATAGCTCATCCATGACATTTTGAAGCAAGTCCACATTATGAATGACATTGGATGACAGTTGAAATTGTTCCAACTGGTTTATGATGGACATGTCACCAAAGTCAACAATTCCTTGGCCCCAGTTGTAACGGTGGCACTTGAAGTACAGTGTCAGTCGTTTGAGCTTGACCAAGACACCTTCGACTGAGCAAAGGCTCAGACGATTGATAATGTACGTGAGTTGGCTCATTTCGCGTATTTCCAACCAGTCCATTATATCGTCTGAGTTTTTGCCTGATATATCGAATGCTTTTTCGTCATCACCTGCTACTTCTTCTACTATATAATCTTTGCTGACATCAATTTTGTCGAGAATGTGATCATACTGACGTACCTCACTCCGTCCATATACATAGTGAGTATACATTCGAAATGTATGAGCATTCCAACTGCTGAGAAGTGAAACAATATGATTGTACTGGCGCATGAATACTGATTCGTGCTGTACAACTGAGACACGGAGTGTTTGCACATTTGGAAATGTCTCCACAAGCCATTCACAAACGAAGCCAGTGATGTGCGTACCAGACAAAGTGTTGAGTTCGTAATCGGTTTGTGACTTTCTGCCACTAGAGTCGACCACTTCATCCGCGTAGAGAACTTCGAAATAGTTGTGCACTAGCAGATCCATTGCCTTGTCTCGATCACCAATAAGCAGGTTGACACTGTGAACGTGGTCCATTGCTCGTGGAATGTGTTGGCTACCCCATGCTGGATAGGCCTCCTGGAGAGCGAACAAACCTTCGATTGGAACTCGATTGAGGATGTTCTCCACTACAAGGACTGTCATAGTAGTGAGTTTGAGGTTTTGTGTGGCCATTTCTGTGGTGTGTTGTGCTGTGATGTCAAGTGGCGCGATGTTAAATCAAAGGTAGAATAGGGTGGATAAAGTGGATATTAGTGGTGAGGCGACTCAGTCTGGGCTAACATAAGATAGGATTTAGGACGATGTTCGTTGTCTAATGGATGGATGAGAGAAATGTTGAGATCTGTGTTGGCAGTGTGTACTGGGACTTGTCGATTGCTGTGGTCTCGCAAACTGGTTGATTCGGGAAATTAGAAGTTGGCAGGAGAAGAGCACCAAAGGCGAGCACCTTTTATATTTGATTGTGAGAGTGATTGGTTAGTGCTGTGCTTGTGGAGTAGTAACAGCTTTCGTTAGTTGACGTGACACAGGAGACAAGAGTCAGAGTTACAAAGAATAGTTTTACTACTAACGGTCAGATCGAGACACAAAACGTAAATGACGACTTAATGAAGCAGTTGCTGTCAGGCCGAGATTCGCTCAAGGAATGAAGCTCAAACAGTCACACTAGACACTAGTGACTAGAGTGGAATTATGGCCACAACCGCGCCCAGTCAGTGAACTGCATCGGAGCTCTCTCAGTGTTACTTAGCTTAGGCACAATTGGAGAGAGTAAAGGACTGCAGATCAACTGATTGCATGTTCGTATATGCAACCATGAATGTTCACTGGCCAAACTTAACTACAATTTGGACAGGTGGTAGTGTGCCAAGCAGAGACCACTCTGATCAGTGAAGCGACCCATCGAGCCGATTAGCATGCAGAAGCATTGCTGATGCGATCAACAATGCTGGTGAACATTAACCAATGTAGTCGACAATGTTCAACGCTTGCTAATGTTATGCAACTGAACAGCGACACATGAAATGGTTTAAGACGACGACGGATTACGATAACGCTCGAACAGAGCACACTAATCTCTCTGGCTCCAGATGTGCGTCTGCACAAAAGTGTTACCCACTGAGACGATCGTAAAAGCATGTGCTAGGGCTTGCCAGCACTAATCCGCTCATATGGTCACACTGCGCACAGGACGTCGCCTCACTCAACGAACACAAAGACATAATTGTTTTTCCAGCTCTTGATTTCTAATGCGAAACATAAACTCGAGTCGTAATGCTTGCACACTGTTGTCATAGTTAGATCTTCGGCTAGTAAATCGGTTGGCTACAATCTACATAAGTGAACATTTAGCGCTGTGCATGTTTGTGTGATCTGTGGCAATCACAAATGGTCAAGCAATCAAAACATGAGAGACTATATGTCAGTCTATGTGTTGACTTATGCATCCATTAAATTTTAATATGCTGCCTTATTATCTGTTGTTTCTATGGTGGACCCGAACAGTCGATTACAAGAACCACTCAAGAATCGCTTACCATCATGTCACAATAAAAGTGACACAAATGCCAAAACCGAACTCAGTCAACTGCCGCGGGCCATGCTCAAAGTGTTACTAAACCCTAAAGAATGCACGGTCGGGGGCAGGATAGGATTGCAATTAGACACACGTTAATTGCACTGACAAATATGCGAGTTTGAATGGACACTGGCAGACTAATCGTACAAGTGGTAGTGTGCCAAGTAGTAACCATTCTGATCAGACCCATCGAACCTATTGGCATGCTGAGTTAAAGAGCACTCATTAAAGCAGTTGAGAATTGTTTGTTCAACTCTCGATGGCCAGTGCCAATGTGACAAACAGGCTTAGTCATAGTGTAAGCAATTAGGCATCAAATCGAACCAACTTCGTCGGCCGCACCGACAACAATGTAATCACCACCGGTCCTAATGTGTGCCGTTCAATTACGTTGCACGAAAGGTCTAATAGGTACTGGCATCTGTGTTAGTGGTGGTGATCTACAAATGCGCCCTCAGATCGATGTTGACCTGTGATACAGCACATCAGGTCACCAGCCAGTAAGTTCAACGCATCCTGAATAGTCATCGTACAGTTTGTGTGCTATCACTAGTGTCATTGTGCAAATGTCACTCGGATGTGAAACAGTCACTCAATATTGTCCCGATACTGTTGGACGCCAGATGTGCCTAATCAAATGAACCAATTGGCATTGAGTGGTTACTTGAGTTGAAATACTTAAGTGGACCTCTCTCCGCTCTCCACCGACGACCCTCCACCATATGCACAGACAGGATGTTTTAATTGTTTTTTAAAAAGCCAACCAAAATACACTACGCGCAGCTTTGTTCGTTAAATGGCAAACGAGCACAGATGGCTTCTTTCCGTCTTCGACTCGAATGTTCACCTAGCAATAGCAGCAAATGAAAAAGTGGCTCAGTGGGTTATGGGAACTTATGGTAATTTACGAACCTAAGCTCCCGAGTGCTCCTCGTATGCCTCGCATCCTTTCAAAGAGACCGCGAAAATTAGTCTCGACAGACACAATTTATGAGTCTCGGAGCATTGTGATGGGCACCGTGTCATTTGCATGTTGCCATGGCATGTTCGGGTTCTTCTGTCTATGTTAACTCCCAACCCCGCACAAATGAACCATCTGGCAATGGTAAAATTTATAAGAAACAAAGCTGAGCAAGGATTCAGTGGAAGTGTGGTTCAAAAAGCGAAAGGCGACCAGCACAAGCTGCATTGGCCGAGTAGTTCTATTTAATGGAGAAGATCAAATCGGAAAACGTTGTATGTGGTCATGTGGCACTGCACTGGGACGATTCAATGGATGTGATCTGTCAGGGTTTGCGCCCGATTACTGTTCTCATGTAGTCATTTTCCAATCAGCCTTGTTGTTCTATGAATGTTTCAGTGATGATCGATTAATTGGTGACATTTCAAGTAATGATTACACGATGTGAGTGCCTGGCTTGAATTTGCGTTCAATCATTTACTGCATTTGGTCAGTTTGCCATCGTCACTCGTGTGGCTGTTGCCTGTGAGTGACTTGTTTCACTCAACACTAGTATACCTTATTCGTCACTATCTCCCTTGCACTGTCTCACCACAATTAACCCGATATGTCAGTCTGTGTGACAGTGGAACAAAAGATCTGATGGAGACAGACACGGTTAATATTAAAATCAATGGCCGTGATGTAAATAACACGTAATGTACTAATCAGTTGGCGAATTTGACCTTTATTGAGCAATGTACAGTTTAAATCAAACAAAACCCGCTGCCAGCATCGAAAACGCGTCCGGTTGTGACTTCTTGCTTGCACATTGCCAAAATCAATGTCGGGCATCGACAGGCCGACGAGGACAGACGCTCACTTGCCGGTGGCTGCAATTGGCTGTGCATGTGTGTCGACTAATGTCGATGTATGTGGTTCATGGCTGCCGTGGTGGCAAACAGGCAACCTAACAAACCGCGGAATTCTTGACGCAACACATATACAGAATTAGAACTTTTAGTTTGTCCAGTAATGCCATCTTGAGTTTTAAGTTTTTGGTGCGATGCTTTGAAAGCACTTCGAAGCTTCGATGCTGCAAATGATTGCCAATCAATCTCGAAAGCCTGTGCTGTGCTCCGGGCTCGATGCCGCCACGGCAGGGTAATGTGTGTCCTACTGTCGTGTGAATGTAGTTGTCTTATTATTCACAGTTGCCAATGAAACGTGAGATTTGTAAACTACTTTATCAAATTTGTAGGATAGATTAGAATGATTCAAACAAGACAAATGCACACATGAACACAGATATGAGTGCTCGTATGTCGCTTATATTGACTGAATTGGACGGTTTAACATCTGAAAGAACAATTCGATGACTTGATCGACTGTCTGCACATGTTTGTTCTCTTTGCTCGTTGGTACCTTATCGGTGGCATCCATTATTTGATTATAAACAGTGTCACATTGACAACATTTTAAAAGGGACAACCAGACAGATTGACCGTTTAATCAGTTTAAAAATTGACAGTGATGACAACATTACTTTCTCAATTATTCTGACCTTACCCAATGCATTGAAAGAGTGCAATTTGCGATCTGGCCTTGGTGTGGGATCACCATCAGGAAGAAGCACTAACCTATTGATAAAAGACGATTGCAAATGACCATACAATAACGATAAGTGGCTCATCAAACTGAATAGTGCATTATGTCGATCTAAATCATTAATTAGAAGAGGTGCACACTGTGATTATTATGAACTAAAACCTAATTAAGTTATAAACTTCAGATTTACATTAGTTAAAACGAACGTGTAAATCACTGCAAAAGCAACAACAAATCGATGGGCACATGATTGTGTCGAAAGCACACAAACAATATCGAAAACAGATGCAACCGAAGAGTGGAAGAAGAACAGAAGAGAACGCGACTGCATGCAAGCGAAGCAGGCCGACTGACAGAGACACATAAGAGCGCACCAAACCTATAAAGACACAAAATTGGAAAGTTGTAAGAGCGGCGTAATATATTTTTTGTCATTTTCGTCAATGTACACGATGCCCGCTAAGGCTGCTCTTACACTCAACCGAGGTGCTGTGCTACTCAGTACGAACGGCATCTAGCGCGCTGTCGGACGAGGCGAACAGGCACACACAGAGCACTTATTGCAACCGACACAACACATCGATTCGAGTGAAGAGAAGAGAAACAGCTGCATTGGTGTGAGCAGAGGAACGCAATGGTCGTTGAGTGTGACTGTGTGTGTTGTGTTTGCGAGTGGTTCGCTGTGACGTGACTGTTTGTGCGATTTGCAATGTCATAGATTTGCTGTTTGACCATTATCATCTTTAGATACTTTGGTTTCTTCAATGCCTCCTTACATTCACCTTCCATCTCTTTAACACAACGTCAATTTCATTGTAATACATAGTATTTCCCATGTTTATCGCCACAACCATTATGCACTTTAGATACTCCTGTGCCCTCTCACACTTATTGATCTTTCTCATATTTAGATCGTTACTTGTTCTTGTCACTCGTGAGCAGGACCTATGTTTGTCACCACAACCCTAAGGTACTCAGGTTTCTTTTGTACCTCCACACATTAACTCACTTTCTCCAATTTAGATCGTTGCACATCGATAGACGCCCGTTTGTATCTCCTCTGCGCGTTTCCTTAACTAATTCCATGCGACCCTTAGCACAGGGCTAGATACCGAACGGTGCAACTGATTGACATGAAAATTTAAACGCATATACCTCAGGATGGGGGAATTTGTGGAAAGGTCATGTTTTGTCCCAGTTGGAACTTGAAAGTCGTCTTTGCTATCACCATCAGCACCTGCACGTTGGCGACTGTTTGGCCATCTCACTGGGCCAGGTTCACTCCCTTGCCGAGCACCGATTGACCTGTTCAAGAGTGAATCGACTGTGTCCATCACCATCAGCACCTGCAAGTTGGCGACTGTTTGGCCATCTCACTGAGCCAGGTTCACTCCCTTGCCGAGCACCGATTGACTTGTTCAAGAGTGAATCGACTGTGTCCATCACCATCAGCACCTGCACGTTGGCGACTGTTTGGCCATCTCACTGGGCCAGGTTCACTCCCTTGCCGAGCACCTATTGACCTCTTCAAGAGTGAATCGACTGTGTCCAACACCACCAACACCGGAACTAAGGCGATTGTGTCCCTCACCATCAGCACCTGCACGTTGGCGACTGTTTGGCCATCTCACTGGACCAGGTTCACTGCCTTGCCGAGCACCGATTGACTTGTTCAAGAGTGAATCGACTGTGTCCATCACCATCAGCACCTGCAAGTTGGCGACTGTTTGGCCATCTCACTGAGCCAGGTTCACTCCCTTGCCGAGCACCGATTGACCTGTTCAAGAGTGAATCGACTGTGTCCATCACCATCAGCACCTGCAAGTTGGCGACTGTTTGGCCATCTCACTGGGTCAGGTTCACTCCCTTGCCGAGCACCGGTTGACCTGTTCAAGAGTGAATCGACTGTGTCCATCACCATCAGCACCTGCACGTTGGCGACTGTTTGGCCATCTCACTGGGCCAGGTTCACTCCCTTGCCGAGCACCGATTGACCTGTTCAAGAGTGAATCGTCTCTGTCCATCACCATCAGCACCTGCACGTTGGCGACTGACTGGCCATCTCACTGGGCCAGGTTCACTCCCTTGCCGAGCACCGATTCCCCTGTTCAAGAGTGAATCGACTGTGTCCATCACCATCAGCACCTGCAAGTTGGCGACTGTTTGGCCATCTCACTGGGTCAGGTTCACTCCCTTGCCGAGCACCGGTTGACCTCTTCAAGAGTGAATCGACTGTGTCCATCACCACCAACACCGGAACTAAGGCGATTGTGTCCCTCACCATCAGCACCTGCACGTTGGCGACTGTTTGGCCATCTCACTGGACCAGGTTCACTGCCTTGCCGAGCACCGATTGACTTGTTCAAGAGTGAATCGACTGTGTCCATCACCATCAGCACCTGCACGTTGGCGACTGTTTGGCCATCTCACTGGGCCAGGTTCACTCCCTTGCCGAGCACCGATTGACCTGTTCAAGAGTGAATCGACTGTGTCCATCACCATCAGCACCTGCACGTTGGCGACTGTTTGGCCATCTCACTGGGCCAGGTTCACTCCCTTGCCGAGCACCGATTGACCTGTTCAAGAGTGAATCGACTGTGTCCATCACCATCAGCACCTGCAAGTTGGCGACTGTTTGGCCATCTCACTGGGTCAGGTTCACTCCCTTGCCGAGCACCGATTGACTTGTTCAAGAGTGAATCGACTGTGTCCATCACCATCAGCACCTGCAAGTTGGCGACTGTTTGGCCATCTCACTGAGCCAGGTTCACTCCCTTGCCGAGCACCGATTGACCTGTTCAAGAGTGAATCGACTGTGTCCATCACCATCAGCACCTGCAAGTTGGCGACTGTTTGGCCATCTCACTGGGCCAGGTTCACTCCCTTGCCGAGCACCGATTGACCTGTTCAAGAGTGAATCGACTGTGTCCATCACCATCATTGTGGATAAAATCCTTTATTGTGCAAAGTAGAACAAAAGTAAAGCTTAATAATGCTAAAATAGGTCAAAGTTCATGCAAGAACATCAACACAAACAATCAATTTTTGGTGCAAATAATGCTAACTTGCCGCTTTGTGTGATGGTTTTGAGTACTACTAATCTTTGTGCTGACTAATTCTATTCATTCTTGACAAGAGACATTGCATAGTTAAGATTCATAGTGGAGATGAACATTTGATTAGAGTGGTTTGTTCTATGTGTTGCATACTAATGTGTGGGACAGTAGTGGAGATATTGCAATAATGAGTAAAGTCAAGTATAGATTGAGTATATGTGTGCTTGTGTGCTTGTGTGTGTGAACCTTAGTTCAAGACTAATCACTATCGGAATTGTAAACATTGTTGATGTAGTAAATCTTTTTATTTGCTTTGTCAATCTGCACGAGGAATTCCTTAGTGCTAATCTGTTTGTATTGATTCATCTCCTTGATCGCTGCATCGTCTTGTTGTGACTCAACTTGATTGTCACCACTTCCGCCTTCGAGTTGTGCACCACTTTGCGCTGATTCGCCGTCACTCGGTGTAACACTCGTTTCGGATTGATCGCCTTTCTCACCTGGCTCACGCTTGATCTCTTTTGGTTCTTCCAATTTGTTATTAGCTTTAAATGTGGCCATTTGATCTTTAAACAACTCATTCTCTAACATTGCGCCCGTCATGCTCTCCTTCTTAATCATTGGCTTTGGGATCAGTTTGAAGTAATCATCGGCACTCGCCATATCGGTGAAATAAGATTTGAGTTGTCGTGAAAATTCGTATGCATTCAAGACGGACTCCATGCCGGCGAACCATCCCCTCACCTCGGACATTAGTTCGCGATAGTAAACTGGCGAGTTGACCGACTTTCGAATAGTACGACGCATATTTTGGATTTCCTTTCGAGAGTAACCAGCACGACGGATTCTCAGTTCTTTTTGTCTTTTCAACAATCGTTGACGATGTGCCTCAGCCGAAATTGGTGCCGGTTGGCTATTGTTGCGACTTCGAGACGGTGGAAGCAAATGAGTCCATGCTGGAGCACTTTCTCTCCCGTCCAAAGTGTTTCGTCGTCTCGCTACCCTAGACAGTGCGACATGTTCGAGAGGTCGCTTGACAGCTTCTGAAGCTGGTTGGGGACCTTCCAATGGCAATTCAGAAGCTCCTTGAGGTACAATAGGAGGCTTTGGTTTCGAATTGAGTGCCCTTCTCGGTTTGGGATTGTCTAGGGAAATTATAAATTGATTATATCGGACAAACCTATCAACGAGAGCATACCGAATACACCAATAAACTCAACATCATCTTCAGTAGAGACTTCGCTTGTTTCATTTGCAGCTTGCAATTGCTTCTCTACAAGATGTTGTCTAACATTTCTTCCTAAATGATTAAGTCCCAAAACTTCATTTCTCCGATAGGCAAGTGTTTCAATGTATTCATGGTAGTCTTCAATAGGACTTTTGGCATACATTTTCATCTCAAAGAACATTTTGTGTAGAATGGAAGTAGAAATGTCGTAAGACAGACCACAATATTCTTGGAAATGGATCTCAAATTGCTCTAGACATTCGAATGAACCAATCGGGTAAGTGGTTAATATGAATCTAAAGAACGCAAAGTATTCTTCGATTGGAGGAAACATTTTAAGTAAATAGCTCAACGATTTGAATTCATTTTTAATAAAAACAAACAATCTTTTCACTCTACCAGGAACCTGTATATAGTACGTCGGTGGGTGATCTCGGATAAGCGAGTACTTGGTCACATTGTCGTAGTTGTGCATATAGACCAAACGTCGGAATAGTAGGCGCCTTAGCTTTAGCGATAGAACACTCTCCGTGATCGAGTTTATGATGCCAAAGTCGAGTTTCGGTGGAGGGTAGCCCAACTCGGGAAACTGTTCATAGTGCACCGCCAGAAACTGCAACATCATAGCTTTGCTGAATGGGCCAGTGTAGATCGCCGTTTCATACGGATAACTCTCTGGAAATGAGTCGTAGGTGGACACGTTCTCAATGTTGAGAGCAACCGATTCAATTGGTCGCCGACAGTCGGGACATTTGGGACAGTGTTTGTACCACTCCAATGCACACACAGTGCAGAATGTATGATGACACGGCTGCATCACTGCCACTTGGGCAATTGGCTTTGTGCAAATGTGACAGTTCATGTCCATGGTGGACAGGGCAACAGTCATCTTGGGAAACTGTTCATAGTCCTGCTTGGTGCTGTCACTCATTTCGTCAACATTTACGTTGCCAAATCGTTGCTCATCGTCATCAATCGGTGGACGATCATCTTCCGCGGCCTCGTTTAGACGAGCAACTAATATCGGTATTCGTTCAGGTGAAACTAAGAAGTCATTGATCATCTTTATTCTATCAGACTTTTTTAAATCAGATTCTTCTAAACTAAGCCAATGGTGGTGATAGACTGCTGGATCAGGCGAA